>PISW01003967.1:0-184652 GCA_004023785.1 Mungos mungo | reverse complement strand
CTGGGGGTTGGAGGGCAGACTGGGGGGTTGGGGAACAGTCTAGGGTGGTTGGGGGGGGCAGTCACTCACCGCGGTGCACCCTGGGGCATCGGATCCTTGACTCGGAGGTTTTTGGCCAGAATCTCCACCCTGGGACCCTGGGAAGGAAGAACCATGAGGCTCGGGACTTGCGTCTGCACAGAGTGCAGGGAGGAAGCGTGTGGGTGCAGGTGGGGTGGAGTGAGGGGAGTCACAGGAGGCCCCAGAAGCTGAAATCCAGGCCCCACCGAACGGGGAGAAGGCCCAGGTCTGGGGCCCTTCATCCCACCCTGGCTGAGAGCCCACCATACCCTCAACCCAGGAGCCCCCGGAGAGCCCCTGGCGGACGGGGCCCCCTCACCTGCTTCCGCATGATGTCCGTGGCCTGCATGATGCACTTGGGCAGCAGCCCGTGGCTCCGCGCCAAAATGGCTGCTTGCTCCAGGGAGACACTCAGGGTGCTCCTGCAGGGGAGGGGCGGGGCGGGAGGACTGTTGCTGCCAGGCAGGCCTCATGCCCTGCCCTCTCCCCCTGAGAACTGCCCCACATGCCCACAGATGACTGCTGGACTTGCTCCTTCCTCCTCAGGCACCTTCTCCCTGAGGGCCCCCCCCCCGCCGGCCGCCCTGTCCCCTCCCCCCCGCACCTGCCCACCCTTCCTCCTGACGGCCAGCACTCCCGCCAGCACTCCCGCACACGGCAGGCCCTCTCCTGCTCTACTCCGCACACCCCCTAATGCGTCAGCACCAGGCGGCGTTGCTTTCTTTCACCCGTTTTGTTCTCTGATATTCCAAGTGGCCAGCTTGGAAGAGGTGCTTGGTACCATGTAATTACTCAGCGGCCTTCTCCAGGCCTGTCTCTTAACCGTAAAGCAGGGACAAACCATATCGGTGTACTAGGGGCTGTGGACCGGGTGAAGTGGGGGCTGTCCTGCTCTGACCACGAGATTCCAGCAGTGCCCGCCCTTCCTCCCTCACTGTGACATGTTGCCAAGTGTCCCCGGGGGCAAACTCGCCCTGGACTGAGCCCCTGGAAGAGGCCTTACCACACTGACTTGCTATAAAAAGGCAATGAGTTAACCTGAAAACAATGGTGCTGCCTAGTACACAGTAAGCACTCTCAACAAGCACTTATTGAGCACCTGCTGTGTGCCAGGTGCTCTCAGCGCTGGGGGATGGCAGAGAAGTAAAACGAGTCCCCACCCTCACAGAGCTGGCCAACACTGGGGGTGACCGGGAGTAGACAAACACACAAGCCAAGCTCCTAGGGCATGGAATGGTGTTGGGACTGTGGTTTTAAACTGGGAGGTCTGGGAAGGCTTCCTGGAGAAGGTGACTTCTACCCCCTGGGGACAAGCAGCAGGGACAGCGGGCAGAAAGTGGGACAGGGTCCAATGAGGCACGGAGGCCAGCTCTGCCCCAGTGAAGAGGAGGGAGACGGTCCTGAGGGGATGGTCAGGCGGAGTCACACTGCACAGGCTCTCGCCCCACTAAGCATGGAGGAGCAGAGGCCCCCGCAGTCCCCCTAGGCCCCCTGCCCAGCAGTCCCACTGCCCAAACTGAGGCCAAGAGAAGTGGCCAAGGCCGTGACCGGGCTCCACGGGCGGGGCCAGGACCAGGACCCAGCCCCCTGCCCCCCAGGGCCCCAGCAGCTCACCTCTGCATGCCCGTGCCGCACATGGCGATCTGGCAGGCGCCCAGGCGGTAGCAGAGCTCCGAGGAGATGGGGATGAGGCCGGCACCCAGGCTCCCGCCGGCGCCGGGTTTGGGGTGGACCAGGGACTTCATGAGGCGGCAGAGCTCGTCCAGCGCATTGATGGGGCGTATCAGCTGCGAGGCGCGCACACAGACCCCAGGGCATTGAGAGGCGGCCCCCACCAGCCTCCCTCCCTCCGGCTCTGTTATTGTAGCTGCCCTCCTGGCTCACCACTCAGGGGATTACACGGTTAACCTCCCATGACCCCGGCTCAAGGACCATCTGTGGCTCCCCAGTGCACCGCAAGCTGGTATTCAATGTTTACACTGTATTTCCCGCCTAACCTTCCAACCTAATTCTTCCCACCTGCCCCAGTGTTCCCCCAACTAAGCCGGAAAGAAGCGCCCTCTCCTGGCCTCTCTTGACAGAACCTTCCTGGGCAGGGCCTTCCCTCCTGCCCCCAGCTTTCCTCAATCACCTTGCAGGCACAAAATGATGGTTTGCTAGTTCTCTCTGTGTCATCTTAATATCCTGCCAGACCACGAACTCCCAGAGGGCCGTGCCCAGTCCCGAGGCCAGTTCCCCAAAGGTGCTGTCAAACCCGAGGCCTGCCTGAGCCTGGGGCGTGGGCTAAAGGCCTGGAGCGCATGCCCTTGGAAAGGCACCCATCGCCCATGGGAACGAGGGCCGCACACGGCCAGCTCTCTCCATCTAGAAGCCTCCATTTCACTGGAAAGCTTTTGATTTTAAAGCTCCAGTCCAACAAGAAGACCACCCGGGGCCACGTCTGGCGTGGGCTGGAGCTGCAGAGACGTGCTGGGACACACAAGGGGGAGAAGACACCACAGGGGGCAGGTGCCAGCCGGGGGACAGGAGTCCCACGGTGGGTGGGGAGAAGACGGAGGTCCTAGAACGGGGATGGCGCTAGCCCAGGAGGGATGTTCCTGGAGGGGGAACTCGGTCTCCTCTGCCAGGATCCAGGCTGGGCTGGGACCCCGGGCCCCATGCTGCATCCTGACCCTGACGGCAGCCCCGGCCCAGCCCAAGCTCCCCGGCAGGGCGAGGGAAGGCGGGGCACACCTGGTCTATCTTCACCGCGGTCGTGCTGGCATCCGTGGGCAGGTTAGACCGTTCCAGGTAAAATGCCCTGAGGGAGAAAGATGGGGTGAGGGCGGGGCTCCTACGCTACTGCGGCCGCTGCCCCTCTGCCCCCCAAAAAGACTCGCACTGAGAGCGCCGTGCCTGGCTCTCCCCAGCCAGCCACCGGCTCCTCCAGCAGTGGGGGTGGGGACAACAGGGGCCTTCTGAGACGGCAGGTGCTCAAGAAAGGGTGCTTCGTGCACTCCCACACTGGGGACCTGTCTGGCGCCGCGCGTGCTAACGTCCGCCCTGCCACGGCAGTGCCCAGACTCCTGTCCCCAGCATGCGGCCCAGGCAGGTACCTGAGTTTGCGGTAATACTGCTGAACCTTCTCCAAGGACTGGGCGTTGATCTCCTGCTGCAAATCTTCCGCGGCCTGGCTGCCTGGAGGAGGTGGCCCCTCCACATTCTCCAGAGCTATGAAGGAAGAAGAGGAAGAGCAGGTGGTTGGGTCCCCGTGTGCTCAGAGGCCTGGGCTCTCCCCGGTGGCCCCACTCAGCACATCACAGCTCACCCTTGGTGAACAGCACGGTGTGCAGCCTCAGGCTTCCCCCGCCCTCCAGGCGGGAGGGGAGCTTGGAGAAGTGGTAGCTGTCGAGGTAGAGGATGACCTTCAGCGCCTGCCGGCTGCCCTCAATGTGGTAGAAGACGCTGGTGTCTGTGGGAGGGCGTGGTGGGACAGGGTGGCTCACTGCCAGGGCCTAGGCAGGCGGGGGGCCCTGCTCAGCCTTCCCTGGGGCAGCTCCACGCGTACAGAGTGGGTTCCAGCACCTCCCCGTTCTCACCACCTCCACGGAGGCTCCCACCTTCGGGGAGGCATCCTGGAACTCCCTGTCTGCCCACCCCGGAGCACCGCTCACCCTCGCAGCCCTCCCTCCAGGGCCGGCCTCGGACAGGCCCCCCTCCCGCTCACAGAGAGCAACCTCTGACTTCCTACACCTGCTTCCGCAGGTCCTAGTTTCCACGGCTTCATTCCCAGACCTGGCGCGGGCTCTGCCCCACTGGGGGCTGCCAGTGCCTTCGGAGCTTCACCCACTCCTGTACCCGACCTGGTAGCCCAGGGCCTCTGCCTGGCAAAACCTCCCCTCAAATAGCACCTGCATCTTATTCACATCCGTAAGGAAGAGATAATGGCAGGAGGGGCAAAATGATGGCACTCACACTCCATCCTACATCCCCAGCAAATGTTACTAACCAGGCGGCAGCTGCCCCTGAGACCAGCTCTGCCTGTGGACAGGCAGCCACTGCCCGTTGATGCCAACTGGCACCTAAGAAGATACCTGCTGTCCATCTAGACTCTGGTAGACATTTTGAACAGGAAGATATCACCCCAAGGAGGTGGAAATTGGTTCATGGATGGATGGATGGATGGATGGATGAGGGGGTGGCTGAAGAGATGGGTAGATGGATGGGTGGGTGGATGGACAGATGGACTGGCTGGATGGATGGGTTGATGGATGGGATGGATGGACGAGTGGATGGATAGATGGGTGGATGGGTGGACAGATGAATAAGTAGATAGAATGGATGCATAAATGGGCAAATGGGTGAGTGGATGGATGGATTGGATGGATGGATGGCTGGATGGAAAGACGGGGGAATGCTAGATGGCTGAATGGATAGATGGATGAGTGGATGGAAAGGATGGATGGGATGGATGGATGGACAGATGGACAGAGAGGTGGGTGGGTGGGTGGATAGATGGGTGGGTGCACGGATAGGTGGGTGGATGGATGGGTAGATAGATGGATGGATGAGCAGATGAAAGAGTAGGTGGGAAGGAGAGAGGGAGGAAGACAGAAAAAAATTATGGTATAAACCGTTAGGAAATCTTAAGAAGTCTTCACTCCAAAGAAGTATCTCTAGAGTAGAATTTTAATAAGAATTGGGTATTGGCTGTTATTCCAAGAACTGTTGGGAGACGGCTGGCTTTATACAAAATGAAACCCCTCTTTTCCATACATGCCCCAAGGTTCGGCTTTGGGACTTGTGTTGGGAGCGAGAGGTTTGAACGTGCTAGATCCCAGGTTAAGCTTGGGCAGCCGGCCTCACGGCGGGGCGGCCCCGAGTACCCCCTCCACCCCAGAACCCCAGCTCCCACGGTAGGGGCGGTCACAGTCACTCACTGGCCACGTAGTTCTCATCCAGCTGCTTGAAGGAAAAGGTGACATTGTCCAGCTCTGACAGGGTCACCCAGATGTCCTCCAGCATGGTCCGTTCCTCCTTCTGCAGAAGGGAGACGGGGTGGAGGGGTCTCAGATGCCACCCCTCCCCTGAGATTTCACGTCAAGATTCTGTGACTCAACTCCAGCCAACACACCAGGCTGCATGCCTACCAGGCCCAGGGTCCTGAGCTGGGCTGTGCGGGGCTGGATGTGAAATTGCGTTTGCTCTCGGCTTATCCTGGGCCCCCCGTGGGCAGAACCTATCTCTCCTCTAATGTACACTGATCCATCCTGGCCATTTCAAGCCTAACACACCCAGCAGAAGCCCCCATTTTCCTGCCCACCTTCCTCCAACAGGCCCATCTCAGCAATGCACAGCGGCACTGGCCCAGGTGTCCAAATGCCAAACCTTTAAGGGCATTTGAACATCTCTCTGCCCTCGCCCTGTACGGATCACCAATCCCACCAGCACAGCCAACAAAGCATTCTGCCGACCCACCCGCCTCCCCTCCTCACCGCCCCTCATGCAAGGACCACACCAGCCTCTTTGCATGTCTGCTCTGCCCCCTTTCCCCCGGCACAGGGCAGGCATGGATAACCTAGAGAGGCGGAAAGACTACTCCCAGAATAGCCCCAAGCCCTACGGATGTGGCCACCCTGATCCCCCGAGCCATACCCAGCCTGCTCAGAGCCTTGGCACATGCTGTTCCTTCTGCCCAGCACACGCTTCCTCAGACCACCCACCCCACTGGCTGTCCTGGTGCCCAGGTCTCAGCTCACACATCCCCTCCTCAGAGACACTGGCTCTGACCACTCCACCCAAGGAAATGTGGTCGCTTCTATGACTTCTATGTAATTCTCCCCTTTTTCGATCTCCCTCCCTTCTCTATTCCTTCTTCTCAGTCTGCTTTCCCCAGCTAGGAAGTTAGCTTCAGACCCGCAGCACCCAGCCCCAGCACGTCGTGGTGACTGATGAATTAATGCGCTGGGCCCCAGGTCCTCATCTGGGAAGAGGAAAGTGGGGGCTGGCTGTTCCAGCTGCCTTCTGGTCCCTCCAGTGCTGCTTTCAAGAACCAAGTAAGAGTAGACCTCAGGCCAAGCAGACAGCTGCACGCGACACTGGCCAGCAGAGGGCGCACCACGGCCACACTTTCCAGCCCGGCTGGGACAATACCTAGGAGGCCCAGGGACCTGGCAAAGGGCACCCGGGGTGGAGGGGCAACAGCACAGAGCAAGTACGACTGGATTGCTAGGGGGTGTCAGCTCTGGGCACCAGCACCCCCAAAGGCTGAGACCCTGGTTCTGCCTCTCTCGGGCTGATTCCGAGCCCTGCCAATGCACAGGCAGGGTAGTCAGGAACAAACGAGAAGGTGCAGAGAAAGCAGGGCACTCTAGGGTTGCCAGGCTCAGAGTCAGACTCCCAGAGTTCAAACCTGACTCCCTGGGCCTCAGCATTCTCATCCTTGAAATGTGGATGGGAAAGGACCCACCTCAGGGCTACCGCAGGGATTAAATGAGATGCTGTCTGCACCAGGGGATTTCACCTGATTGTTACAAAGGCAGGCTCTCCGGCCTCCCAGTTTCCACTCTTGCCCTTCTGCGGTCTGGTCTCCACCCACAGCACGGGCCATTCATTAAGTGTAGAAGTCAGACCCCCCTCCGTCCTCTGCTCAAAACCCTCCCGGGGCTCCCAACCACCCAGGAACAGCCAAAGCCCCTACCACAGCCTGCAAGGCTCTGCAAAGTCTGATGCAGTCAGTTCTCTGGCCTCCCCATCCCCACCTTCCCCTGGTTCACTCTGCTCCAGCCATTCTGGGCACCCTGTTCCTCAGACACTGCCTGCAAGCTCCTGCCTCAGGGCCTTTGCACCTCCTGTTCTTTGCTGCCTGGAAGGTTCTTCCCCCTATCTTTATGGCCCACTCCCTCCCCTCCTTAGGTTCTCCAGTCACATGTCACCTTCACTGGCCACCTCATCAAAACTTTCAACTGCCGCCACCTCAGTCCTTCCTGTCCTCCTTAGTCTTTATCCCTACACTCAGAGGTGGCACTAGTGACATTTAGGGCCAGATTCACTGTTGGGGACGGGCATCCTAAGCACTTTAGAAGGTTTTAGCGCATCCCCGACCTCTTACACCAGACGTCAACTTGTTCTGACAACCTGCAATCCCTCCAGACATCACGAAATGTCTCCTAGGAGGTAAAATTGCCCTGTGTGAGAACCACTGGTCCCTGCCATTTAGGTCACTTATTTATGTCGGCCCCTCCCCCCTCCTCCCCCCCCCAGGATAGGTGATTCCTGACTATAAGGACACACTTTTCTTCCCTGCTGGGCCCCCAGTGCCTGTGGCCACGGTGGCAGACAGCAGGGGCTCAATAAGTGCTGACCGCACGGCGAGGCACGCGGGAGCTGTCCGGCCTGGCCCCTCGCCCCTCACTCACCAGGGTGGCCGGCGAGAGCAGCGACTGGCAGTGCAGCAGGACGCCGGTGGCCGCCACCTGCTCCAGCCACTTGCGGCTGGCGTCCCGGCTGCTCTCCTCGTACTCGCCGTTGTTGTTGTAGCGGTAGCTGAGGGCCGCCAGCAGCTGCTCCGAGAAGGTGCACACGGCGGCCACCAGCGCCTGGCAGAAGATGGCGTCCCTCCGCAGCTGCAGCTCCGTGTCTGGGGAGGGGGCAGGGAGGGGCCTGCTGGGCCGCGCGCTCCTGGGCCCTCGGAGGGCGCCCCCGTCCCCAAGCCTGGGGCCCAGAGCCCCCCTCCCACCAGCAGCCCCGCCGCCCCGGGGCCAGCCTGCCAGAAGTTAATTAATCCCAGCAAACAAAAGCCAACTTCGCAAAACTCAATTCTCTAAAAAGCAAGCCAATTTGCCAAAAAAACTCAATTATCTCAATGATCCATCTGTCTATTAAAAAAAAAAAAAACTTTTTTTTAAGGCTTTCCCAAAACCCTTGTTACTCTCAGCTGTTAGCCCGCGTGTCAGGGATTTCTCTGCCCTGACGGAGAATGAAAATGACACCAAGCGTTTCCGCCAAGAGCCATGTTCCCGGAAAGGCAGTTTCCCATTTTCTCTGTTTCTGAGCCACACACCTTCTTCCTCCTGCCGCCCCCCCAACCCTGCCCCTGCCCTGGATGTGCTCTGCAGAGCTGGCCCATTTCCATCGATTGGCTGTGCAGGACCCCAATCTTCTGGAAAAGACTTTTTGATCCAAAACCACTGCCAACTGGTTTTCAGTGACCAATTCTGACCCTATTTTAGCTGCCCTTTGTGAGTCTTTCTGGAAAGAAGGGAGGGACAGAGAACACCTCCACGCTCTGCTCCCCACCAGCCCACCATCAGCCCTCTCCTCCTCCCCATCGTCGCACGGGTAGGGACTCCCAGGCTGGGGCTGAGGGCGCCACAGACAAGGAGACTCCCTCCGTGTCCTCATGCAGATCCACCCAGGCCCCGGAGATGGCATGAGACCGGGCTCCTGGCTCCAGGGCCCTGACACTTCTCCCCAGGACACAAGTGGAAGACGTGAGGTCTCCGTAGTTCTGACAAGTGTGAGGGGGCACAAAGTTACTCCTCCCCGCTGTGGGCCCCGGCGACCGTGGGAAAGTCCATGGGCCGGCAGAAGAGGCCTCCCCGCGCTGAGGTCAACATCACCCCGGCCAGAGCGGCCTCTCCGGGACACGCACACGCTGCCCCCTCCGAGCCCCTCACCTGTGCATTTCAGCAAGGCCAGGAGCAGCTGGTTTTTCCCGTCTGGAAGGAGAGGGCAGAGCAAGGACAGGCTGAGAGGAGTTGGCAGAAGGACCCCACGGCCCCAGGGCTCAGGGCCCTCCGTGGTGAAGCCCCGGCTGTGACTGCGGTGCTAGAGGAGCTTGTGTGGAATACGGGGCAGATGCCAGAAGCCCCGACACACAGGGGCCGGAACCCTACCCGGCTGCTGCCCTGTGTACGTGCGCCCCCCAGAAAGAGACCGAAACAGTCCCTCCAAGGCGTGGGCCTGGCCCGGGAGCCTCCCACACATGCATGGGTGCACACTCACACGTGCACCTACACACAGGTGCGGCCTCGGCTTCTTACGCACGTCCTAGGCAGCCCCGGCCCTGCACACGCGCAGACAGAGCTCAGACCTTCCAGAGACGGGACAAACCCTCTCTCTTTTGCTCAGAAAGAGGCTCTCAGGCCCGAGGGGGCTTACAGGAAAGATCAGAAAGGCCTCTAGTGTTGGCCTCTGAAGATGCCTCCCGTCCCGGGGCACCTGGTGGCTCAGCCATGAAGCTCCTGACTCTTGGTTTGGGCTCAGGCCGTGATCTCACGGTGTTGTGAGTTCAAGCCCCACATCAGGCTCTGCACTGGCAGCGCAGAGCCTGCTTGGGATTCTCTTGCTCTCGCCTTCTCTCTGCCCCTCCCCCACTCATGCTGTCTCTGTCTCACAAAGTAAGTAAATAAAAACTTAAAAAAATAAAAAGATACTTTCTGTCCTGGAGAGGCCCAGGGCGCCTGGCCGGCATGGTGCCAACAGCAGTGGCCACAGGGATTCATCACCGGGGACCCGTGTGCCGGGTGCTGAACAAAACACTCTATCTGTGGTGACATTTAACTCTCATGACAACATGTGAGGGAGGTGGCACCATGAGCCCATTCTACATATGAAGGCACAAAGACATCTAAGAATTGGCCAAGATCACACAGCCCCTGAGCAGGAGAGCTGAGGTTCGGCCATCCCGCTCCAGCGCCCACACTCTTAACCAACTATAGTTTGGAAAACAGGGCAGCTCGGGGTCGACCCCCACTTCCAACTCGGAGGCTGCTGTTCCTGGGGGCCGGGGGGAGTGCCTGAGGCCTCGCACTTCCTGCTGCCCTGGGGTCCCCCCGACCCAGGAGGCCCAGGCGCAAACACTGCCAAGGGCCAGAGAGGTGAGGTCGGATGCGTGAAGCCGACGCCAGGCCGCAGGGAGTGCTGGGGAGCGTGGCGAAGGGGAAGACGCCCTCTGCCCCTCCTCTCCAGCCGAGCGTGCCCGGGGGATGCAGGCCTGCCACTGCCGGGCCTTCCGATGGCTCGAGAGGAGCCAGACATCTAGGCTGTTATGTGGGATCTCAGATTATAGTTGCTAGTGGTGGATTCACACTGTGAATGCTGTAGCCTCCAGACCTACCCCAGCTGTGATCTTCATAACAAGTACAAAAAGCTGAATTAAATCCATACTTTTGGAGGCTGAGGAGGAAACCAGTTCAGCCTTCTCGGCCTCCTAACTGTGCCAGGAAGCCCCAGGCAGCCAGGATCTACAGCTCCCGGGTCAAGTGCATACAAAGCTTAGGCCAGGATAGTCAGCCAAGAAAGGGGGCCCCCTCTTCTCGTTCCCCTGGGCAGGGACAGACACAGGACATGGAGACTGACCCACTCCTGACCTTTCTACGTTCCACATGCAGAAGTGAAGGCCACACGACACCTTTCCCTGCCCCACTGACCTTCCACGTATCGCTGGATGTTGTCCACCAGGGTCTTGATGGAGTTGGGGAGGTTCCAGGGGTCCTCCTGGATGCTGATCTGGATCAAGCTCCGGCCGCGGATCGTACACTCCTCTTTCTGCTTGAACTCTGGGGCAGGAAAGGGACCGAGGCAGCATTGAAGAACAACGGCACAAAGGCCGATGTCCCATCGCCAGAATTCAAAGCCCAGGATCCTAAGTCAAGGCTGCTGGCAGGACTCTTCCGGCCACGGAAGGCAAGCACATGGTGAGTGTGCTACCTGTCCACAGTACTGCACTCGCGGCAGACATCACTAATCAATCTCAGCACTCCTTCCTGCTCATCCGAGCCTGCGGCCCCTACAGCTGTAACCAATCCCATGCAGACATTACAAATCAATCACCGCACCCTTTCCTCCCAAGCCTGGACACAGTCACAGAAAAATTCTCAGGTACAACCTCCTTGTGGCCACAACCAGTGGAACTGGGACATGAGTTATAAGCCAGTCTAACTTTTACATATAGAGAGAGGGAAGCCCTTGCAGACAGACTTGCCAGGAGTCCCACAGCTGGGTAAGGACAGAGATGGGATTTGAACCTGGCCCCAGCAGGACTATCAAAGGCCAGGCCTAGGGGTGCCTGGCTGGCTCAGTCACTTGAGAGTCCAACTTCAGCTCAGGTCATGATCTCACGGTTTGTGGGTTTGAGCCCCGCATCAGGCTATGTGCTGACCGCTCAGAGCCTGGAGCCTGCTTCCAATTCTGTGTGTCCCTCTCTCTCTCTACCCCTCCCCTGCTCATGTTCTCTCTCTCTCTTTCAAAAATAAGTAAACATTAAAAACAGTAAAAGAAAAAAAAAAAAGGCCAGGCCTCTGTCCTTTGGCCTCTTCCCTGCTATGAGGTCTCAGACTTCTTGAGATCTTGGTGGTTTCTCTCAAGTTGACATTTCTGCTTTCTGAGGCTCGTCCCTGTGAGAGGCGATCATGAGGCTGGAGGAGGGGAGAGGAGCTGAGGGCACTCCCACACTTCTCCACTTCCTACTCTCTCTTAGGAGCAACTGCCTGCTTCTTCTCCTAAGCCCTGCACTCAACTGGGAGCCCCTTCAGGTCAGGGGCAGCGTCACCTTCATTCAGGGTCCCGAGCACCCTGCACAAGGCCTGGCACAAGCTGGTTCTTGGGATTACTTACTGGATATATGGACAAATGGATGGACAGATGGATGGACAGGTGGGTGCATGGATGGATGGACACATGGATGGATGGATGGACGGATAGATGAATACACGGATGGGGGGTAGACATGTGGATGAGTGTGTGAGTGAATGGATGGTGGGTGGGTGGGTGTGTAGATGAGTGGGTGGATGAATAGATAAATGGACAGTGGATGGACAGACATGTAGACAAGAGGGTGGGTGGATGGATGGATGAATGAATGGACAGTGGATGGGTGGGCATGTAGACAGTAGGTGGATGTGTGCATGCATGCTGGGGGGGCGTCTGTGGATGAGTGGGTGGGTGGACGGTGGGCAGGCAGGCATGTGGATGAGTCAGTGGATGGAGGGATGAATGAATGGACAGTGGATGGGTGGTGGGGGGGTGGGTGGCATATGGATGAGTGGGTAAGCAGGTACAGAGATGGACGGGTAGGTGAGTAATTAGGAGGGAAGGCTGATGTGAGGACACAAATGTCCATTCCTTTTCTCTCAATCATTTCAAGAATAAACTGTCAGTTTGGTGCTGGTAAATCCTGACCACTCCCTCAACTCACTGGCCCTCTCATGAAAGAACAAGGAGCTGTGGGCAGGCCTCCATACGTAACAACAGGATAATGACATTTTTGGTTGATGCTTCCATCCATTGGGTTTAGCATTATGGTAATCACTACTTTATGGCATATTCTTCCAGTTTTCCAAACTAGAGAGTTTAAGCAAGTTCCTTAAAATTAAACTTTTAAAAGGGATATACTTGGGGTGCCTGGGTGGCTCAGTCGGTTAAGTGTCTGACTCTTGATTTCGGCTCAGGTCATGATCTCAGGGTTCGTGAGTTCGAGCCCCGTGTCAGGCTCTGTGCCGACAGCAGGGAGCCTGCCTGCGATTCTCTCTCTCCCTCTCTGTCTCTCCCCTACACACTCTCGACCTCAAAAATAAACATTTTTTAAAAAGAAATAAAAAGGAAACACTTCTTCAAAAAAGTCATGTCAATAATAATACAGTCAATGACTACGGTTTTTTAAAATGTGAACACGCGGGTAGGATCCGAGAAGTCTACCATCGGTCTAAGATGACACAGGCGGAGGCTGCGCGCGGGGAGTCTGGCAGACTGCGCCAGTCCCTCCCCTGACGTTACAGACGGGCAGGTGTGGGCCCAGAAAGGCTCAGGGACCAGCCCGGGGGCCCACGAACTGTCTCTGCAAAGAGCCAGAGAAGCACTGTTTCGGCCTTTGTGAGGCCTGTGGTCTCTGTTTCATACGGTCTCTTTCTTGATTTTTACAACTCTTCATTAAAAACAAAACAAGGGACAGAGTCATTTGCAGTTCACAAAAACAGAGCAGGCTGCGGGTGGATGTGGCCCAGGGGCTGGACCTGCGGGACCCGGGGATGAGCCCATGGCCATGGGGCAGGAGGGGGGACAGAGCCGGGACCGTGACTCAGGCAGCCCGCCCCCGCGCAGCACGCGGGCCGTCTCCCTGCTGGGTGCAGACGCCGTCCGGCCCAGGCGCCCCGCTCACCTTGCAAGCTGTGGTCCACGGGGAAATGCTTGGTCTCCTCGAAAGCTCTGCTCATGACGGGCCCCTTGAGGAGCGCGTGGATGGAGTCCACCTGGGAGGCAGGACTCTGTGGTTAGTCCAGGCCCTACCCCGGCTCCTAGCTTACCTGTTCCCAGCGGGGGTGACGGGAGGAACCCAAGGCCAGGCCACACGTGGGACAAAGGTCCTACCTGGTTAAAGAGATGCTCCAGGCAACCGTGGAGCTTGTCCTGCTTGTCTGATGGGATCCGCATGTCACAGGGCAGCTCGTCCCCTGGAAGAAGGGAGAAGCCACGGCCATCACCCATTCCTGCCCCATCCACACCTTCCCGGCCTCGCTCCCGAGAAGGCAGGATAGCAGCAGAGTTCCAAAACCCAAGGCGGATTTGGAGTCTGACAGACTCAGATCCTGGCTGTGTGACACTACGCAGGTCACTTGACCTCTCTGAGCCTCAGTTTCTTCATCTGCAAAACAGACAATAGCACCGAAAGTATTATACAGTAACACTAAGCCACTGCTGTTATTCTGTTCTGCAAATGAGGAGCCTGGGAGCCAGAGAAAAGGCACTGGATTCCAAATCCCCTGACTCACCCCCCAGCGGCTTCGGTTAAATTAGCTGCCACACATAAGCTCCTGCCTAACACCTCCCCAGGGACAGTTTATGTGGCAAAACATCTTATGTGATGAAATATTTATCTAAAGTTCAGCAATATCATCAATTCTACTTGAGCTTCTTTCTTTTCTTCTGTTAAACTGATGTACAACTAAAATTAAACTTCTGTGCAGAGACCAGCTCTGGGAGAGCAGAGGAGACAGCAGAGCCGTGGGGCCAGGGGACCAGGGATGGGGGTCAAGGGTGGGCGACAGGCTTGTCATCACCCACCCTCTTGTGCCTGCCGAAATAGGAACCATCTGGGTGTGTGACCTATTTGGAAAGTAGTAATTTTAAAGGTTCAAATAAACTAAAATAAAAACAACTTTCAGTCTTTCAATAAAAGCTGTGAGTACAGCCTCATCTAAGTTATAAACTATTATTTATGTCTGTGCGTCCATCCGGCCGTCCACCCACCTGTCCGTCTGTGCAGAAGTACGTGCTCACCAAATGATCTCCCGACACTGTCGATGGTCACTTCTGGGGGTCGGGGCGAGACTCTACCTTATTTTCATGAACTTCTCTTTAACTTTTTGGGGTCATTTGAAAGGTTGGTTTGAACATGTGGCATTTCTAGGGAGACCATCAGGTCGTCCTACTTGAGTGACCTCAGAGCGGCCGTCATAATCTGTCCTTGTAGGGACGCCTGGGTGGCTCAGCCAGTTAAGCGTCTGACTTCGGCTCAGGTCATGATCTCACAGTTTGTGAGTTCGAGCCCTGCATCGGGCTCTGTGCTGACAGCTCAGAGCCTGGAGCCTGCTTCGGATCCTGTGTCTCCCTCTCTCTCTGCCCCTCCCCGATCATGCTCTGTCTTTCTGTGCCTCTCAATAATAAAAATGTTTAAAAAAATGTTTTAAAGATCTGTCATTGTTCACACATGTTTCATGCGTTCTGTGTCCATGGCGTTCATGGACAACGTCAGCTCCAGGGTCTTTGTCCTTCCATCCACTGCTGAGGTCCCAGAACCCAGTAGGTGCTCAACAAACAGCTGCTGGCTAAGTGAAAGGAAGGAAATACACTACCGCGCTACGCAAACTAACACAAAATCTAATAAAATAAAACCACACAAAGTCCCTGTGGAGAGACCAGCCGCTGACTCACCAGACCCCATCTCGTCACTGCCCAGGTAGGAGCTGTTGCTTCTCACGCTGGTGTAGGACAGGACGGAGTCGCGGTTGCTGTTACACTCGCTGCAAAGGGGCAGAGAGGCGGGGCTGAGTCAGCCCCCGGTCACACCTTTGAGTCCCAGCCCCCCAGCCCCACACGGCATGAACACAAGCCTGGGCCCCTCGACCGCCAGGGTCTGACGCTGGGGAAACAGGTCGGGCCCCGGCACGGAAACGCAGCCACAGCAGGAGGGCTGGGAATCGTGTCTATCTGTGTGTAACTTCTGTCACCCCTCCCATCGGGCAGCCTTGTCCCTGGACACGCCTGCACGTGCCACACTCGGCCACGAGGCTCTGCGTCCTCTCCCTGGAACTCAGAAGATACGGGGAAATCGGAAACCACAATCCTGAATTTTTTCCTTCCCCTGTCTGACAATGAGAGGAAAAGATCGGAGGACCCACAACTGTAAGAATGAAAATCCTGGACTACGGACACGGGGCTCTGGGGACACACAGCGCCCAGTTAGCCAGAGACACCGATCCCTGGAGACAGAAAGAGTATGAACCAGGAGGACAGAGGCGAAGGGCTTTCTGGTCAAATTCCCCCAGTTCTGTGTCTTCGGAAGCACCTCTAAAATTTGACTTTGCTCACAATGGTCGGCGCGAGGTAGGAAATTCCATTTACCGGCTACGTGGTTCATGACAGGAAACTGAGATTTTAGTCTTACTTGACCCACTCGCTAGGACTTCACTGATCTGGTTATAATTGACTTTACCAGTAGAAAACCATTCGGATCCTCTCAGAGTTAGGAGGGGAAAAAGCCCAGATCCTCCTCCTTGAATCAAGTAAAAATAAACGGTGTTTGTTGCAGAAACCATATGTCCCGTGTTGAGTTTTAAAACACACCGCAGACCTTGACTATTTCTTTGCCCACATTCTGTCAACAGGCGCAGAGCGGAACTGAGGCAGAGCAGGTGGATGGAGACCCCGAGGGGACAGGCCCTAGAATGCTGGCCTCGGGGCAGGAGAGCCACAAGGGGGCTCGGGGACGTGCTTTGAGGGGCTCAGATGACCCTCCAGAACCAAACAAGTTAGAACTGTGCCCCACCCCACGGCTTCCCGGGAGATGTCACCCTGATTCCGACTTCCCACGGGTCAGGGTCCTCAACGGTCCCCCGGCCATCCCCACCTGTAGGAATCGCGGTAGCTCATGGTGTCGTGGCCCGAGTCCTCCTGGTCCTCCTCGGACACCTTGAAGCAAACCTTCTTGATGCCCCCGTGGTCGGCCCTGTCCATCTCGCTCTCTTCACTGGCCAGCGGGGGGGACGCCGCCTCCTCGGCCACAGGGGGGTCGCAGGGCCCGCTGGAGGTGGGCTCCGTGATGGTGGACAGCAACCTGTTGCAGCAAACGACGTACACTTCAGGGCACAGGCCCACCGCTTCACGACCTCCGTGGAGGCCCCGGGTGAGGCCCTGGCCTCTGGCCTCACCTTGACCCTAAGCACAGAGAGCCATCAAGTGCTTCCCATCCAGTCCCTGAAAATCCCAGCAACTCTGCAGATGCACATATGCTCCCTTTCTGCAGGGGGCGCGAGATCAGGGGTGTTTATTATGTGGGGAAGCCAAGAAGGCTCCAGACTGTAAACTGAGCACGGAAGGCCCGGAGAGCAAACCTCGTCAGCTCTGAGGCCACACCGCCTGCCCCTCGTCAACCCCTCAACTCCGCTGCTGTAGTGGGAAAGCACCACAGACAACGTGTAAACACACGGGTATGGCTGTGTTCCAATAAAGCTTTATTTAAACAAACAAGCAGTAAGGAGCCTGGGGGACTCAGTCAGTTAAGCGTCCGACATCGGCTCAGGTCATGATCTCACGGCTCGTGAGTTCAAGCCCCGCATCGGGCTCCGTGCTGACAGCTCGGAGCCTGGAGCCTGCTTCAGATTCCTTCTCTTCCTCTCAAAAATAAATAAACATTAAAAAGTAAGTAAACAACAAGAAGCGGGCTGGGCTGGATTTGGTCCACGGGCCACAGTCTGTCAATCTCTGGCACAGAACATAATGGTTAAGAGCTTAGGGTTTTAAATCGGACAGACCCCAGTACCGTTTTCCTACCTTAGAGACCTAAGGCAATTATTTAACCTATCTGAGATTCAACTTCTTCATCTGTAAAATGGAGTAATCTATGCGCTAGGCTGCTGTAAAAATTAAGGGAGTTAAAATACATAAAATGTTTAGAAAAGCATCTGACACCTTGCAAGTGATCATTAAACCCCAGCTGACACCCTCCTATGCCATCTCGGGAAGGTCGGTATTATGATTAGTCCCCTTTTACAGGCGAGGAAATGAGGTTCAGAGAGGTTCCGGGACTAAGTCACACAGCTACTAAGTGACAGGGCCCGGATTCAAACCCGTGCCTCCTATCTCCAGACCTTACATCATTTTTCCTTTATCATGAACAATTTCCAACACACACAAAAGTAGAAGGAACAGCATGATAAACACAGGCCCCCCGCAGCTAGCTAGGACAGTGACAACTCAGGGGCCACCTTTGTTTCTGCAGTCTTTCCCACGACTTTGGCTTTTGCTGGAGTATTTAAAAATCAATCTTAGACATCACATAATTTCCCCATAAATACTTCCATATGCGTCTCTAACACAGAAGGACTTTCTTTTAAAAAATTTTTTTAACATTTATTTATTTTTGAGAGACAGAGAGACACAGTGTGAGCAAGGGAAGGGCAGAGAGAGAGGGAGACACAGAATCCGAAGCAGCTCCAGGCTCTGAGCTGTCAGCACAGAGCCTGACGCGGGGCTCGAACTCATGAACTGTGAGATCATGACCTGAGCCGAAGTCGGATGCTCAACTGACTGAGCCCCCCAGGCACCCCAAGACTTTCTTTTAAAGCAACATTCTTAATTACCCTCCACATGGGGCAATTTAGCGTGTTTCCTGAGGGTCACTCAGCAATGTCAAGAAACGTTTCTATTTGTCACAGCTGAGGTGGGGGACAAGGGTCGGGGCACCACTGGGCTCCAATGAGTAGAGGCCAGGGACGCCCCCTAAATATTTTACAGCACTCAGAACGGCCCCACGACGAAGGATAATCTGGCCAAGATGTACCAAGGCTGAGAAACACTCTTCTACACGTGAGCAGACGGCCGTCACCACCCGAACGGAATCTACGATTCCTCAGCACTGTCCAGGACCGTCCACATTCAAACGTCCCTGACGGTGTCTTCCCACAGGTGGTGTGTTAAAAACGGAATCCTGACCAGGCCCAGACGCTGTGTTTGGCTAGTGTGGGTCCCAAGTCTCTCCTCCTCTTCCTCCCTGTACCCGCCCCTCCCGCCCCCCACCATTTACGTGTGAACGACACGGGGTCACCTGTCTAGAATCCCCTCCCCTCCGGATGTGGCCGCCTGCATCTCCGAGGGCCACTCTACCATCCTCTCTCCCCCACCTGCTGTCGCTGAGCAGTGAGATCGAGATTTTGATGGGAGCACAGCGCCCTTCCAGTGGGTGCCCCGGGGCGTCACACCAGAAAGGTCCAAGTCCGCTGTCTCCCTTTCTGCAATGTCAAAGTTATAAAGTTCCCCCAAACCTTCCTGCAAACAGTGCCAGCCTCTACTGATGGCCGCTGCCCACATCCATTACTTTATCAGAGCAGCGGTTCTCAGTCGGGGGCAGGAAGGGATGGGGGAGGGACGTAGCAATTGGTGGGGCAGAAGTCCAGGCCACGCAGGGTGCGCAGGGAGGTCTGCCCCCCAAGGGGCATTTGGCAACGCCCGGGAACATTTTTGGTTGTCACACCCATGAAACAGGCGTGCTGTAAGCACCTAGCGGAGAGACCAGGGGCAGCGCTAAACAGCCTACCCTGCACGCCCCCCCCCCCCATAGTTATCTTACCCACAGCGGGGATCTTGCTGAGGCTGGCGAACCCCGGCTCAGATGCCCTCCGCCCCGTTCCCGGGGGGGCCAGGGCTCACCTGTTGATCTGGGTGACATACTGCTTCATCTCCTTCAGGGCCACATCCAGTTTGGTGAAGAGCTGCAGGTAGGCGTCCTGGATCTCCCGGTCCTCCTGCCTGAGCAAGAAGCTCAGGCCCCGGTCCTCCGGGCCCAGGGTCCCATCGGCTGGCCCGGAGCCGCTGTCGTTGGGACCCTGGTGTTGGGGGTCCCCGTCCACGGCAGGCAGACACCTCCAGGATGGGGCAGCCATGGTGGTGATACAGTGCTGGGTGTAGGACATGGGGTTCAGGTGGCCTACATGGAGGGAGGGAGAGCTCACTTGGAAACAGCCTCCAGGCACCCATAAACCCCTTTGACAGAAACACACAAACCTATTCCAAGAATCCCAATGAGTGAGGAAAATTTTCCTGCTAAAGGTTCTTTTAATCCATCAGGTTAGTTTGAGAAGAAAGTTTCCGTTTGGTGCTAATATGCTTTTAACTACCATGGTACGTCTCCTGACTGGGATTACATACGTGATGGCTGGTGCTCCAGCAGCTACTTTATAACATAAGGCATCCTTCAGGATGGAAGGCACATGCACAGATGGTGGGGTAAAGAACTTGTATCCCTGATGACTGCGGAGCCACCAGTGTAGTCTGAGGCTGCTGGCCTCCAGACAGCTTTCTATTTACGTTATCTGTGAGATCTGAATACAACATCTAACAGACACGTGTGGTTACCTTGCTCCGGGTCGAGGCCGATGAGGGAGGGTTTACGACCAAAACGGATACTGAAGGACCTGCCAACTGAAGGCGTGGTCTTGGGGTAGGACACATCCATGAGGTTGACGTGGCAGTTGGTGGGGCAGAAGTCCAGGCCACACAGCGGATGGGGTTCCAGGGGGGCCTGCTTGAAGGGTGGGCTGACCCTGCTCTGCAGCTGGGCTGCGAACTGAGAAAAGCAGGGGGCACGGGGTCATGATTCAGGGGCCGGGAAGTTCCGCGCCCCCCCCTGCCCAGCACCCACTCCATCCTAGCCCGGGCCAGACCTTTGAAAACCGGACAGAATCCCAATAGCTTCAAACAGTGCAGCGAAATCTGAGGTCCTCACATCCTTCCCCACATTCCTGTCTTCACATTAGCTGCCCTGAGCTCCCGCCTGTCCCCAGTCCACAGTCTGTGAGGGGCAGGTAAGGCTGGCCTCCCCGTCCCTGGAGTGCTTGGGACACGGTGAGACGGGGACCCAAGCCAAGCCAATAAGAGTTCCCACTGAGGGGCGCCTGGGTGGCTCAGTCGGTTAAGCGTCCGGCTTCAGCTCAGGTCATGATCTCATGATTCGTGAGTTCGAGCCCCTGCGTTGGGCTCTGTGCTGACAGCTAACTCAGAGCCTGGAGCCTGCTTCAGAGTCTGTGTCTCCCTCTCTCTCTGACCCTCCCCTGCTCACACTCTGTCTCTCAAAAAAAAAAAAAAAAAAACATAAAAAAGAGTTCCCACTGAATTCCTTTTCTACCGGGACCGTTTTGTCACCACACAAGAAGGGCCCGCCCCAAGGGTGAAGCCAACACAGGAAAGTGCAGGCATGAGGAGAGACACCATGTTCTTCCGATTGGGTGCAATCTGTTTGAGCACCTGGATACAGCCTTGCCTGAAATTCACCTCCGGACTTTTCAGTAAGTAACACAAAAACCAATAAATGCTCCCATTCGCTTAATCTAAGGTGGGTGGGGTTCTGACACTTAGAGCCCAAATAGCCCAGGCTGAGACCCCGTGGGCGCGGGTACCTCCTGGTAGCAGGAGATCCTCTGGCCGATGCGCTCCAGCTTGGTGTCACAGATGTTGCGGAACTCGAAGTGGGACATGGTCTTGATGTCGCTGTTCAGGGCCATGAGCCGCCCGCAGTTCTGCACAAAGACCGTGTCGTCGGCAGCGAAGGCCTTGAGGATCTGCAGAAACACGAACCGCTGAGCACCCGCTGCGCACCTGCAGCTGCCCCGTAAAGCCCCTGGGAGAACGTCTATCACCGACCCATTTTGCAGATAAATAAGCTGACTAAAGAGAGCCGTACAGCTATCAGGTGGGGAGCGGGGACAGAGATGAGAATTCAGGGCTCCGGGCTAACCTGGAGGAAATGAGAACCCAGGCCCCGCCCCCCACGGCCCCAGGCCAGGGAGGCGGCCAGTGAGACCTTGGCAGTGAGGCCGAAGCAGCCGCGGGGCTCCACGATCTTCTCCAGCACGTGGCACTTGACCCCTGCGGTGCTCACGTACTCATACACCACACCGTGCTCCAGGTGCCCGTTGTCCACGGTCAGGCTGACCACAGGGCTGTCCTCGCGCAGGCTCAGCTGGGGACCCAGCGACAGCAGGGGGAAGTCTGGAAGCCAAGGGGGACGGCAAACCTGAGGGGGAACCAGCCCGCAGCCAGCCCTCCCCCGACCCACAAATGGCTCTTGTTGGGACATATGGGACGATGACGCCTGGGCTCCTCCTGGCCAGCCCGCTACCGTTCAGCCCTTGTCCGAGATTTCCCTTCTAGGAATCCACCTTTGTGCCCCACTCCCAGTCTGTGTGGCTCAGGAGAAGGGAGCCCTGACCGTACCCTGCCCCAGAAACACAGGCAGCGATTCAATTTCCCCTTTACGTAATGATTGGTTAGGGAATGAGCATGTGACCCAAGCTCTGCCAATGAGAGCCGAGTCTGGGACTTCTGTTGGATCCATAAAGAGAAGGAGACACTCTCTTTTTCAACCAGATCCCAAGCAGCCAGCACTGCGGGGCAGACAACAGCATGTAAAAGAGAAACTGAGGCAGAGGGAGCACAGCATAGAACCAGACAGAAACAGAGACTCTTCACGAGGCCGTAGTAAAACTGGATGCACCAGGCCCAGTTCTAGGCTCTGAGGATACAGCAAGGCATAAAATAAACAAAGCCCCTGCCCTGCGATCTTCTGCTCTAGTGGGGAACACACCAGACACCCCCAGAGGAGGTGACATCTGAGCTGAGTTAGGTGAGGTGAAGAGCATGAGGTCAGAAGTACTCTGGAAGAGAGCATTCTAGCCAGGGGGGACCTGCCAGTGCAAAGGCCCTGGGGCAGGGGTACATTTGGTATTTAAGACCAAGAGGCTGGAGAGAATGGAGCAGAGAGGGCAAGAGGCAGAGTGCTCAGAGGTACAGCTGGAAGGCCAGGCTGGGGCTGGAAGACCGTGAGGAGGGAGCCTTGATTTTTGCCTGGAGCCACTGGAAGATTCTGTTCTGTTTTTTGAGAACAGCCCGCAGGAGGGGAAGTAAGGGAGGAGAGGGGGAAGAGGAAGCAGGCTACTGCAGTAGTCCCGGTGAGAAACGACGGTGGCTTGCGCCAGGCAGGGATGGAGGCCGTGGGCTGCCATCAGATTCTAGATGCATGAAGAAGGTAGGGCATCACGTCAAGGTGGAAGGAGAGAGGAGAAAGAGAAGAATCAGGGTGTACTCCGAAGTGCGGGGCCTCAGAATCCGGAAGGACGGAGCAGGACACTTAGGGGAGAACCAGGCTTCAGGGGAGGGGTAGGAATTCAACTTGGGCCATGCTAAGCGGGCGGTGCCTGGACACCCCAGGAACAGCAGGCAGAAACACAGGCCTGGCGTCAGGGCTGAGGCTGGGCCGCAGAGACGAAGATGGGAACTTGAGGCAGACTGAACACCGGGCCCCGAAAGACGCCGGGGTCCTAACCCCCGGGCCCTGGAAGCACGCGGTCACATGGCCACGGGGGACTCGGCTGCAGAGGGCATTGAGTTCGCTAAACACCACTTCACAACAAGGCACGCTGCAGATGAACACATGTGACCACAAGGTCCCTGAGTGAATACGGAGGCGGAAGAGTCAGAGTTAAAGAGACGGCAGAGTGAGGGGGACCCAGAGCAACATCGCTGGCTCTGAAGAGGCAGGAAGGGACCAGGTGCCAAGGCTCACAGGCAGCTTCTAGAAGCTGAGAGAGGCGAGTAAATGGATTCTCCCCCGGAGCCCCGGGAAGGAGCTCAGCTGTGCTGACACCTGGCTCTTGGCCCAGCGATGTGGGACCTGTGGCCTCCGATAACTGAGATAATGAACATGTGTTCTAAGCCACAGGTCTGTGGTGCTTCGTGAGGGCTGCAATCAGAACGTGATACAGAGCCGACACCCAGAACAGGACCCGTCGGTCCCCTCCAGAGTCTCTGCCCCGCTGCCCACCTGTCCCGTTACCTGAGTCAGGCTGGGGATCCTCGCCAGGAGCCTCCTGGCTGTCTCGGGCCTCCTGGGCGTCCTCGTGGGTGTGGTAGACCCACTGGTACAGACCCTACCAGCAGAGCAGAGTAAGAGGGGCGCCACGCCACTGGGAGCCCAAGGACAAAGGGACAGGGCTACGGGGCCCACGGTTCCCCGACTCCGAAGCCCAGGCTTCTCTAGCCTGCCGGTGTCACCACGTCCAGAGAGTCCTCCAAGACTTCGCTCTGGAACCTTCCTGAGGGGACCTCTGGTCATGCTCGGCCCTCCCTCACCCTCTAGATAGAAGCCAGGGGACGGGGGAGCCTTTGAAAATGTAGGTAGACCCGTGGGAGCAGAAACCCGGTCTCTCCCGCGGCCCCAGGGCCTGCAAATGTGTCAGGCACATAGTAGGTGGTCAATAAACACTTCCTGGATGAACCAGCAAATGAATACCCCCCCAGGACCCCGGCCCCCAACCCAACTTTAACCTCAACTTTTCCCATCAGCGCTTCGCCCAACACGCCTACGCAGTGAGAAAAGAGGGTCTGATCACACCCATGTCACATTTGTGAAAACTGAGACCATGAGTTATCAGGGCCATCTGGTTCAGGGAGAGAGAGAGGGCACAGAGCCCACACCCAGGTCAGCCCTGCAATGTAGGCGCCCCACCCCATCCTACTTGCTGGGCTGCCTTCTGGCTTCTCCCCACAGAAGGGAGGTGACCCTCAGCCCCTGAGCCCACCGAGCAGGGTTTCCCTGATTCCCTTGGCTGCCAGGTGCCTCACCAAGGCCTCTTCCCGGCGGCTCCGGAACGCCTGGAACTGCTCCAGGACCTCCAGCGCACTTTCATTCATCACGTTGTTGCCATTGACCTTCAGGATGCACTGGCCAGCACACAGCCCTGCAGCCGCAGCCTCGGAGCCTAAGGGGACAGCAGTGTTTGGGGCGCACGCTAGGCGGAGAGAGCCTGGGGCAGCGGCCGGCAAGTGACCAGATGCACATTGTCCCCCAGCCCAACCCCCCAAACACACAACCAGACATCCGCCCCCGACCCACTCCAGAGGCAGGACCAGGACTGGCATTCCCATTTAGCAGAAGAAGAAACTGAGGCTGGGGGAAGAAGCAGGTGGCCCAAGATCACACAGCAAGGAAGGCTGGATTTGAACCCAGGTACGTTTCACTCTAGAGCTTCATCTTCAAAATCCCTCTGTCACCTGTAACACCAGGACAGAGTCAGCCCCATTTTGCAGACAGGGAAATAAAGGGCTCGGAGAGGCTGAGTGACTTTCTCAAGGTCACTTGCCTAGGAGAAGACAGGATTCGAACCCAGGTCTACCAGACTTCAGGTGCACGTTTTCTCGGCTATACCACGACTCCCAAACTACAGGTCTTGGCCCCCGGGGTTTAGTGTGGTTAATATGGAGAGTCTGGAAACGCAAACGAATGCCAGGCCCCGTCGTGCGTGAGAGAACATCAGGCTTGTTTGGGGTGACAGTGACGAGCACAGGCCTGGACCCGGGGGCTTGAGTTCAAACCCCGCCTCTGCCACTGGCCAACTGTGTGACCTTGGGCACGTTCCTCGACTGCTCTGTGCCCTTGTTTCCTCATCTGTAAAAGAAGGACACTAATAACATCTATTCGTGGGGTTCCCGAGAGATTCAGGGAGTAAACCATGGAAAGCACTTAGCCCCAGGCCTTGCTCTTAGTCAGTGCTCAAGAAACATCAGCTGGTTTACTACTTCTGCTCAGTTCACCTATCAACACCTGTTCTTCTGGTAGGCGCTGGGAGGCAGGCTTGGCACCTCCGCACCTCTGGTATTTGGGGCTGGAAAGCTCTCTGTTGTGGGGCCTCCTGTGAGCTGCCGGAAGGGCAACACTTTCCCTGGTCCCCAACCCTGGGGTCACAACCAAGGGTGTCTCCTCTGCAGAGTGAAAATGCCCCCAGTCAAGAACCACTGCTTTAAGGAGAAAATAAAAACCCACTTTAAAATGTTAACAAATTCCTCGTAGCTTTCTGCCGTGACATGTATTTTCTTAATCAAAACATCTTACAACTAGGACCACAGAGGTAGACAATTAATGTTTCAACTTCAAAAGTGGAGTCCTTAGTGACGCCTGGGGGCTCAGTTGGTTGAGTGTCTGACTTCAGCTCAGGTCATGATCTCATGGTCTATAAGTTCAAGCCCCGCATCAGGTTCTGTGCTGACAGCTCAGCCTGGAGCCTGCTTCAGATTCTGTGTCTCCCTCTCTCTCTGACCCTCCCCTACTCAAGCTCTGTCTCTCTCTGTCTCTCAAAAAGTAAAATAAAAACATTAAAAGAAAATTAAAAGTGGAGTCCCTAGGTGCAAAAAGGGTTAGGAGTCCAGAACCTCAGACCTGTCTGCTTTCATCTCTAAGAGACAGCAACCCCTTAAGCCACACGCAAGGAGAAGGCAGCACGAAAGCAGGAGTCTCTGTCGGCCCACGGCTGGATCTGGTCACAGGGGTCTCTAACTGTCGGCCCACGGCTGGATCTGGCCACAGAAGGGTGGCCAAACTTCACACTTCTGGCTTCCCTTAAAAACTCAAGTCTGGCAAGAATGGACCCACATTCCTACCTGGCAATAAGGAACTTGAGCCAAGGAAAAGCTGCCCCTTTAAAAGGGAGCACATCCTCTTTCACTAGCCACCATCTCCGGTGCCTACGCCTTCCTCCTAATCGGTTCTTGATCTCGGCCTGCCTGAGCCCCGGGCCGCTGCTACAGGCCACGAAAGTAAGTGCTGGTGGGGCCACAGGCCTGGTGGCAGTGGTTTGGGTGCCTCACCTCCCACCACACACAGAGACCTGGCTCCCGAAGCACCCCCTTCTCTGTCTGCTCCGCTCACCTCTGCCCACAGCGTAGACGTACGGCGGGGCGGCTCCGCGGATCCGGAAGCACAGAGCCTCTGGATGGTCGGGAACCTTGACGATCCTGTGCCGGGCAGAAATGGCCGTAAGAGAGAGCAGTATTCCTCCCAAGAGCCCGGGGGAGCCGCCGCGGGAGACCTCTGCCCCCCGGACACTGGGGAACTCCGGCCCGAAGTAGCAGCGATGCCGGGCTTTCAGCGACCAGAGGTAAAGAGCTCATTAACCGGAGCCCTCCCCTCCAGGGGCTTCGGTTACTCAGAACCACCCGGCCTGCCCTTAGGGCTTCAGTCCCCGCACGGAACACCCAGATCACCCTCCTACACGGTCTCTGTCACCCTCTCGGTGGGCAAACCAGCACCACAGGCCGCCAATGGGAGGGTGAGAAGGGACCCAGAACATCTTGGTGCGAACCCGCATGCGTCCCCTAGAGAACACCGCTGGAGAGGCCACGGCTTGGCCGTTCTGCAGGTGCGACGTCAGAGAGCGGGTGGCACCTGCCCAGGGCCGCGCGGGGCTGACATTAACCCAGCGGCTTCGAGGCGGCCGTCTGCTTCTCCGTCAAGGGGATGTCCCCATAAACAGGCCTCAGGACCATCCTCCCCCCACCCCCCACCTGCCAGGTAAAGCTGTGAGGGAGCCTGTTCTCAAACCCCAGGCGTTTCCAGAACTTTAAACAGGCACGTTCCCGCTGGGTGATTTCTGCCACTTCCACACACCACACTATCAATCACTTCCCCTAACTTGGCCTGCCTGCTTACCGAAATAATCCTATTTAAAACTTTCCATCACTCCCGTCAATAGGAAACCGGGAGCATTTGCCTTAAATAGAAGAGAGAAATGAAAACCAAATGCACAATTTTTAAAATAGAAGAAGTTTCTCCCCCCACCTATATCTGGCATCCAACCACGTCTCACCACCTCCACTGACGCTGTGCTGGGCCAGGCTGGGGCACCGGCCCCCTCGCCTCCGCCCGTCTTCCACCTCCACCGCTGACAACCCAGTCTCTACCTGCAGCCAGAGGGATTCTTCCAGAACCTTCGTCACATCATGCCTTGCCTCTGCTCAGAACCTTCCAGTGGCTCCTCGGTCCTTACCATGGGCACAAGGCCCTACAAGGCGTGGCTTCCACTGTCTGGTGGACCTCCCCCTCCACCCCTCCCTCTCACTCACTCTGCTCCACCCCATCAGCTTCCTCACTGTTCCTCAAGGACAGAAGCCCCAGTTCCACCCCAGGACCTTTGCACTGGCTGTCTCCTCTGCCTGGAACCCTCCTCCTCCAGAAGTTCTCCCAACCCCCTCCCTCACCTCTTCGGGTCTTCCCCTCAGTTCACAGTGCCATCTCTCTGATCACCACCCTCCACACAGCCAGCAGCCATTGCCTTTCCCTGCTGCATAGACTGGCCCAACTTACTACCACCTGGTTCAGTAGGTCTCTTACTTCTCTGTTTGTTTTATCGTCCGTCTCCTGCTCCACCCTCCAACTAGACTGAGACCTATGAAGGATATTAACGTGTCCATCTAGACATGTCTGGAGCTGCAGAACCTGAAGCACCACTCAGTACACAGTGGGCGCTCAAAAACCGTCCACTGAATGTGTGGAAGTCGCAGCATCGTGATAGGTGCCTGTGGAATGCACCCCGTCCACAGGGAACCAGGACGCCGCACCCCCTCCACTGCCCCCACCGCCGCCCACCGGCACCCCAGCGCCACGGACACTCACTCTTTGGCCTTGGTGGCCACCAGGAGGCGCAGCGGGCGGCGGGAGCAGAAGGACTGGTTGAGGATGGACTCCACCTCGGCGAAGGGCCTCAGGAACACCAGATCCTCGTTGATGGAGTAGATCTTCCGCCCCACCTGCAGGCCGGCCATCTGGGGGGGCGGGGGGAGACACCAGGTTACCGGCCTCCTCACCAAGGACCCCTGGCTGCGTTCGGGCAGCGCAGAGCCAGCCCCGCGGACCACGCATGGCGGAGTGAGCCCACCAGGGCAGCCCGCTCCCCGCGCGGAAGTGGGTGAGTCACTGGTGAGACAAGACTCCGAAGGGAAGCCTGTGCGGGCGCTCACAGGGGAGACATCTTGTCTTGACAAGAGACTGCAGTGGCCCCACTTCCCGCCTGCCGTGTGAGGACACGAGGTGTCAAACTGGGGCAGCCACCCTGCGCCCTTGACAGCTCGGCCGGGAAACTCATAGATGCTGATGTGGGCCCGGGACTCCCAGTCCCCTCCCCCTAACCACTCACGTTAAGGTTCCTGGGAGGCGAGTGCGTGGCCCCTGCACCCAGAAACCCTCCTAAGTGCCCTCAGGATACAAGCCCAGCGCCTGGATGGCAGGTGCCTCTCCCCACCCTCCTCCACACACCCGGGAACGGCTCAGGGGACAGGGGCTGACTCCTTGGCCTGCCCAGACTCTCTCCCCTCCCTCCTCTACGTGTCGCAGACACGAACACGTCCTAGGCAAGCCACTGACTGTTAGTTCGTCCATCATCACAGCGGACGCAGAAATCTACCTGACTCGGAGCCCACTCCTCTCCTGCACCTGCCCACAAGGCTGGGAGCAAAGCTGGTGGCGCGCCCACTAGGCCAGCCCCGAGCAGGGGGCCCGGTTGCAGCTCCCCCAGAGGCCACAGGTAAGGCCGCCCTGGACTCAGTTTCCCCACACGGCAACGAGCAAGAAGGAACTGCACCTCAGCCAGCGAGCCCCTCTGGACCGACTTCACCACCACAGCCTTGTTCTTCTCCTCGATGTCAAAGCCGTAGTCCTCCTCCTGGGGCAGGATCTGAGGGCCCAAGGTGGGAGAGACTCGGTGAGGGAGTGCAGGGGTCAGGGGTGCAGCCAGCCCCGCCTGGGCCCCCACGAGAGCGTGATCCTGCCGGCTCTCTGCGCCCCAGATCTACACGGACTGGGGGGCACAGCAGGATAGAGTTACGAACAGCACTAGTACACAGAAGGTGCTCAATATGTAACCGTCAAGTGAAGACACACCATCTGGCTCACGCCCCAGGCTGGGGCTGATCACTTATTTCTTTACTTTTCACTGCCCGGTGCCCCTTTCTCCTCCCAACCTGTACACCGAGTCCCCTCCGTCCTACACCATCGTCTCCCCCTCTGCTGGCAAACTGGATGCATGCGGTAAGACTGTGCTGGCTTAATGAATAAAACATCCAAAGGCGTCCAGCCACCAAGAACCTGGGGACGGGAAAGGAGTTTAGGGAGGAGCAGTCCCTTCCCATCGCAGGAGGGCAGAGGGTGCGGGAGGCGTGAGGATCGGTGGTGCTGTGGACACAGAGAAATGCATTTGTGTGTTCAAGAAATATTTGCTGAGCTGCTCCTACAATACGAGCACTGGAAACAGTGCTGAACAAGATAGTTCCTGCCCAGCGGCAGCTGACTCTCTGGTGGGGAGGAAGACTACAAACCAGCAAAGAAACAGGGAACACGGTGCTGGCAGTGTGTGTCATCTAAATGAAAGCAAAGCACTTAAAGAGACAGAACGCGGCATGGCAGGGGGCCGCAGGAAGAGCCTTCTGAGCGGAGACCTGGATGAAATGAGGGACAGAACTTTATGAAGAGTGGAAGATGTGCTGCGGGCAGAGGACACAGCACGTGCAAAGGCCCTGAGTCAGGCTCACAGGACTCAGGGAGAAGAACGGAGATCAGAGGGAGCGGAGAACACAGGAGATGAAGCTGGAGAGGCAGGATGAGTCTCGTAGACCGTGATGAGAGACTGGATTTTATCCCAGGTGTGATAGGGAGCACTCGTGGGCTTTATAGTGGGGGAAATGGGAATCCCCATGTTAATGGAGCCCCCGTACATACCACAGAGAGAAGGTAACGGTGCCGTCCTTGTATTAGTCAGACCTCAGCCCCCTCTGGCTGTGCCAGGAGACCTAGCCTGCTGAGCACCTCTCCTGATGGATCAGGCATGCAGCCAGAGGCTGCTGGTCATCAACAGGCAAAGAAACAGGATTTGGGGGGCAAGGCTGCTAGAATATCCGAACAGGCTGGTAAACGTCCTCCCTTGACCACAAGGATATTTACAGAAAACGCACATGGACAGGACACCGGCCCAGAAGACCGAAGACCCAACCGCTCTGCACGATGCTAAGCTGGGATGTGGGGTGGGCAAGGGGAGGAGGAAAGAAGGAAGGGAGCCAGCAAGCCCAAACTCTCTATAAAGAAGGGCGTCCCGGCCAGGGAGGTGTCATCCCCATACATGGGTGCTCAGAGTTGAGCCCAACTCCTCTAGCCACAACCGGAGGGTCACCCCAACTCCCAGGCGGCAGCCGGGTCTGAGAAGGCCGATGCAGCCCTTGAGCTCTGCTCCTACCAGCAGGCGCTTGGCCAGAATGTTCTCCACCAGCTTGAAGTCGTTGCGCAGCTGTTTGTTCTTGCTGCTGGTTCCCTCCATCTCCTCGTCTGCATGGAAGCGGAAGTACTGGGACTCGTCCTTGAACTCGCTCTTCTCCAGCACTGCAAACCCACAGACACGCAGCACGTGGTCAGGCTCACGAGGGAAGGCGGCGGCGGCGCTTGCCAACTGGCAGCCCCGGGCCGGAACCAACCCCTGGGCAAGTTTTCTTTGGCTAGCGCAGCGCTTTCCTAAGTAGAACCATGTGCCAACGCTAGCGTGTTAAGATAGTTCACATCATCGTCTGGCTTTCTGACTTCTTTTGAAAAATCTGAACTTGTCCCACCTGCTATAAAGACAATATTACAAAGCCATAGTAGCAAAAATAGTGTGGAATTACAGCAGAAACAGATAAAGAACCAGTAGAAGAAAGCAGAAATCACATAATAAGTGCCATGTGTTTATGGAAACGTAGTATACGATAACGATGATCACGTGGAGTATTCCAAAGATGATGTGGGGAAAAACTGACTCATGGGGGAAAAACAAAATAAAATCAGATCCCTACCTCACACCAGAAATACCAACAAACTCCTGATGGATTAAAGACCTAAAAATAGGAACCGGAAAACTAAAGCTCACCAAACAAAACACAAAATATCTTTGTCCTAGGGTAGAAAAAGAGTTTACACACAAAACCTCCCAAAAAGCAATATAATAAAATTGGAACTTCGGATCAATAAAAAGACCATAGGCAAATGGAAGACTCAAAGATAACTGTAACATCTACAACCAAAAAGGAGTAAATATCTAGAGTATAAAAGAAACTCCACCAAATCATCCAGAGAAAGCTGGGAAACATAGATAAAAATGGGCAAAGGATATGAATCGGCCATTACCAGATGGGGAAACCCACGCAGGTGGCTAACAGGTGAAAAGGAGTCCAACCTCACTAACAATCAGTAGCAGACCGTGATGGGACACTTCAGACTGCAGATTGGCAAACCGCAAAGGCCAAATGTGGCCCACTACTCTTTTTATAAATAAAGTTTTATTGGAACACAACCACATCCATTTATTTATGTATGTTATGGGGCCACTTTCATGCCACAGTGACAGAGCTGAATAATTGCTTTGTGTAGCCTCTATGGCCTACAAAGCCTAAGATATTTGCTATCCGGGCCTATACAGAAGAAGTTTCCTATCTCTGTTCTAAAAGCCAGGAAAATGAATAAAAATAACTAGTAACAACCAGCATGTGATCTGATCCTTGTGGGTTACAGTTTAACTAAGTTACCTGGGCAACGCACACGTAGATTCATTTACTCCTCGGACAAGGAAGGGTTTGCTGCACTCCTCTTACAGGTGGGGGCAGGGGCACTAAGGCCCAGAGAAGCTAAATCAGCTGCCCAAGGTCACAGAGCAAGGGCTCCCCCTTTCTACCATATTGTCCAGCCTGCCCTTTCAGAAAGGGGGAAATTCAGGCTCAGTTTGGGGAAGGCAGCGGTTTGAAGTCAGTGGCCCCCCGAAAGAAGGGCAAGCAGCTGCCTGACTCCGCGATGTCCCCGCCATCCCTGAAGGCAGAGGCTGTCTTCCAATTTGGTGACTATGCAAAACGCAGCAGAAGGCGATCCTTTCCTCCTCCCTCCTTCCCAGGACACCTAGGTGTTTGTGTCTTTCTCCAGCCGCCCCTACTACCTCTGGAGAAAACAGACACACAAATTGCTGCTTTGCCCAGAGCGGGGGGGAGCCAGGCCGTGGGGGGCCGGCTGGCTTCACCTCCACTGTAAACATGAAGCGGAAAGAGTCTGGGAGGTTGGGCGGGGGGGGGGGGGGGGGGGGGGGGGGGGGGGGGGGGGGGGGGGGGGGGGGAGGAGGAGGGACGCAATGCTGTGTCTTGACAGAAATGTTTGGAGAATCAGCTGGAATCTCAGAGCCCAGGAGCTCAGCCAGGCGAGGTCCCAACACTCGAAGATCCAGGTGTCGGTCAAGGCCGCTGGCCGGGTTCGAACCCCTGCTGGGCCCCTGCCCAGTGTCGTGTCCCTCAGCCTCTCTGAGCCTCTGCTTCCTCATCTATGGAGATCACAACCACACCGACTTCCAGGGGACTGGGGAGGGAGAGAGCGAGCCTCAGTTTCCCTGACTGTGCCTAAACGAAAGGCTGGACCATCAGCTTCTCAGGTTCCTCCCTGAGGACACCTCAGGGCCCAGGAACTGGGGGCAGACGCCACGGAAGGCCACATGGGTGGCACCTACACCCTCCACTCTGCACCCTAACCTGCATTTTGCAGCAGCCGCAGCCCTAGGATCTGCCCCTTTCCTATTTTAGCTCCTTTCTGAGTTCGTGGCAGGGAACAGGGGAGCCGGGGCCACGCCCTGCAATTTCTCTCCCTGAGGGGCCCCGAGGGTGTTGTCCTGGGAGTCACCCCCCGCAGAATGTCCTCGGCCAGCGGCCTTCCCGGAATAGCAGCTGGGGTGGACCCCTAATTACTCTCACCCACAAATGAGAGGTTCTGCCCAGCTGATCGGCGGGAGGGATGGGCCTGTCAGAGGGCACCGCAGGAAACAGAGCAGCTTCTGGGAAGGAGGGACTCTGGTGAGAGGAGCCGATGAACGGGAATGACCCCAGCAGGGCCTGACCTGCCACCTCAGCCGGGGACACGGGCAGCTGGGGGTGTGTCCTAACCCCTAGCCGCACAGAGCCATGGGCACGTTGAGCTCAGAAGAGGGGACGACAAGGCCTCAGGGGGAAGGCTGGGGAAACTGAGGCACAGGGAAGGGCAGGGGTTTGCTGGGAGGCAGCAGAGTCAGGGTTGGAACCAGGCCTGCTGGCTACAAGAGAGGGGACGTGCCTGACACACTGCTATCTCACTGCCACACTTCTCATCCTGCTGAAGGGACAGCAAGTCCAGTGGCTAGACCAGCAGTAGAAAACTATGGCCCGCTGCTTGTTCTTCTAAATAAAGTTTTATTGGCACACAGCCAAGCCCACTTATTTAACGATTACTTGTAGCTGTTTCATGGCAGAGTTGAGCTGTAACAGAAACTCCGTGGCCTACGAAACCTGAAGTATTTAGTATCTGGCCCTTTGCAAAGAGAGTTTTCTGACCTTGGAGAGCACATAGCAGAGGCTGGCAGAAATGGCCAGAAGACCCTCCTGAGGGCCGCCCCTCCACTGCCCCCAGCGGGCCCCCAGCCACGTCACCCCTCCCCCGGAGTGTCAGAGTCACTTGGCACTGGCCTCTCTCCTTCTGCCCTCGAGCCCACAGACACCCTCCACGGCCAGACAGAGGGACCCAGCCTGCCCCTCCTCTGCTCAGAACCCCACCGGGACCCCACCATACTGGAGAAGGAGTCCCAGTCCTCCTCACAGGCCAGGTCCATCCTGTTCCAGAACACGGACTCCTGTCACTGTGTGATTCATGCACCTGCTCACATGCCCACTAGGCTGTGAGCTCCCAAGGACGGGACTCCCGTGTTGCCCACTGCTCTGTCCTCAGAGCCCAGCACAGTGCCTGCCCAGCAACAGCTGGATCACGGCGGCGTGAACAAGGCACGGGGAAGTGGGGAATCATAGTCTAACGGGAAAGAACAGCCCCATGATGAAGTGAGCATCTGAGCTAAGCACCCAGGGACAGAGGGGAGCCACTCAGGAGGGGTGTCTGAGGCAGGCTTGGGAGGTGTGAGCCAGGCAGAAACACTGAGTGAGTCGGGGGCTGGGGGGTGAGGCAGGTAGGGCACCCCAGGCAAGGGAGACCGCAAGAGCGAAAGCCACATGGAGAGTTCTAGAAGGGGGAGTTCTTTGGTGGGAGCTAAAAGCCAACAAGTCCTCCGGAAAGGGGAGGAGCCTCAGGGCTGCCCCAGGGCCGGCGGTGGGAGCTCACAGAGCCCAGGGGCTGAGCGTGTGGCCCTTAAAGCCGGCCTGTCTCCGTTCAAATCCCAGCTCTGACTTGCTCTGTGGCCTCGAGCAGGTTTCTTAACTGTCTGGACTTCCATTTCCTCACTTGTAACTCGGGATGATATTAATACCGACATCAAAGGATCATTACAGGACTAAACTAATACATGGGGAGGGCTCACAAGGAGGCCGGGCACACGGAGTATTAACTTCGTTTAAATCTGAAGTGGTGTCAATAGGCCCAGTTTCTGCTCCCTCCCTCTCCCCACCTTCCCAGGTCATCTTCCCAGGTCATCTCAGGACTTCCGGCCCCTCTACCCCCTTTACGCCCCTCTACCCCCTTTACCTGCTTCACCTGTGGGAAGAAGAGTGACTCACCCTAGGGGTCAGGCCAGGGAAAGTGGTCCGGATATCCCTGCCCGGCTTCCTTCCCCTCACACTGAACAACCTGCCAGTCCTCTGTCCCCACCGACCCCTGCCTCTCCTCCCCGTGGAAGCCCATGGGCCAGACCCGCACGATCCAAGCTCACTGGCCTCCTGGAGGCGGCGTCCCTTCTAGGAAGCCCACAGATTCAACCTCAAATCCAATCCACTTTTCCCGTCAAGCATTACCAGGCAGCCACCTCAGCCCCCACGGAAGCCCTGAGGTGACCTCTCGATCGGGGCAGAAGTGGGAGGGGGAGGGAGGGGGCCTCCTGAGACGTCCAGGCCCACAGAGCCAGCATCCAGCCTGGGCGTGCCATGGATAGGCTGGGCGGTTTCCAGCCCACCACGCGCTCCTGCCACGCCTCGGTCTCCCAGCCTTCCAGGAAATGCACCAGGGACCAGAGTCCCTACTAGGTTTTCTGTTCCAGAACACAACACCCCCCAGGGGGCGCCTGGGGTGCTCAGTCGGTTGAGCATCCAACTACTGGTTTCAGCTCAGGTCACCATCCCAGGGTGGTGGGATTGATCCCCATGTCAGGCTCTGCACTGACAGCGTAAGTCTGCTTAAGATTCTCTGTCTCTCTCCCTCTGCCCCTCTCCCCCCACCCTCCCTCTCTCTCTAAAATTAAAAAAAAGAAAAAACAGTTAGCAGGACAGATCGCCCCCCCCCCTGGGAGGCCAGGCTGGAGGTCAGGGGCAGGTTACCGTGGTGCATGAAGCCATTGTTACACAGACCCACGCCGAGGGCCACCGCCTCCTCTCGCGTCTGGCAATCACCCTGCAACGGAACAAGAAGGGGAGGGTGTGAGGTGAACCGACCCTGGAGGGGCTGAGTGAGGCTGGCGAGAAGCCCACCACCACCTGGGGAACGGGGGCTGCCCAGGGGCAGGGACCTGGGTCTGTTTTCCAGAACAGAGTACCGCCCGACCGTGTTCGTGTGACTGCTACTAATAATGAAACAAGAACGTCCAGAGTAGTCGGGACGCAGACGTTGCGTGTTGTGCCATAAACACCACAAAGGAGAAACGGCGGTCTCCTGTGGCAGACACTGTTGGTTGTCTAGCAATGACCCTTTCCCCAATCCCACGCTAGTACTGAAACCCTCACTCCCGGAGACCGCAAGGCATCCGTGAACCCCCTTGCTCCCTTGCAGCCAGAGGTGACCATGAGACAGAAGCAGAAAACGCTGGTAGAAAGCTCTGGCAAAAACCCTCTGTCCCTGGCCCTTCCGTTTTCTTCCTCCTAGTTGGGACAAAGAGGTGATGGCTGGAGCTCCTGCAGTCATACTTCACCACAAAATGACCAGAGGACCAAAACACGCTAAGTACTGCAGAGCAGGAAGAAACACAGAGCACCGTCCCCAGAGGTCTCACGGGGCTGCCCTAACAGCCCTAGACCACCCACCTCTGGGCTTCCCTGGTATCAGAGGAAAATAAACCCCTAATCGGAATCAGCCTCTGGAGCTGGGATCTTTGATACTAGCGACGAGGCCCGACTCCTTCCTGACGTGGCCGCGGCCGGGGAGGCAGCCGGGGAAGCCCAGCAGGGGGTTCTGGATAACACCTCCCTCCCTGATAAAACGGAAAAGCAGTGCCATGCCTCCCTGTCCGGGACAGAGCCATGTGGGGATGCAATGTGTAGGGCTGAAGGGCTGTCCAGTGACCAAGGCGGCAGACATCGCTGAGGACGGCAGAGTGAAGGACGAAGGTTCCTGACGTTGGCCTGACAGCGTGGCCTCAGTCATCTGCTCGGGCCACTGTCCCGTTAGGTGGTCTGCTCTTGCGAGTGAAAACACCTCCTAACTGGTACAGTCGAAGTCTCATTCATCTCAGGGCTTTCCCGAGGAGGGGGCCTCCAACCCCAAACTGACGCATGAACAGACAGGGCCCCCTGGGGGGCCGCCTGGGGGACCAACTCTCCCAAGGGGAACGTCGTCTTGGCGGGACAATCCCTCGAGGTGTTGTAACCCCCACCCCCCACCGGCCCAGGCCCTTTCCTCAAGTTAGCCAGAACCGGCTTCTGGGGCTTGTAAACCAAACAATCCCAGTTCACCAGGCGAATCATGAGTTGGTGGCCCGGGAAACAAGGGGAGGGGGAGAGCTGACAGGCAGAGAAAACAGCACAGACAAAGGTCCAGGGGCAGGATGAAGCTTGTAGCATAAAAGGCAGCCTGGCCAACAGGCGGGGGCGTGTGAGGTCCGCTGCAGCAGGGCAGAGAGATCTGCTGGCTTCCCCGCTGAATCCGAGGTGCTTAGAACTAAGGCCTGGCCCGCGGGAGGTGCTCAGTAAGCATCTGGGGGTTGAAGAGGGGTGTCAGCAGCACCCTCAACGACGTTCAGCCACGGGACCCGACCGCCTCTCATTCCAACGACTTCCAAAGTCAGAGGCTGTTTCGACAGACACCTTGACTGTCCCCTACCCCCTCGGCCGGCAGCTGAAGGGCCAGGGAGGGAATTTCCCGGCCAAAGGAGAAATGAATGCCAGAGGCCGCAGGACTCGGCCGGCAGAGGCTGCGGCTCAGACTCAGAGCACGGGGCCCAGGCGAGCCGCTGGCCTCAGTCTTCACTGCCTGGGCTGCCCTGGGCCGGCTCCAGGAAGACAAATCTCTCCCGCGGGACCCCAGGCCAGTGGCTGGAGGGCTGTGTGAGCAGAGCCCTGCCAGGGGACATGGGCACCCCGAGGGAGTCCGTATCCGGAGCGGCAGCCCCCCTAGCTGTGAGGGCCCAGCGGGGGACCTCAGACAGGGCCCAGGTGGCAAGCAGGCCCGAATCCACGGCCTGGGGGGCCCCGGCCGGCGTCTGGAGCCCACCTGGCTTTCTGAGGCGCTCACAGTCTGGGCTCCCTGCCCATCCGTGCCTCCTTCCCACAGGGCTGGGGTGATGCACAGGGAGGCTCCTAAAGCTCGAACAATGGAAGGATTCTCACGCCAACCTGGACACTGAAAAGCAAGCCCCCTGCCCCACATCCCAAGTTGTGGGAAAACCTCGGCTCGCCGTTTTCTCTCCTCCCGGAGGAAGGCACGGGCACACACAGGCCTGGGCCACTGCACTGCCATGCTGCCCTCGTCTCCCCCACCCCCACCCACTAGCCCCCGTGCTGGGGCCCCAGCAATGCTAGTCCCTTCACAAACCACATGTGCCCCCACCTCAGGGCCTTTGCACTTGCTCTCCCAGCCTCCTGGAATGCCCTGCCCTGGCTTTTTAGGTCTCAGTGCCCAGTCATCTCCTCAGAGGGGCCCTTCTCCTGTTCCTCAGAGAACACGCCTTCAAGCCATCCCCATCCCCCACCCCATCCTCTCAGCAAATATTCACCCCATTACACGCCCGTGACCTTGCCGAGCACCTGTCCTGCACCTGTCACGGTCTGAAGCAAACATCCCTGCAGGGCACTGCTCTCGAGGGAGAGTCAGCACCAACTGCCCCCCTTCCTTGGGCTTATCCCCCAAGTAAGTGAATGTGGTTCAAGCCTGTGTGTCCCCAGGACGTCAGCTCCACGCAGGCAGCGGCGCTCATCGGGTTGCCCACCTCCCCCCCACACCGGGCACTCAGTGGGCCACGATCTCTATCAAATGAACGAACGAACGAATGAAAAACACATAGAAACTGATCCTGAACTCCCCTCCACCTGCCTCAGTTTCTGTATCTCTAAAATGGGGGAAACCATAGTGTCCGCACGCTGCAGGGTTCTTATGAGAATTAAATGAGATGCTCCAGGTGAGACTCAGAGCCAACACCCGGCACGCAGGGGTGTCTGATAAACGTGAGCTGTTCTTGCTGAGGCGTCCCCGTCCGAGAGCCACCTGGCATGAAGATAGCGGAGTGGGGCCGGGGGACGGATCCCACTGGGGGCGAACGCACACAGGGCTTCAGCAGGCTCCGAGCCCGCGAGCTGTGAGACCCCATGACAACGCCCGGGGCGCTTCTCACTGACCCACGGAGTGCCAGGGCCTGCCGGGTCTCACTCCATCTTGACGGTCAGCCCAGAGGCAATCAGTCTTGTTACTGATCCCATTTAACAGATGAAGAGATTGAGGCATGACTGAGCTTGCACTTGCCCTAGTTTATACCACGAGAAAGCGCTCTTTTCAGAGCCGGACCCCCGCCCCCCACCATCACGTTACAGATGAGGAAACTGAGGCTGTAAGAGGACAAGTTAGTAGCTGCCCAGGGTTGCCGTCAGGGGCTCCTGTCGTGTCCCCGTTTATGCTTTATCCCTCTGCCGGTACCTCGAGCCGCCAGCCCACTCCCACACCGGCCCCTCTCCCTCCGTGCTGAAAGCCCTGCACTGCCAGCACCCCATCTGCCCAATGGTGGGGTGAGTGCGGCGGGCACACCATAGAACACGTCGGCCAAGCTGGCACACTTGTGCTCTCCTGGCTCCTGGCCCGTCCCTGCCCCTTCTGCCCTAGCCCGCCGACCCCCTGCCCTTCACCAGACGGCCACAGCCTGGGCATCCTTGAGTCCTGGCAGCACAGATGGAAAACCACGGAGCAGAGAAGTGAGGGATGCAGGCTCTGGACCTGGTGTCCCAGGCTCTCCTCCCTCCGTGGCCCTGGCCGTGGCCATGGGAAGCTTCACTTCCTCACTGGCATTTTTTAATTCTCAGATTTCCCCCTTGATTTTCCCAGGCCTCTGGGTGATGCTCCCTGCACAGCCTGCACCAGGGTACGCTGTAATCAATACAGACGACTATTCCTGCCATTATTATTATCTATTACCATGGCACATAAGAGCCCCCCCCACACACACACACAATTCTATAGGAGTGACACACTTCTCTGTGTCCTGAGGCAAGTGACATAGCTTAGGCCCCATTTTCCTCATCAGTAAAATGGGAACAGTAACTGTGTTTTCCTCAGGCTGTTCCAAGGACTAAATGACATAATGCCCAGAGATGATCGGAACTGACACGGGGCACAGCTTGTCTACTGAAGGCCTCATAACCCCCTCCCTTCAGACTTCAAAGAACTGACTTGTTCCGGTGGGTAGGGGGCCCTTCGCCCAGCCCCGAAGAAGGAATTCTGAGGAATTCTAAGCCCCTCTCATCAATCCCTGTCCTCTTCTCCAGGTAGCGGTTTAGGGGGACACATAGGACCCATCTGGCCAAAGAGACCTAAAGGGAAGACGACTGGGGGGAGGTGGGAACTGGGGGAAGCGTCCTCCAAACAAACTAAGCGCTCTCCAACAGCTCCTGCTGCCTGTCTTTGGCCGCAGGTCTACACAGATGTGATGGCTGGAGCTGCGGCAGCCATCGGACGGTTAGGGGGCAACTGGCCAGAAGACAGGAAAACAGAAAGACGAGAGGAGCCTGAATGCAAAAGGCATTGTTGAGCTCTAGGACCATGAACCTGGAATGCCTCATCCTGAGAGAGGAAAGCGTGTTTACTGTGTAAGTCAGATCTCCTGTTACGTGCAGACAAAAACCTCTCTAGCTGACCCAGTGCATTGCCACAAACATTTCATTTCAAGGAGCAGAACGATCTAAAAGTTCAAAATGAAGATGTGTTCAAAGCAAAATTACCCTCCTGGGCTACACAATTACAGGTTTCCTTCCTGGATCTCCTGCAGAGGTACAGGGTGGGAAGGACTTGAAATCAAGGCTCGCGGTAACCAGTCCTCAAGGTCACCGGCATCTCCCCCACAGCCACCCACACACATGCCCCTTTCCTGGAGCCACATGCCAGGGCCTTTCAGTCAGTCTCACAGAAGTTAGCTCCCGTGTGTCCTCAGACCAAGGCGAGGCACGGGAGGTCTGCTGAGGTCAACAGACACGTACGGTCAGCTGAGACCCTCCTTCTCCCGCTCCACGTCCGAGAAGATGCTGGTTTGTGGAAGGAGGGGAGGGGGCGGTCCCCAGGACCAACTGGCCATGACTCAGGCTACTCCAGGGCGCCTTCGGCCAGGACCACGGCATCTCTGACGGCTCTGGCCACAGGCGGGTCCTCCCCACCTGCCTGACACCAACCACCAAAGAGAAGCCAACACTGACGGTTGCTTTGGCTGGTTCTTCTCCATTCCAGAGCGCTCTGGGATGCAGTCCTGAGCCCCCCCAGCTCAGCCTAGGACCCGGTGTTCTTGCAGACTCCTCTCTGTCTCTCGCCATCCACACCCTATCCACCCAGCAGCAAACTGTTAGCCTACCTCCAAAAACTGTAGAATCTGACCCCGTCTCCCACCTTCCCCACAGCCACCCAGCTCTCAGCCACCCTGACCCCTGCCTGGAGTCCCCATGCTGACTCCTCCCCAGGCTCCCTTCTGCCCGCCGCCCCCCGTCTACCCCCACCCCCCGCCAGCCCAGGCTTCACAGACGGATCTTAGCCCCCCAGTCAGGGCTGTCCCTTCTGCGCTCAGAACCAGGAAGTGGTACGAACCCTCCCCCGCCTTCCGTTCACGCCTCCCACTGCCCTCAGACACACCAAGCTCACCCCACTTGGAGCCCCCGAGCTCCTGTCCCCCCAGGAGAAGGTTCCACCCCTAGCGTCCTCCTGGCTTGCTCCCCACCTCCTATAGTCCCCGTTCAAATGTCCCTACTCAACACAGCCTTCTGGTCCCCCATGAAAACTGCACCACCCCCACCCATGTGAGGGGTAAATGCCCCCCGCTGCGGCCCCCCACATTCTACCCCAGGCACCAGTTGACACAGATGCATTTTACTTCTTGTCCGTATTTATCAATGGTCTCCCCCAGCCCTCACCAGAACTTAAGACCCATGAGGCCAGGGACTTATGTCTATCTTGTTCACTGCTGTGTCCCCAGAACCTAGACGGGTCCCTGGTGAACGGCAGGCACTCAAAGGAAAAGAGAAACGAGCTGATGAGCCCTCTTGTTGAAGGTCTCCGCACCCTGAGTTCTCATTTTACGTCCTGCCAAAGCTGACAAGGAACAGAGAGGCCGCCTGAGCGCCAGGCCTGCCAATCCTGCCCCCTCGGCCCCCGGCCCCCGCCGGGGAGTCCTGTGGGTGCCCCACAGGCAGCGCCTTCCCGCTCCAGAGGAGGATGCCGGGTTTTCCCAGGCACTGGGGGTCCCTTGGCTGGACCCGCACCCCTGTAAAGCGCACTTCCAGCCGCCGAGGCCCCAGGAGGCCTGCTCGCTTCTCACCCCAACCCCATCAGTGCGTCCTGCGCCCCGTCTCCAAACATCCCTCAGACCCACGGACTCGTCACCATCTCGGGGACCCACCACCCTCCCAACCCAGGCCTGGGCTCTGCCACTCGAGGCAAAAGCCACATCACGCTTGGAAACCGACCACAGCCGTGGCCCTGGTGGAGCTCAGGAACAGGAGCACGCAGACACACGGAGAGCCCGCACCCAGGCAGGGCCGCAAGCAAAGAGCTTAAGCCACAAAGGAAATGGCGCTGGTTTGGGGCGACTGGGAGGGTCCGTTGGTTAAGCAGCAGACTTCAGCTCAGGTCATGATCTCATGACTCGTGAGTTCAAGCCCTGCGTCAGGCTCTGTGCTGACAGCTCAGAGCTTGGCGCCTGCTTCAGATTCTGTGTCTCCCTATCTCTCTGCCCCTCCCCTCCTCGCACCTCTGTCTCTTTCTCTCTCAAAAACAATAAACATTTAAAAAACTTTAAAAGAAAAAAAAAAAGAGAGAGAGAAATGACCTGGTTTGCCGGCACCTTTGGGGCTACACTCAGGAGGCAGGGCTGTGCAGACCTGCCTTCCCCCTCCCCTCCTCGCTGGCTGTTTCCTGATCTTATTGTTCCTGAGCCCCTAAATCCCTCCGCAATTTCCTCAGCCTTCCGTACTGCATGTAATGTGGAGCCCCTCGGACCCTCCGTGCTGGGGACGAGGAATTATAATAAGAGCCACATTCACTGAGCAGTTACTCTGGGCCAGGTTCCATTCCAAGCACTGGACATGGTGAACGCACTGAATCATCAAAATTATCTAGAGTGGAAGGTACTGTTGTTCACTTTGTTTTACAGGCGTGGAGAGTGAGGCACAGAGAGGTGAAGGGCCTTGTCCGGGATGACTCAGCTAGGAAGATGCCAGGCTGGGATCGGCCCCTGGTCCACCTGGCTCGAACTAAAGCACGCGTGCCGGGCGGTTTCACGAGACCCTGCCAGGGCGCAGTGTGGCCCACTGGTTAGGGCCTCTGTGCTCTCCAGATGTGCAAAACCAAATTCAAATCCAGGGCTGTTTCAAGACCTCCCGGGTCTTAGAGTCCCACCCCATGGCCAACATATTAAAATGCACCCACATCCTACGTGAAATACACTGTTTGGGCTTGCAAACATTTTTTTCAAGTATTTTTCTAAATTTGCTTCTGAAGTTATTTGGCGCCAAGGAACGTTTACTTTACAGACCGGCTCCGATTTCTAGGCAATCATCAGGAATTCTGTGACAAGAGAGAATCCCGCCAGCAAATTGTTTTCAAATGGAATGAGGTTTTTCTGAATAGGCTGAATTTAACAATCAGGAGGCTGACGGAAAGCTGTGCTCTGTACACGTTTAAACATTTAGCTGTTTTGATTTCACACTTGTCTCCTCGTCTTTGGAGCCAGTGCGTTCTTTTCCACAGATTACAAATGAACAGTCCCGCAGGCTCCCTGAGAAGTTCGCAGGACCGAGGTGCGACAAGAGAGGGTCAGACGGGCGCCTCCCAAACCCAGCCAGCTCTGCCGCTGCTGGGCTGTGGACCCTAGAGCCAAGTGCTTGGCCTCTCCGGGTCCCGGTTCCCCCGTCTGTAAACGGGTTGGAAGATGATGCCCAGAGCCCAGCCAGGCCCAGAGTAGGCGCCCCTGCGCACAGGAGGCAGGCAGGTGCAAAGGTCTCAGTGGGGCACATGCACCCCTGGAAGCTGCAGTAAAACGGACGCACGGATTCTCCAGCCTCTGCACAGCGCGCGCCCCCTGCCGGGAACTTGTGTGGAAGGACGAACTAGACAAGCCGCACAGGGAGGCTCTGCTCCGGGGCTTCAGCCGGAGACCAACCTGTCCCAGCCCACCTGGGACCGTCCCTGACAGCAGAGGCCCCTACGAAGGAAGGAAACGCGATGCGGGAGCCCGAGGACGCGATGCGGAGTGCCACCAGCCACCCGCGGACAGACGAGGGCCGGGTGACGCTGCTGACACAGGGCATGCAGCGCAGTCAAACTCCCAGAGACGGAAAGCAGGGGCGTGGCTGCCAGGGCCTGCGGGGACTGGGCACCTGCTGCTTACTGGGGGGCAGAGTTTCCGTTCTGCAAGATGAAAAGAGCTCAGGAGAGGGAGGGGGTGACTGTTCACGCCTTGAACTGTACGGTGAAAAACGGTTAGGATGGTAAGTGTCACGTAGATTTTTACGAGTGAAAAAAAATGAAAAACTTAAAAAACAAAAACCACCACCACCTGAGCGGCCCGTATCGCGGTCAGCTCCTCGGTCCCGGGCAGAGCGAGAAGGCGCACGCACAGGTCGGGCACTCACCTGAGCCAGCAGCCAGTCCACCAGCTTGCTCCCGGGCAGCACCGACTTGTACGTCTTCAGGTGGTAATCGCGGTCCCTGCCGGGGGAGGAGGGGCGTGTGAGTAGATGGGGGGGCACGGAGGTGGGAATCAGGGCCCCGGTTCTCTCCCGACGCAAATGCTCTGACACCTGCAACATCTAAATTTCTGCCACGTCCTGGCACAAAGGGCCGCGCTAACCTTGGACTCAGACCAACGATTTCTCCAGCTCCGAAGCTGGCAAACCAGAGCTCATGTGGCGGCCACGCTGAGGCTGATCGATGGTGGGGGAGTTTCTCTTGGACTTTTAGGAACCGGAGCCCAGCAGGCCACACACACACCAAGGGCTGGCCTCTGCCACTTCCTTCTCTGGGGGCTATTGGGGCGGGGATGGGGGGGCGGCCTTCTTGTGAGGGCCAAGGCTGGACCAAGGAGGCCAGGGCAGGTTTACAGGTGCCAGTGGTTCCCAGGGCCTGACCCCAAGGAGGCCAGCAAATGTGGGGACCACTCTGCTCCTCTAAGAGTAGACAAGAACCACCAGGACAGGGGATGGAGGAACCTCAGCTGGAGAAGGATTAGGTCACCCTCTCTGTCCCTTCATCCATAACCGGAAGCTTTATAAAAAAAAAAATAACCAGTCACGGGCATTTATGCAGCCCTCACGGTGGGCCAGCCATCATTCAAATGTAATCCTTGTAGCAACCGGAGGGATGTGAACTGTTCTTATGACCATTTCACAGATGGAGAATCCGAGGCCAGAGAGGTTAATTACCTTTTAATGTTCGCTCGACAAACATTTACTGAGTGTTGCTTTGCCCTTCCCTGACCTGCACTCTCCATATGTAGCCACTTGTCAATCAACGAATATGAAATCAAACTCAGAATCACATCCCTCCACCTCAAAGGTTTGAAAGCCACATGTGACTCGTGGCCACGGTACTGGATGGTGCAGACCCACAGCATGGCTGTCAGTGTGGAAAGGGCTACAGGACAGATGGCTCTAGCACTGCTCAAGGGTCTGGGGACACAGCAGTGAGCAAAGTCCCTGCCCTTAGCAGGGAAGATAGCAAACAGATAGGAAATAAAATACATAATACGGCAATTGCTAACAAGTTTCAAGAAAACCAAAGTGAAGGAAGGAGCACAGTGCATAGAAAGGGGGGCAGGGAAGGCCCTGATATGGAGACATTTGAAGGAAGTGAGGGAGTCAAGATGCAAATAGGGAAGGGAAGGGCCTTCCAGGCAGAGGGAACGGCAGTGCAAAGGCTGAAGTGAATCTCATGATTATCCCCATTCCACAGAGCAGAGAGTCGAGGCACCGAGAGGTTACGTAACTCTGCCCAAAGTCACACGACTGAAGACTAGCGGCTGAGATTCACACTCGCTCCAGAACCGACACCCTTCACCACCACACTGCAGCGTCTCCCACAGATTAGCTCACTTGAGCCTAAGGACACATGTACAGGGTAGGTGCCCCATTTGCTGGAGGAGACGGAGGCTCCGGGAGGTTAGGTTCTCAGCCCAAGGCCCCACAGCTGAGAAGAGGCAGAGGTGCAACTGGAATTTGGAGAGAGTAACTTACTTGATCACGGGGGCATAGAGGCTGTGAAGACGGCAGTAAAGCCTCACACCCTGAAAGAGAAAAGGGGAGAGTCTGGGATCAGGCCACACCCTTTAGGGGCCTCCAAATCCAGGCGACCAGGAGAGATGACTTCCAGGACAGAGCAGGCAGGTGGGGGGGAGAGGGGGGAGAGCATAGGCCACTGGGACACAGACCTGCTCGGCAGTGACTGTGGGGCTGGGGTCATGGGGCCGGGGTCAAGGGGCTGGGGTCAAGTGGCTGGGGTCATGGGCCTGGGGTCAAGAAGCCAGGGTCATGGGGCGAGGGTCAAGGGGCCTGGCAGAGTCCCACCTTGGACATGATGTCCTCCAGCTCGCTCCGCGCCTTGTAGGTGCCATCATCATAGCGGAAACGGTACATCACCTGCTCGTTCTTGAACTGGTGCTTGTCAGAGACTGGAGGGACCCGGGGGCCAGTGAGGACGGACCCAACGCCCACCCTCACCCCACCATCACCCCTACTCGGCAAGGCTCTGTGCCACATGCAATTTCACAGAGCCCCTGCCCTGCTCTTCTGTGAAAACCAGGTCCCTGGGCTCCATTTGGGGCCCTGCTGAGCCCTGCTGCCTGGGGCTGGGGCACCTGCAGGTCTTTTGAGAGGCCCACAAATGCCCTTGACCCAGCCTGCACTGGGACCCATCTGGCCCAGCACCTGCTTAGTGAAGACCACCAAAGCATCGGGCATCGGGACAGAGGGTGCCAGGCGTGGGACCACACACACTGCCAGGGTCTATGAAGCCCTCTCTACACAATGGCCTTGGGTCAGCCGTGGCACATCTGTCGGTCACTCCCCGCTGCAGAGCCATCAGTAGATCTTCAAAGTATGAACAGTCCTCACTCCACCCGGGTCCAAGGCACTGTCGCCTCCCAGCTGAACACCACAGCCCCTCGCCGGGCACCCTGCTGCCATCCATTCCCAGCAGAGCAGTCCGCTGCCCACACAGCGGCCAGAAGGGTCCTTTCCCACCCAGAACTCAGCTTCCTATCCAGCTCCAAGTAACAGCCAAAGATGCCACAAGTCCTCGGGAGGTCCTGGACCCTGTCCCCTAAATGCTAGGCCAGCGCCTGCCCGCCAGCCGCATCCCGACACTGTCCACGCTGCCCCATGGCTGCACTGGCCACCTTGCAGCCCCCTGCACACACTGCTTACTCTTCTGCCCTGGCTGTTCCCTTGGCCTAGAACCCGGTGCCACCTGGCCCCGCGCCCTCCCAAGGCACCTGCTCAGAGACCCTCAAACCCCTATTCAAACCTGAACACCACCCCCTTGCTCTCTCTGCCCCCACCCGGCACTGATCGCTGTCTGTATACACACAATCTATGTCTTTTGCTTAAAACCTTCCCCCTCGGACTAGGATGCCGGCCCCATGAAGATGAGAGTTTTCATCTGTCCTGTTCACCGCTATGTGGACCGTGCCTGGCACATAACAGGCACTCAACAAATATTTGCTGAATGACTAAAACATAAGTGGCTCTTCTCTGTTTTGAGGGACAGACAATTCTCCCCTGCCCTTAATTTTTCCAAGTGCTGCTGCTTTGCTGGTGCCCTAGATAAGTGCAGGGCTCTCCACCCTGTGAGATTTGTAAGGGTCTCCACGTTCTGAGGCTACGGTGTGCCCAGGACCCAGGCCGGGTCTCCACGTTCTGAGGCTATGGTGTGCCCAGGACCCAGGCCGGATCTCCACGTTCTGAGGCTATGGTGTGCCCAGGACCCAGGCCGGATCTCCACGTTCTAAGGTTACGGTTTGCCCAGGACCCAGGCCAGACCTCCATGTTATAAGGTTAGGGTGTGCCCAGGACCCAGGCTGGTTGCACAGAAGTGTAGAAGCATCCCCTGAGCTAGGGGAAGCACAGCACCGACCTGCACCCACCCCCGGGGCCTGCCCGGCCAGCCCCCACTCACCATGGTGGATTATACCATTCTCCAACAGGGCCTGGCCCAAGTTGACGCCTTCTTCTGTCTTGCTGATTTCACCAATTTCCAGAAGCCAGGCAACAAATTCACTGCCAGGAACAGAAGATGCAGTTCAGAAAACCTCTCTAGCCTTGGGAACACGGGAACCAGCACCAAACTGGCTCAGCCCCACCCACTCCCAGGAATGACAGCCAGAACGTCCCATAGAAGAGCAAAGCTGGGAGCCCACAGCTCTGGGGGTTGTGCTGAGGCCTTGCGCATTTTCCCAGGCCCAAAGGCAGAAGGGTGAGTGTGACCAGACCCCAGGCCCTGACTCGGTTGTACTAGATGGATGGAGGGAAGGATCGATGGTTGGATTGATGGATGGGAGGGAGGGAAGTGGATGGATGGGTAGATGAATGGATGGATGGGAAGGAGGGAGGGAGGGAAGAGGGAAGGGTGGGCAGATGCATGGGTAGGTGGATGTATGGATGGCCAAGAGGGAAGGAAGAAGGGTGGACAGATGGGTGGGAAGGAGGCAGGGAGGGAACTGGGATGGGTGGGTGGATGGATGGATGGATGAATAAGAGAGAAGGAAGAAGAATGGATGGATAAGAAGGAGGCAGGGAGGGAAGGAAGGAGGATGGATGGATGAGAAGGAGGGAGGGTGGGAGAATGGGTAAGTAGATGGATGAACAAATGGACAGATGGACACATGAATGGGGAGGTAAGTGAATGGAAAGTGAGCAGATGAATGGGTGACCTGACAGACAAATGAGTAGGTGGCTGGAAAGACCAGTGGGCAGGTGGGTGGGTAGTGGGGAGCACGAGGGGATGGAGAGACGCTAAGTGGAGAGAGAACCAGGCAGATGGGTGGGGGAATGCTTGATGGATGTCAACATGGATGGATAAGCAGAAGGAATGAAGACACAAAGAAGCAGGAAGAAGTAAGAGCCCAGAAAGACGGCTGTGGAGACTCAAGAGAGTGCATGGTGATCAGATCACGTCATTCTCCAGGTCAGACCCTCCAGTGGGCTTCCCCACGCTCTCAGAAAAAGATCCAAACTCTGCCCGAATGGTGACATGGCCCCACGGGACACCACTGGTCCTCACGGATCTCCTCTCCTACACCTTTCACTTATGTTTCAGCCACACCCACCATCTTCTGCTTCCTAAAAAAAGAGCAGACTCGGGGCACATGGGTGGCTCAGGGGGTTAAGTGCCCGACTTTGGCTCAGGTCATGATCGTGTGGTTTGTGAATTCGAGTCCCACATCAGGCTCTGTGCTGACAGCTCAGAGCCTGGAACCTGCTTTGGATTCTGTGTCTCCTCTCTCTGCCCTTTCCCTGCTCATGCTCTGTCTCTCTGTCTCTCAAAAATAAATAAACATTAAAAAAAAAAAAGATCGGACTCCTGCCTACCTCGGGGCCTTTGCACTTGCTGTTCCTACTGCCTAGAAATGCTCTCCCCCAGCTCTTCGTGTTAAGTCCTTCCTTTTCACCAAAAGCAGTTCCTCACACGATCCTCACGGCTCTAAGTTTTGCTTCCTTTTTAGCGCTTACACTTGTCTGGAGTTGTACTGTTGCAGATTTATATGCATGTGCTTACCGGCTGTCTCCCCCACCAGAAGGTCATCTCCACACTGTCAGGGATGGATTTCTGCCGGTCTTACTCATGGCCCTACCCCCAGATCTAGAAGGAGGGTCTGCAGCACAGTGGAGCCCAATAATCATTTTGTGATCAAAGGAAGGAATAAACCATCAAACGAGAAGGAATGTTCTGGGATCGGCAGGAAGGTCTCGGGAGAGAACGTGCTCCCAAGCCAGAGGCGATCAAGCAGGCCCAACGTGACGACCCAGTGGGCCAGAGGCTCAGCCAGACCCCGGGCCTGGCTCCCGAGCGTGCGCTCGGCTCGGTGCGGAGCTCAGCCCACTCGAAGTCAGCAGGAAAAGGGAGAGCGCGCCACGGGGCCGTTTCCCCCGCCGGCAATCTGTGTTCAATGAAAGCAGGTGGCAGCTGGCCAGAGCACAGAGCTGTCCTGCTTATCGAAACCAGCTGTCCCGCCTCCAATTACAGGGCCAGAGGGGGCAGGACTATTTTTAGCCTCCCAGTGTTTGTCTGAGCAAAGCCCGCCTGTGTGTAGGTAGTGGTGGGAGCGGAGGCATTCAGAGAGCCCCGGGTGCGGGCCGGGCAGGGGGAGGGGACACAGAAGAAACGGATTTATTTTGTGGGGCCGGAGCCCCAGGTGGGGAAGAGATTGTTCTGGGTCCCCCACCCCCAGTTCCATTCTCAAAGCCCCAAAACTCCGGGACAGGGAGAAAGCTGGCAGCAGCTGAGGGAGGCGCGCAGATGCTGAGCGCCCACTCTCGGAAGCTGGAGACTCGGCGTCCGGCTGCCTACCAGCTGTCCCATCGGGCCGCCTCTGGCACCGACCGGCAGCGCCGCGGCCAGACGGGGGACAGGAAGTGGCCCAGTGTTTTCTGCTAGGGCGGAGGAAGGCGGCCACTGGGCCCCATGTTTCTGCCCTCATGCGAGTCCTACCCCTTTCAGAGCATCAAGGACGGTTCACAGCTTGCTGGGAGAATCTGGGCAAATCCCTGTTCCTCTCTGGGCCTCAGTGGGGTCTATCTGGCAAATGGTTCACTCAGGGGCCGTGCGCATTTAACAGGTAAACGGTCACATCATATGAAACCGCAAGCCGGGACCCAGCGTGCAAAACCACATAAAACTGGTCCCTTACAGAGGAACCCCAAGCTCTTGGAAATGAACACGAGGGGCCAGGGTGAGGCAACACTCCCTGGCCGGTGCTGGCGCCCCTCAGTGCAGCTGGCCGTGGCCACATGGGAAGACCGGAGCATCTCACTCTTCCAAGAGCAGCCGGAAATTCGGCATTTCCTGTGAAATCTCCCAGCTATTAAATGTTGGTTTATAATCCAAAATTTCCTGAAAGCACCCCGTGGCCCAGGAAGGCACATGCGCGGACTGCACTAGGTCCGTGGGGCACCATCTGCCTCCAGTGAGGTGCAAGGAAGGGTGTTCTAGGCAGGGGAGATCAGCAGAGAGAAAAGCCCCGAGTGAGAAGTAACATTAGGAGACCAGCGATCTGGCAGTCGCTAGGAGCTGGGTACCAAGGCTGGCAAGATCCAGCTGTTCAGGAAGCTGTAACTCGGGGACTGAACTGGGGACACAGAAAGGAGGTCAGCTTGGGACAGTGGGGAGTCCGTTGGCGTGCACCCAGCTTCATCCCTCCTGCCTTCCTGCCGCCCAGAATCACCACCACGTGTCAAGCCCGATACGAGGTGCAAGGTAGTGTCTTCGCCGTCTTCCCGGGACCATCCCCCGGGCTGTGTCCCCCTCCCCACCCAGTACAGCAATCCCCTTGTTCTCTCCGGTCTCCTCCATGAGGGTAGGGACGGGGAGGGGTGGGGGGGTTATATTCAGCCCTGTAACCCCAATGCCGGAATGAGCTTCCGGCAACCGCGTCTGACAAGCATTACTGAGGAGCTGTTACCCACGGGTCCCCTGCACCTGCGCATGCGGGTAGGCCAGACATTGAGGCCTCTTCCGCTCAGAGCTTCCATTCCGGCAGACACCAACGAATGAAGGACAACGAACCTCTGACAAGAGGGAAACCAAAGGCATTCTCCCTCCAGGAAGCCTGCCCTGACTGCCTCTGCCAGATACACTATTACTCCTGTCCCTGGAGCTCTTACAGCTTGGGCAGTGCCCTCACCCAGGGCCTGTGTGATGAGCTCACTCCTCGTCCCACTCTTCTGCTTAGGCTCTTTGGATGGCTTCCCTGAGCACCTAGAATAAATCCTGAGCCCCCATCCCTCTTACCGGCCTGATACGGCCCTGCTGACCCCTGTGGCTTCGTCTCCCTCTGTGGCTGCTCACTCCCTCTAGCCACACCGGCCTGGCTAATCCTCAATTACTCACCCAAGGCTCCTTCCAGCCTTGGGGCTTTTGCACCTGCTGATCCCTCTGCCAAAAATGCTGTTCTCCGAGCTCACCTCGTGACTGGCTCTTGCTTGTCAACTAGAGCTTGGTTAAAATGTCAGCTCCCCTGAGAGGCTTTTCCTGACCACGCTCGCTGAGACAGCACCCCACTTCCCCACCTCCTTACATCAGCCTGTTCGTGTCTTACAACACCATCGGCAAGGGGCGCCTGGGGGCTCAGCCGGCTGCGCGTCCAGCTCTGGATCCCAGCTCAGGTCATGATCTCAGGGCTTGTGGGATGGAGCCCTGAGCTGGGCTCAGCACTGACAGCGCGGGGCCTGGTTGGCATTCTCTCTCTCTCTCTTTCTTTCTCTCTACCCCTGCCCAACTCATGCATGCACTGTCTCTCAATCTCTCACTCTCAAAAGAAACTTTTAAATAAAAAAACTCCATCAACTCGCTGAAATCCCTGCCTTACTGGCGTTTGTCCACCTGTCTGTTTTCTGATCTCCCCGTTGGGCAGGCATCTCCAGGAAGCCGGGTTCTTCTGCCCTTTCACCGCTGGCACATAGTGAGGGCTCAGTAAACACCGAGTGAATGGCACAGACGAGCGGATGGATCAACTCTGGCTGCCCAACCGATCTGAGGCTCCCGGAGGGCAAATGTCCTGTTCCTCCCATGATGCCCCACACAAACTCACAGATTTTACTCCTCAATTTCATAATGAGTCTCGTCTCTGCGCAGGGCAGAAACGGGCCACCCCACTGCTCTCGGCAGCACGGTGCTGAGCAGGTCACATGAATTTTCTCCCTGCGGGCTCTGACAATCCCGTGAGGCAGGTTTTCTTATTTCTCATTAACATCATTTACTGAAGCTCGGACAGGTTAAGAAACTTGCCCAAGGCACAAAGCTGCAAGGTCGGTCGGAAAACCAGCGCTTAAGTCCAAGTCTGACTCAAAGCCCAACCCTCAGAAGTTATAAACATAAATCAGACACGTCTTATATTCACGGATTCCTCATCTAGCAGTGCAGATGGACGTGGAGAAAGTAACTATCAGGGAAAAAGGAAATGTGTGGAACAGAGGCAAACACGGGTATGTGCAGCAGAACATGGTGGTACAGAGTCCTGGGTTCGAATCCCAGCCCCCAACTGGCTGTGTGAGCATGTGCAGGACCTCTTCCCTCTCTGTGCCTCAATCCTCTCACCCTGAAAATGGGGATAAGCGGATAAGTGCCTGGAGCAAAGTTTGATAATTAAGTCTTTGGGCTACAGGTTCCTTCCACCCGAGGGGACCAAAAATGCTCCTGCAGGAGCACACTTGGGAGCTGAGCCCTGGTGGGAAAGGAGGAAGGTCACAAGCCCCAGGGCTGGGCACAGAGCGAAGCTCTGCGGGCAGAAGAGTTCCATTAGAACAGTCTTTGCAGGAAGTCTGGTTCCTAAGGCCCCGGCGATTATAAAACAAGCTCCAATCCTGGCCCTGCTTCACATGGGCGGTGAAAGAAATCTCCCCTAATCCTTCCTGCGGAGACTCGACACCCCGCACTTGCTCTGATCACAGGCAGGTTATCCCATCCGGCCGGACTAAGCTCCCCAGGGGGCTTGGCAGAAGGCGGAGAGGTCCTCTGACCCGGGGGGTCCGGAAGCAAGCCCCTCCCGAGAGAACAACCTCCTTTCTGCTCAGGGATTAGACCGGCTGATGGAGGGGCGCCAGGTGTTCCCGGCTACCCGCAGGGCTGGGACCCACATGCTCCTCCCTGCGCACCCTCTCAACCCTGGGGCTGCTGTGACAGGGGAGCCCCAGTCCAGGACACCCCCAGCTACCACCCCTCAGGAGCCCCACCGCCCCCCAAGTCTCCTGCCTGCTGCCCCTCCAACCGCAAGCCTCAGGCCGTGGCGAGTGTGCTCTGCCCCAGCTCCACACCTGGTCTCCAAGGCCTGGCCAACATCGCCTCTCGAACATCGGTCTGTTACGGGGCCTCTGAACCATAACGCTGCCCCTGCGCCCTGTCTCGGCACCCTCTCCACTGGCTTCTAGGGTGCCACCCTTGCCCTAGGGCCCCCCACCCCTCTGCCCACTCCCTCTTGGCTCCTCCTCTGATGGCCCATGGCCCCAGTGCCTGCCTCGTCTCTCCCTGCATGATTCGGTCCCACGGTTCTAAAAACCATCGAAATGCCCACACGTGCTGCATTTACCTCTCCAACCAGCCTTTTCTCCCCAGGTCAAGCTCTATATCCAACCACAAGTCAACATCTCCACCCGGCTGTCTAGGAATCTCAAGGTCACCTGTCCAAAAGGAGCGTCTGAGCTCTACCCACCCCCTGCCCCCCCCCCCACCCTGCTCCTCTGTCCGTCTCCTTCCCAGCCCCGGGCCTTGTGACCTTCCTCCTTTTCAGCAAGCGGCAACTCCAGGGCCTCACAATCCTCAACTTTCTTTGTTCTCAGTCGACCAGCAAATGCTGTCACCTTCAAAGCGATCCAGAACGTGACCACTAACCTCATCTTCACTGTGACTCCCTTAGTCCAAATCACCTTTCCCCTGCTTCATGGGGATATAATACCAGAGTAGCTTTTCTCCAAGGCCTCTTCGAAAGCTTTTGGGTGAGTTGTAAGTCCATAAATTCTAAACGAAGTCCCTGCCTCAAAGGCTAACTTCCCTCCCCTGCTGGACCACAAGCGTTGTAAGGTCGGTGCCCGTGGCGTTCGGCACCTTCTCAGGCGTCGACCACCACAGGGAGAGCACAGCCGGGCCGGCGCCCAGCTTGGCGATTTTACAGGGCCTGTATTTCTGCCGCCCCTCTCCATCCCCAGCCGCCCCCACCAGGGGAATGGGATGTAAATCTGGGTTTAAGATATACCTGTGCTCTGACCCCTTTGGTCCTTGGTTATAAATTGGGGGCAGGGAAAGTAAAGGTTCTATTATTTGGAAGGAACAGAGGAAGAAATTGAAGGCTCTCAGATACTGAAAGCTTCCAGAAGCACCCCTCCTCCCTCACGTTTAACTGGGGAAGGGAGGCCTTGCCAGGCAGCGGTCTGCCCAAACCCAGATCTCAGACTGCCAGCCCCTAGGACTCTGAGAAAACAAGGTGCTGCCTGAGCCAGTCGGTCTGTGGTCCCTGGAGACGGCGGCCCGTGCGGACTGATGCAAGGGCCCGCGTTTGCTCCTCCAGCAACGCTGAAATCCACTCCGGGTGTTCAACACCTCTTCCCTTGGAAGATGTACCGTAGCTTCTCCTTCTGAGCGTGAGGGCAAGGCTTTCAATCCATGGTGGGCAACCCACTAGTAGTTTGTGAAATCAACATCAGGGGTCTTGCTTAGCATGAAAACAAACGGAGAAACGAAGAGCATACGAAGGACAAGACAGGACAGAGCCGGCGTTTTCACAGCGCGCCCAGCACAGTCAGTACTGTGAAACAGGCGCAGTCACACATCTGCATGACGTCACGACATAAAACCCGTGTTTTGCAGTGAGTTGTGAGAGGATACATTTGAAAGACCTATATGGGGACGCCACTATCCTCCTTGACCTCCAAGGTCTGTGACACAGGGTTTGGGGGGCTTCAGTGGCTCTGCCCAGCAGGGCTCCTGGGGAAGGGGCGGGGCCTGGAAGAGCCAGGTGGGCACAGTCCGCCCCACCTGCTGCCTGGAATGAGCCCAGGGACGCCTGCGGGAGCCTGGGTGGGGCCACTCACTTGCCGAGGAAGCACTTGGGGACGGTGCTCAGCTTTCTCCGCCGGTCCTTGATCAGGTTCACCTTCTTGTTCATCATCATGTGGTAAAGCTTCTCCCCCTTCTCCGCGATCATGACGTAGGCGTCCCGCTCCATGCCCAGCTTCAGGCCTGCGGAGGGGGCATGGTCAGCACGTGGGGAGCACCAGCACTGGGGGGCAGAGGGGGCGGGCCTGTGGCTCCTGGAGTCTGCCTCCCCCAGCTGTTCCCGCTACTGTCCCTGCCCGGGTCATCTATAGAGCACTCACTGCATGTCCGTGTCCGTGCTAGGCACCTGCCACTGACTCCTCGCACAGCCTCCCCCATTTTACAGATGGCAAAGCTGAGGCCCAGAGAGGTTACGTTCCGGGGTAATACACAGTCAAGCTTATCCAACCCTTCAACCTGAGCAGGGGGTCCGAAGTGAGAGGTTATCAGAAAGCCTGATCTTTCTGAGCTCTTCCTTCCAGCCAAGGGTAAAAGGTTGCCCGTTTCTCTAGACAATACCGACAGAACCCTGACCAGATCCCTGCCCCACATTTTCTACTTGGACCCTGTCCATTCCTGACAATAGCAATGACAAATACTAAAGGGAAATGCTATAAGCGCCTACTTTGTGACACTTAATCCTCAAGAAACCTGTAAGGCAAAATTATCCTCATTTTACAAACGAAGAAACCAAGGCCTGGAAAAATCAACCAGTGTCAGAGGTTACCCAACAAGATAGTGGTGGAACCAGGATTTAGACCCAGGAAGTTTATCTCTAGATCTGTGCTCAGCATCACAGAAGACGCCATTCCTGTAAACCCAGCCCTGAGGTCAAGGTTTGGACAACACCCAGATTCTAAGGACTGAGGCCCTCGGACACCACAACCCACACATGATGGCAAATACCCCCAGCACTCACCGCAGCCCTCCAGCCCTCCGTTCTAACCACGAGACACTGCTCAGCCACACCCTGGGCCACACCCCTGGGGCCACACCCCTGAACCCCACCCCCGGCCCGGAGCACACACCCAGCTCTGGCCAGTTTCAGAACTCACAAGCTTTCCCAGCCAGAAGCCAGGTTCAGTAGGTTATTTGGCCTAAGGCCGACTGAATAAATTTTGACCCAATATATAAAATCAATAAACGTCACCTGAAAACTTAAAATCTAGCTTCTCTAAGGAAAAAAACCTAAACAAAACAGCAGATCTAGCCATGCTGGGCCCATATTCCTGAGAGAGGATGGTGACTTACAAGGGGGTGAAGGAGAGAGGAGAGAGATCCAGGCGGATTTGGCATATCCAAGGCGGCGTGGGAAAGGGACTTCATCTACTGAATTTGGGGAGTGGGCGGACATCAGGGATGGCACCAAGGGTTTGAATCTGAGCCCCCAGGGCGAATGGAGGAGCCGTGGACTGAGGTGGGGAAGCTACAGGTTTGGGGCAGAAGATGGGGTGGAAATTAGGGACTTCTGATTAGACGTGGCAGGTGTGAGATGTGTATGACACTTCCAAGTGTAAGGCCACAGATCTGGAGAAAACCCTGCCTCAGTTTCCTCCTCTGCAAAGGCAGGAGGGGGTAGGGAGTGGGATCAAATGCAAACCTCAGGTAGCGCCTAGACACAGCGCAGCTCCCTCTTCCCAGCCTGGCGGTCTCCGCACAGTCCAGCGCCTGGCCCCAACCCCACCCCCCCACACCGATCACCACCCCCAGCCCTGCATGAGGTTACACGAGCTGCCTCCAGGGAGCCTGGGCCCGGAGAGATCTGTGACCACAGCTACTGAGCAGCCCCCAAAGACCGTCATCCCAGTGGAGACTCTGAGCCTCCAGCACAAAGAACCCTAGTTGAAGATCACAGAACCACGGGGGGAAGGGGGAGCAGAGGCATGTAGGGAGGACCCTAGCTACCAGCCCTCAAGGGTGAAGGGTGCCAAGAATCCCAGGACAGTAACCATATCGACATGCCCTTGGGCAAGTCCCTCCCGCTGGGCCTCAGTTTCACCATCTGTCGAGTGGGCTCTAACAGATAACCTCAGGTGACCCAAGAGACCACTGAGTTATAACAACATCCCAGAGCTCCCTGGCCCCTCAATGGTCTGCTTCCAGAACACAGTCCTCAGCCTGCAGAAGTGACCAGCCTAGGAGAAGCCATACACACACCCCAGGATCTCAGGAAAGCCCCCCAAAGCTACCGCTCTTGGGACGGGGTGGGGGGGGGAGGGGGGGAGTGGCCCACTCACTCTCACGCTGCTCCCGCTCGCGGATGATGGCGTCCAGCCACTTCTGCTTCTCCTCCGCCGTCTTGGCCATGCAGACAAACCACTTGTTCTTGGCCGTGTTGTGGATCTTCCAGCCGTTGGTGACGGTGTAGCCATTGCTGTGGTAATCCGCTGGCGGGGCCAGAAGGCAAAGGGGAGTCAGCGCAGACTCACTCACACGACTCGGAACACGCCCCACCACACGCTTGCAAGCAAGGTCACGGGACCAGTGCCCCCCACTCCAGAAGGACGGGGTGACAGGGGCATCGACAGGACCAGGGTGTGAGAGGTGAACTCGCGACCCTTCAAATGCTCACTCTCTCTCATCTCGATTCTCTGGTGGGCAAGGGAGATCTGCAAACAAGGACCCCCTCCCACCGCTCAACTACAGGGGCTTCGAGACCTCACAGTCTTGTGAGGTCTCGAAGTATAAATGCAGGGGCCCCAACGCCTGGGAATATGTCCCAGCCTCCCTGCCCATCTCGTTGGGGCCCTTGGACTGCTTAAAACCTAGTGCAAGCCCGACAGTGCCAAGTCGAGGGCCCTCACGCACTGCCGGCTGGGATGGGAAGTGGCCAACCTCTTTGAAAGGAGGCAGGCGAAGTTGAAGCCGGCCATACCCTAAATCTGAGGAGGGTCCACAGGCTTCGTGACACTGCCAAAGGAGTCAGTGTCTCAAGTCTAATTAGGAACTCCTGCCCGAGCCAAGTTCAAGTGTAAGGATACAGGTCTGAACCAAACTGACTCCATGACAGGCTTCAAGTTTCCCTCTGACCTTGGAGGCCTAAGTGCTGGTTTCTCAGAAGCATTAGACAATGAAAGGGCAGATTGCTCAACCAGGGACCACCGTACTAACACCCAGTCAGAAGCGGCCAGCTAAAATGCTTAACCTTCCTAAGGGCAGGCCTAGAGATAGAAGCTATAGAAAATCACTTATTGCTTAAGGCTAGTTACACCCTATGTGAGGGTCCTGGCTCCACTCTGTAATTGGTTAATACTCTGAATGTTCTGATTGGGTCCCACCGAAAGTAAGAACACTCTAAGCAATGTGTATGGTTAAAGTTACTGCCAATGATGTTAAGCGATAATGATTGGATCACTGTACCTGTGTCACAATTTCCTGTAACTCCCCCTTCCCAATCCCATAAAAACCCTGCTCAGCCCTTGTTGGGGCTCTCAGCGTGGATCCACTGCGCTGATAAAGTCTGTGAGCCCGAGTTTAGGCCCGGTGAGCCTAAACCCATAATAAAGCCCTTTGCTTTTGCATGCGTGACTCGGTTTCCCTGGTGGTCTCTGGTTTTTGGGGACGATACTGAAATCTGGGCATAACACAAGGACACATACACAAAAAGAGGTTTGCACAAGACTGCTCGCAGCATCAATGTTCATCATAGCAAACAGCAGAAATGACCCAAATATCTATCACCAAAGGAATGTATGAGCTACGGGCTATCCGTGCAAGACAATGTTACACAGCAGCGGACCACCACGGTGCAGACGGCTACGTGCAGAGACACAAAGCGAGATGCAAAACAATATACAGTTTTCATGATCCTTTACATAGATACATAAAACTGTATATAACTACATGTGTATCTTCGAAACCATTTAGTATACGTATAATGAATAACCATTTAAGCAAAGTTTTGAAACAAATTTTCATTAGACGGTGTTTCACTGATTAGCTTGAACCGTGACTACCCAAATGTTCACCTGACATGCATGTGTTTTGGGTGCTCTCCTTAGGTTATGTTTCAAACAAAAGGGAAAAAATGAAACCGAGATTGAGCCACAGAGCAGGTGGGGCTGGGGTCTACCTGTCCCGTCTTCCACATTCTCCACCTCCATGACTTCAGTGTTGATTCGACCCCGGAAGATGTAGAGGGAGCCATTGATGGACTTGGTCCTCTTGGTGGATTTCTTGCCCCCGGTGACCCTGAAAGACAGTGGGAAATCGATAACCCCCATGTCGCACCTCACGGGGGCTCAGCCGAGCAAAGGGAAGCAGAGCGGTGATACAGAAGGGCGCCCAGAGACGGGAGGCACTGCATTGAGCCCAGAAGCCCGGGTTTTCAGCCAGTGGCTGGGCCATTTGGACAAGTCACTTCTCCACGCCCAGCCCCAGTCTCCCCATCTGGAAAACAGGCTGGTCGTCTTGTTGGCCTCACAGAGTTAGCTACTTTTCAGCTGATAGGAGCCGCTGATGAGAAACTAACCGGAAGCAGCAGAAACCTGTTCCTCTGGGCTAGCAAGTGGGTAGGGGCTCTCAGAGCGTCTAACAAAGGGAAGATTCCTGAAATCAGACCAGAGAGGAAGTGTGCCTGGAGTCGGCAGTCCATCCAGTCATCCACGTCCACCTACATACCCATCATTCCCTCACTCAGCTCAATGGGCTGCGCACTCAGTCACTCAACAAATATCTGAGCCGTGCTTCCTACGGAGAGGATGCCAAGTTGAGGCCAAGGGGAGGCACTCGCCCATGCATTCAACAAGCACTCAGAGAACACCTGCTGGTGCCAGGCACTCGGCCAGGTGCTGGGGCGGCAGAAGTGGATAAAACAAATTCTCTGAGATCTCAACCTCCAATACAAGGGGGCAGGGGGCACAGAGACAGATGCCAAGCAGAGAAGTCAAACACACGTTATGTCAGGAGTGCCGAATGCTATAGTTAAAATAAAGGAGAGAATGAACGCTCAGTACCACTCTGTGGTTCGCACAGGCCCCTCTGCTCCACCAGGTGAGTGATGCTACCAAATCTGTTTGCCCAAATGCACCTGTTACTGTGCGATTGCATAAGGGAGGACACATGAATGTGGAGAGAGTTGTCTCTCTGAAAATTAAGTTGACTGCTTTAGAAAGACTTTGATAAAGGGAGTTGTTTTTATGTTAAGAGTGAACTTATCCTTGGGGCGCCTGGGTGGCTCAGTCGGTTGGGCGGCCGAGTTCGACTCAGGTCATGATCTCGCGGTTCATGAGTTTGAGCTACATCGTGCTCTGTGCTGACAGCTCAGAGCCTGGAGCCTGCTTCAGATTCTGTGTCTCCTTCTCTCTCTGCCCCTCCCCCGCTCATGCTCTGTTTCTCAAAAATAAACAAACATTAAAAAAAAAAAAAAGAGTGAATTTATCCTCAAAGAAGAGACCTTGGTTCTATATGGAAAAGAATGTTTACTGAATGCAATGTGTATGTTTTTACTTAAAATAAAACATTGGAGATTTAAGGAGGAGGAGGAGGTGGAGGAGGAGATGGTTAGGGAGGGTGGGGGGCAGGATTTTAGCTGGGACAGAGGAGGGAGGGGTGGTCAGGGGAGGCCTCACGGAAGACGTGGCTTTGGGGCAAAGACCTAGGGAAGGTGAGGAAGGAACCTAGCAGGGTGTCTGGGGAGGCACATCCAGGCGGAGGGACAACTCCACGTGGCAAGGAGCAGCGAGCTGGCTGGGGACTGAGGCTGAGGGCGCGCGTGGGGCAAGGGGTTGGAGCGGCCACGCAGGCCAGGTCCCGCGGGGTCCTGAGAGCCGTGGTGAAGATGGGCTCCTGCGAATGTGCGGTGGCGGCCGGCCGGGGAGGATCTGAGCAGAGGAATAACATGATCTGATCTAAGTTCTAAAGGACGCCCCTGCCTGGTGGCCTGTGGAGAAGGGACTGCAGGCGGGGCCAGCGGAAGGCAGGGGACTCGGAGGGCGCGGAGAGAGCACCCTGGTTTGTGGGCACCCTCTCTGTATCTACACCTATCCATACGTGTGTACACATACATGCGTCTCTATAACTGTTTATTAAATTATGAAAATCCAGGGGCGCCTGGATGACTCAGTTGGTCAAGCATCCGACTTCAGCTCAGGTCATGATCTCACAGTTCATGAGATCAAGCCCCCTGTCGGGCTCTGTGCTGACAGCTAGCTCAGAGCCTGGAACCTGCTTTGGATTCTGTGTCTCCCTCTCTCTCTGCCCTCCCCTGCTCACACTCTGTCTCTCAAAAATAAACGTTGAAAACATCTTTTAATTATAAAATCCATACAGGAAAAAAATGCCCAAAGAACTATGTGGCTCGTTTAACTTTTAGAGAGTGGGCACACCTCTATCATCATTTAAACACCCCAGAGCCCTCCGTGGTGCCCTCTTCTGGACACTTCCCCCTGCACCGGTCACCAGCATCCTGACCTCTGACCCCATGGATTCGCTTGACCTGTTTTGGAACTTGACATACATGGAACAACAAAGGGTGACGGGGACAGGTATCTGGGTTGCTTCCAGATTGGTGCTGCTGTGACCGTTGGCGCACGTGTCTTTCGGAGAACACACGTGCACATCTCTGTGGGGTATCTACCTAGGGGCTGGCGTGCAGGCAGCTTCACTAGAGAGTGCCATGCGGGTTTCCAAAACAGCTGCACCACTTCTCCCCACCTCAGTAGAGCAGGAACATTCCAGTGACTCCATATCCTCTGTATTTAACATCCATTGCAGCCATTCTGTTGGGCATGTAGTAGTGTCTCATTAAGCATTTCACTTGCACTTGCTGATGACTAATGAGGCTGAGCAGATTCATGTTTACTGACCATGCCGACCTGTGGGCCAGGGGTTTTTGTGAAACAACTATCCCTTGCGTATTTTTCCACTGGGCTCTCTTTTTCTTAATGATTTATAGCAGGACTTGGCAAACTTTTTCTGAAAAGGGCCAGATAGATAGTAAACATTTTCAGTTTTGTGGGCCGGACACATGGTCTACGTCAACTATTCAGCTCTGCCCTTGCAGCATGAAAGCAGCCACAGACAATACCAAGTGGGTGTGGCCACGTGCCAATAAAACTTTATTTATAAAAATAGGCAGAGAGTCGAATTTGGCTTACAGAACTTCTTGCTGTATTTGGGACGCGAGTCCCTTGTCAGTTACATGGCCAAGATCCCGAGTCCACAGCTTTTACCTTTTTACTCTCCTCCTAGTGTCTTTTCAGGAGCAATTCTTAATTTTAATATAATCTACTGAATTACACTTTTTGTCCTATTGAAGAAATCTTCCCTTACCACCATATCATGATGATAGTCTCCTATGCCTTCTTCTGGAAACCTTATGGTTTTACCAAAACTGCACGTCTAAATCTATGATCCATCTGAAGTTGATTTTTTATATATTGTGTGAGATAAGCGTCAAGATTCATCCCCCCACCCCCCACCTTTGGATATAAAACTGACCAAGCATCATTTCTTGAACTGCACTGGCTCTTTTTGTTGAAATTCAAATAAATGAGCACTTCCAAGGAGGGGGGCGTGGGGAGTCTGCTCCTGGACTCACCATTCTATTTCACCAAACTGTTTTTACACCACATTACATGGTCTTTATTTAACGTTTATTTTTTATTTTTGAGAGAGAAAGAGAGACAGAGCATGAGCAGAGGAGGGGAAGACAGAGCAGGAGACACAGAGTCCAAAGCAGGCTCCAGGCTCCAAAGTGTCAGCACAGAGCCCAACATGGAGCTTGAACTCATAACTGTGAGCTCATGACCTGAGCTGAAGTCGACACTTAGAACTGACTGAGTCACCCAGGCATCAACCCCCCCCCCTTTTTTTAAGTTTATTTATTCTGAGAGAGACAGAGCACAACCCAGGGAGGGCAGAGAAAGAGAGAGAGAGAATCCCAAGAAGGCTCTGCAGAGTCAGTGCAGAGCCCCACGTGGGGCTTGAACCCATGGTGAGATCATGACCTGAGCTGAAATCAAAGGTCAGTCATTTGAGCCCAGTAGATCTGGGTATCAGCAGCACGAGTCCCCTGGCTTTGTCCACTCCCAAGGCTGTCATAGTTATTTTTGTGTTTCTGTGTAAATTTTATAATCATTTAGGGGCCCTGGGTGGCTCAGTCGGTTAAGCATCTGATTCTTGATTTCAGCTCAGGTCAAGATCTCGCAGTTGATGGGATCGAGCTCTGGATCGAGCCCTGGGTCAGGTCTGTGCTGACGGCACTGGGCCTGCTTGGGATCCTCCCTCTTCCCCTCTCTCTGGCCTCCAGCCCTACTTGTGCGGTCTCTCAAAAATGAATAAAAACAGTTAAAAAAATCTTATTTAAAAATTTACAATCATGGTAGGTGGCTCAGTCGGTTAAGCCTCCGATTTCGGCTCAGGTCAGATCTCATGTTCTAGGGTTCGAGCCCCGCGTCAGGCTCTGTGCTGACAGCTAGCTCAGAGCCTGGAGCCTGCTTCCGGTTCTGTGTCTCCTTCTCTCTCTGCCCCTCCTCCTCTCATGCTCTGTGTCTCTCTGTATCAAAAATAAAAATAAAACATTAAAAAAAATTTACAATCATTTACACATACATAAACAAAACTTTCCCCTGGAATTTGTACTGGAATGACACTGAGGTTCTGGCCAAAGTTTGGGGGGCACAGAATGGAAAGGACTTGCCGATGAAGTGGGTGTGGGGTGAGGCAGGCCAGCATCAAGGTCAACTAAGATTCCGGCCTGGGCTCCTGGGCTCTGGCCGTTCACCCAGAAAGGGTCTGGGGCAGGAGCTGTGATGAAAAGGAACAGCTTGCTTTAGACAGTCTCAGTGTGAGCTGTGTCCCAGAGACACCGCATGAAGACAGACGGGTGTTTCTTCTCCTTTACATACATAAGCCAGGCGTTTTATCCTACTTCATCTACAAAAACAATCCCATCAGATGGGGACTACTTTTAACCCCATTTCACAGATAGGAAAACAGAGGCACAAAGAGCTGACCTCACTTGCCCAAGGCCACACAGCAAGGCCGCTGTGTCCTTATGCACTATGTGCTGCTGCTAGACAGGCTGCTGAGATGTTAGAGACTTAGCTCTTCTTGGGTTCTCTTCCTGGGGGCTCGGTTTCCCATTCTGAAGAATGGGGAGGTGGGTTCTTCAAACACTCCTGGCACTTCTGACATCCAAGGAGCCTCTACATTTGAATGAGGCCAGAAGCACTGTGAGTCAGAGACGTTCCCTGACCCGGACGGGCGGTGCCCCACATGACCCAGGCAGAGACCAAACAGCCGGCAGACCCCTAGCCGCGGCAGGCGTCTCCTGTGGGCACCTCAGTGGGACCGAGAGCCCCAGCCACCCCTGCCCCAGCCCTCTGGGACCTCGTGGAGCCCAGTCCTCTGGTCCCCATCCAGAGGCAGGCAGGCTGGCCGCCTGCCACCCCCTCTTGGAGACAGATGTGCCCTCTCCCTCCAGCCAGCCCGGCTCGCCCCGGAACCGAGGCAGGAACGGCCTTAGAAGAGCTCATCTCACGCCAGCCGCAGGGCCAGCCCTGGAAGGCCCACCTGGAATCCGGCACCAGTAGAACCGGCTCCAACAGGTGTGACCATGCCCACGGAGGAAGGGCCTCACTAGGGCCAAAGCAGGTCACACAGGCCTGAAGGGACATTCTGTTTTCTAAACCCCAGTGTTCTGGGAAAAGTGCCTGCTTCAGACAGCCCAGGGCAGCTGGCAGGGGAGGGACGGAGGACTGTCAGGACTCCGGCGGGGAGCAAGGAGGAAGGAAAGGGGGGTGTTAATGGGGGAGGGGACAGGGGGACACACAACAGACCCAGACAGACCTGACAGAGTGGGCAGGAATCACACATCAAATAAGAAAGACACGGGAGATGGTGAAAGAGGGAGCCTGAGGCCTTTAACCAGAAGGACCAAACCCAGCACGGGGAGGGAGGGGAGAGGGGAGAGGGGAAGGGGAGGGGAGAAGGGAGGGCCTATAGAAGAAACTTCTACTGCCGGGTGCTGCACTTGTGAGTGGACAGGTGTGGAGGCGAGTGAGCAGTAACAGCAGCTAACGCCTGTTTTGTGCGCTTACCACGTGCTGGGCACGCTCAACACACGCTCTTCACAACGGCTCTTTTAGATACGTACTGTAATTCTCCCTATTTTATAGATAAGGGAATTGAGGCAAACAGACGCAGCCATAGAGCTACAGAAATGTGAACGGGGGTTCAAATGTAAGGAGCTTTGCTCTAAAGCAAACACGACTGTAAGAATGGGGATTTATCATCCCCATTCTACAGAAGAGAGAACGGAGGCTCAGAGAGGTCAGGCTGGAGGACAAAGCAAAGCTCACACGCACACATGGACCGCCATCGTCCATCCTATGGAAAGGTTTTCGCCACAACCTCAGGAGGCCAGCAGAAACAGAGAGGAGAATGAGGCTCCCTGAGACTCAGGGACAGTAAGGGGTGTGCCTAGAACCACAAAGAAAGGGAGAGGACCCAGGGCCTAGACCTCCCCTCAGCCTCAGCTTTTCTGAAGGAGTAAAGAATCCTCTAGAAAGTCACTATTTCATCCCTAAAACAAGGTAACAAGAAGGAGGATTCAAAAGGGCTGGGTTGAGACCGTCTTCAAAGACCTGAAGGGCAGACTCTCAGTCCACCAATCTACCCAACCCAGCCAGCCAGCCCCTCGTGCCCCACTCCCCGCCCTCTCCCCAACTCTCCCTCTCTCCAGCCATCCACCCACTGGCCATCCAGTTACCCAACCCTCCATCCCAGAATCCAGCAACCCCAGCAACTCTCAACCAACCATCCATCCACCCCTCCATCCGTCCACCTGACCACCTCCCATGTTATGACCATCCTTTCATCTACCCATTCACTTGACGACTCATACACGAAGGCCCCAACTCACCACTCATCTGAACACACCTCTGTCAGCTCATCATGTCTTCAGATCCACGTCTCCAACTACCGAAACATCCACACATGCCCCCAGCCTTCTGTCCATCTCTCTATCCAGACTTCTCACACCTCCAGCCACCCACCTCCTTCATCTACTCACGTGTTCATCTGTAAATCAATTCACACACCCATCCACAATCCACAATCCTCCCCGCCGCCCCTCAGCCACCAACCACTCATCCTCCAGACCCCCCACCTGTGCACCTACCCCTCCTCCATCGGCCCACACATGTCATCATTCACGCTCGCAATCACACACGCATCTGTGCGTCTGTACCACTCACCCCCCATCCGTTCACTCTAGTGAAAGATACAAAGGTGACAAAGATACTCTCCTTTCCCTCAAATAGATTAACAGTACCAGAGCCTTCTGCTCTTGGTCTCCCACCTCTGGGTCTCAGAATCACAGGATGTCAGTGCCATAAAGAATCTCCAAGATTCTACGACCATCTAGACCCACACTGGCCAATATGGCAGCCAAAGCCACATGTGGCAATTGAGCACTTGAAACAAGTAGGACAAATTGAGACGTGCAGTAAGATACACACCAGATACTGAAGACAGAGCGTACCAAAAAATTAAAAAAAGGATGCAAGATACCTCTTTAATAATTTTCAAAAATTGACTGAACGTTGGTTATAATACATGAACATGATACTATTTAGGGATATATAGGGAAAAACAGAAATTAATATTTAATTTCATTTTCCTCATTTCTTTTTGCTTTTTGTAATGTGGCCGCTGGAAAATTTTAAATAGCCCATGTGGCTCGCCTTATATTTCCACTGGACAGTGCTGGTCTAGAACAAGCCCCTCAGCTGAGAAAAGGGAGGCCAGGAGAGGGAAGTGACGAGCCTAAGGTGTCCCTTTGAGAAAGCTGTCAGTGTCCCTCCCGATTCCTGCCTCCAGCCCCGCCCGACCTTCCCAGCAACTCACCTGGATTTCCGCTTGCAGTAGACAAGGAGGTTGTCGAAGAGGAAGAAGGCCCTCTCCTGGATGTTGCCCGCAGAGATTTTTAACAGAGTCCCTTGCAGGAGGAGCTGGGTGCAGATGTCCGTGAGGTTCGAGCCCTGGGAGAGTGACGAGGGGCGCAGGGATGAGCCGGTCGACCCGCGAGAACACCATGCTCCCCAGAGACAGAGCCCGCCTCTCCTCCCTCACACCCCAAGCCCTAAATGCACCGCTGCAGGCAGACCTGTCAGCGGACAGAAAATCCAAACAGTCTGACGGATGGCTTCTACCTGCGGAACATGCCGGAACAATGCCGGGAAGGGCATCTCAAGATGCCCACATCACAGAAGGGAGACTTGGGCTCAGGGAGGGGAAATGACCCATCCAGCCCTGGTTGGCATCTGGTTTTATTTCGGTTCAGTTCTTGTTGGGGGCTTGGTGGGGGGGGTGGTTATTTTTGCCTATCCTTCCTCATTTAGGTCTTGTTACTCTAGCTCCCCCACTAGAATGCCGCTTCTCTAGGGACACAGCAGGTGCTCGGAGATGCCTGTGGAGCAGGTGACAGTTGCAGCGTGAACATCAGTGGGGCAGGACTCTCACAGCGCTGGCCTTCGCTGTGACGACATGACTACAGAGGGAAAGAAATCCCAAACGCTGGCCGGCCATCGATGCTAAGTGTGCGTGAAGTTCGCCGACCCTCCGTGAGGCTCCGGGTGGCGGGATCAGGAAAGTCACTGGGGGGGACCCCGCAGCTCTGTCTGGAGCTCAGGGAGGCCCAAGGCCCAGGGCTCTCAAAGTGCTAAACGAGGTGGAGCTGGAAACACATCTGGGAGGGCACGGGACGCCAGCTATCCACGCTCCTCAACGGCCACGGGAATGGAGTGTGGCTGGCTCTGAGCTGCCCAAACGCAGACTCCATTTCCCAGCATCCCTTGCTCCAGCGGTGGTCACGTGACTAAATTATGGCGGGTGTGCCCCGCTTTTACATTATTCCCTTGAAAGAAGAGAAAGAACTTCCTCTCCCTCTCTTCGCTCCTGTCACGGCTGGAAGGCAGCCACAGTGCTGGGCTGGGCTGTAGCAGGTGGTGGAGCAAGAAGCAGGAAGGAACCTGGGTCCAAACGCAGCAGCGCCGCCCCGCCCCCAGCCCGCTCTGCTCCAGAGGAGGAAACCTCCACCCCAGTTATCCCGTTCTCTCTCCTTTCAGCAGCCAGCCATGAACTTGAACCCATACATTAAGATAAGGACCAGGCCCCATCAATAGGTTGGCAACAGCAATGACATTGAGGCCGGAAGGATACTGCACAAAAGTGGGGTTCGGAGAGGTTCTCTGACAGACCTGCGGAGGACGTGGTGGGAGACGGAGACGTGATGCTGTCTCTGCCCAGAAATAAACTTGAGAAAGAAAGAGGCAGAAAGGTTCACAGAATCTCCTTCCCCAAACACTGGACACCCAGAGCCAAGGAGGAGCTCAGACCCCGGGGAGCTGTGCTTACTCGGTTATTTCTGAGAGCCGGTAAGGCAAAGTGTTCTGGAAACTCAGAAATCAGGCTTTCTGCTAACTGCCCACTGCAGTGTCCCTGCTCCGTGCCCCGGCCTGGCAGAGACCCCCTCTGGGGCCCCTTGGGGTTCCAGAAAACCAGCTTCCTTGTGGTGGGGGGCTCAGCAGCCTAGGGCAGGAGCAAGCGCCATGCACAATGTCATAGTAGGGACGCCCACACACCCTGGCAGGTGTCTGACTCCACACATGGCCACCCCGTGAGGTCGTGAGGTCTCGAGCCCGCCGGGGCTCAGGGCTTCCATGACCAAGAGCCTTCTGTACCCCCAGTATCCGCACAAACAGGCGAGCGTGACCCCCAGGGTGATGGGGCTCCATCCCCGGCCCACGGGCCAGCCAGGCACACACAGCAGTTCAGCCACCTCCTCCCCTCCCCTCACCCATGCCCACCCGCCAGCCCTTCCGGCCTCCAAAGGGGGACTGTAGCTGCTCGCATGTGACTCTGGTCACTGGCCTGACTGCAGGGCCCAGAAGCCCAACGTCCCGCAGGCCTAGGCCTGACCTCTCTGTCAACGTCCAGGGACCATGGGCGGTCTGTGAACCCAGCCTGGGAAGCCGTCCCTCCTGCCTTGACCAAGGAGCACCGAGCAAGTACACCTGAAATGCCAAGGACACTCGAGGGGGTGCCCTCTTCCCCCCGAGCTGGCCCTCGGTCTCCCCAGAACCCTTGACTCCGGGTCAGGGAGGGTGCTGAGGAGCAGACACACAGGAAGGAGGCTATGCGCCAAGGTGTCCGCGGGTCAGGGCTCGGGATCCACAGGGAGACGCGGCCCTGCAGGAGCACCGACACGCACGGGAGAGGCGGCACGTTTGCTGCGCGCCCGCCACTGTTCCGTGGGTTTTACACAAACCCAGTTAGTCCTCCAGACTCTCCCATTACAGAGGAGAAGGAGCACCAGCCGCGAGGGACACACGCCGCTCAGTGATCGAGCGGGGATCCGAACCCAGGCCGCCTGGCCTGACCCTCCCACCTGCAGCCTCCACTACCCGGGGCGGGGGTCCGTCTCTTAGAGGGTAACCCCAAACCTGAAGGGCGTTTAATGCAACTACTGGCCTAGAACGGGGGTTTCCAAAACAGAGAGTCCACAGCCCCTGGAGCGCAAGGCGCCCCAGGAAGGGAAGAGGGACATGGGGGATCTTCTGGTGATGGTCTTTTCCTTTATTTTTTTTTTAATTTTTTAAAAATGTTTATTTAAACATGTATATTGACAGAGAAAGACGGTGGGGGGGTGGAGGCGGAGGGAGACACAGGCTCCAGGCTCTGAGCTGTCAGCACAGAGCCCGATGCGGGGCTCGAACCCACGAACCGTGAGATCATGACCTGAGCCGAAGTCAGACGCTTAACCAACTGAGCCACCCAGGTGCCCCTCCTTTTTTTTTTTTTTAATAATGATTTTATGTTTCCTCACTCCTGTTTCCTTCTGTCCCCTCATGGGTGCGTGGGCAATGTCGGTCTCTTAAACCAGAGTTTCCAGAGCCAGCAAGCTGAGCGTGCCCTGTTTCTTATTACGAACATGCGTTTCTTTTTATTGCCGTGAGCGTCACACAAAAGTCCGCGGAGGCTGCACCCACAGTGTCCCTCTGCGAGGGGTCAGCCCACACCGGGTATGAGCGGGAGCTAAGGTCGCAGGGTGCTTTTTCATCTCAAAAAAAATAAATAAATAAAAAACACGTAAGAATGAAATCCTGCTTTGCTGCCCCAGCGCCTCCGGACGCTTGCGGAGCGCTCGCTCTGAGCGCTGTGTGCGTATCTTCTCCCGAATCCTCAAGTGACCCAAGCAGGGGGGCCACCCTTCTCCAGACTTTTCAGATGAGGAAACTGAGGACAAGGAGCCCGTCCCCGCAGTGAGCCGGCTCATCCACTGGCTTCCAGGGCATTGCAACACACTGCCACTTCCCGGCCCAGTAAAATGGATTATGGATTAACTTCTCTGGTTTTAAGTAAACCAAGTCTCAGGACCGAAAAGGACAGCAGCTTGCAGAGGATGGGGGGCGGGGCAGAACGCCACTCGATGATGCATGCTAGCCGGGCCAAGCACAGCAAGAAAGTAGCCAAGGGAGGCTCTCCCTCCTCCCAAAACGAGGCCCCTGCCAGCCAAATTCCAAGAGCTAAATGGCAGCCGTCTAACCAGATTGGCAAGAGGTCAGACAGAAAGATCAGTGATGATCGGAAAGATGGTCAGAAGTAAAGATCTGTAACCACTGCCATTCACCGGCCCCCGGGGCTGTAACGACAGAGAGCATGCAGCCTTTGCAAATAGTTTCACTGTTACACATGATTTTTTCTAGCTACGACATATTATTTTTACAAGTCGCCTAAGGACCAAACTGCATGTAAAAGCCATTCTACTGGGGCCCCTGTCTGGCTCAGTCAGAAGAGCATGTGACTCTTGATCTTAGGGTCATGAGTTTGAGCCCTGCATTGGGTGTAGAGGTTATGTAAATAAACATTAAAAAAAAAAAAAACAACTTTCTACTACACAGAAACCATTTTACTTTCTCCAAAGAGCATTCATATTCTGCATTTCACCTATCCTCAGGATGACACCAGGCGATTCCTTCAGAGATAATATTCCTAAAAGTAGGCAATGAGGGGCAAATAAGGCCAAGAGGGTAGGACAAACTTGCCTGAAGCAAGACAGTCGAAGTGACAGAGCTGGGCTTCCAAACAAGTCCCCATGCCTCAGTTATCTGCCCAATGGCAATAATCACACTGCCACCCCTGAGTATTGGAAACATAATCGGGGCTCAATAATAGCTCACTTTATTTCCTACTGCGCCCAGAAACAGCGATCAAAATAAGGGTCACTCTCAAACCGTAGATTTTCCAGGGTCTAAAAGGGCCCCAAAGACCCTTAGTTCTTACTTCCCTAGGCCCTTACCAGAAGCAGGCATCCAGAAATCACTTCGGCTCTGGCTGCCAAAATGCTTGCTCAACACTCCTCTCCACGGGGACGTGTGTGAGAAATTTCTTTTTCAGCTGGTTTCCAGGAAACTCTCTGTCTCCCAGAAGAACTGCTCTTCCTTTTTTGAAAATTAATATTGAGTAACTTATGTCTCCTGCTTTCTTCACCTTGGCTACCAGGAAGCTCAAAGCCCAAAGAGACTTAAATAGACCCACGCTGGGCTCTTTAGCTGAGCATATTTGTGGACAGCAGCCATGTGACCTACTGGTCCATGAAGTGAAAGAGGAAGTCTCTTCGGGGCTTCTGGGAAAGGTGTTCCTCCACTGAGGAGACAGCCCCCTCTCACCGCTCTGGCCATGCCCCTGTCTCCTCCCACTCTGGAACATATGATGCCTGGAGCTACTGCTCTCAAGGAACCAGGAGGGGAAGGAAGGCTCTCACATCATGGGGCTGAAACAAGGCCTAAGAACACACCCTAACAGACACACCTGTGGGGATACACCTGCATATCTGGCAATTTGCAGTTGCAGGAAATAGAAACCAAGCTACATTTTTGAGAGAGAGAGAAAGAAACAGAGACAGAGCGTGAGTGAGGGAGGAGCAGAGAGAGGAAGACACAGAATCAGAAGCAGGCTCCATGCTCTGAGCTGTCAGCACAGAGCCCAACACGAGGCTCGAACTCACTGAGGGTGAGATCATGACCTGAGCCGAAGTCAGATGCCCAACCGACTGAGCCACCCAGTCTCCTCTAAGCTACATATTTTAAGCAGAAAGAAACTAAGGGGCTTATTCAATCTTCACATGGTCTACGGGAGGCAGGAACCAAACTGGGGCTCCCAGGAAACCGCTGTCACTGCAGGCCTGGACCACCGCATAGCCACTGCCTCTGCCTGGCCAGGGAAGGGGGTCCTGCACCACCTGCCCGAGCTGACACTACAGGAAACGCCGCCCTGCTGTGTCCAGCTCAACTGTCTGCTGCGAAGCCACCCCTGCCTGCTGGACACGCACCCCCACCACCAGTGCTGCCCCGTGCTGTCTGTCCCACGCCTCTGACACCAGGAAGCTGGGACCTGGCGCCTCAGCGAACGCAGCTGCAGAGAGCCGAACTCCGCCACGGCTGCGCTCCGCCGCAAAAACAGCACAAGGGTGGCCTCTGTCCCACCCGGCTTCTCAAGCTCAAGCAGCTGGATCTGATTTTGGCCGATCACATCCCAAACCTAAACTACAAGGGGGGGACCAGGAAACGCAGCCCTTCATTCTCCAGCTTCGGCAGGAAAGGAAGGCCCAGCGGAAGGAGCTGGTACGTGGCAAGTGCTACCCGCCTCCACCCTGAACGCAGGCCTCTCGCCACAGCCAGACTCTGGACCTCTCAGCCACACAGGGTCACGTCCAGGATTCCCGAACGCAGGCAACAGAAGTGGAAATCCCGAACGTAGCAAGTGCCAGCGAACCCAAAGGGTCTGAGGCACATGGCTCCGAGAACAATCTAGGAGTCTTTTATCCTTGCTTTTGATCTTCCATTCCAGCTGTATTTACTCTGATATCGTTTTATGTATTCAGATTGTCCCATTTCCTTCAGTGGATCTGCAGGAAATCTCTAATAATCCGAGGAAGACACGGAGGTTTAAGTGAATAAATTATGCACAATGAAACAATTTCAAGAACCCCAGAGCCTAGCCAGCCTGATGATAGTAACAGCAATACCTACCATTTATGGAGTGCCTGCTGTGTACCCACCATTTATGGAGTGCCTGCGGTGTATCCACCATTTATGGAGTGCCTGCTGTGTACCCACCATTTATGGAGAGCCTGCTGTGTGCCAGGAATAGATGAGGACACTGAAGTTTAGAGAAGTTAAGAGATTTGCCTAAAGTCGCCCAGCAGGGGCGTGTCAAAGCCAGAACTCTGTCCCAGAGCAGACCCCTAACCGCCACCCTGGACGGAGCTCGACCTCAAAAGCTCCGAGGCATATGGACACCAGACAGACAAGGTGACATGTGAAGGAGACAGGCTGGGGAGCAATGGGGGGAGGTGGAACCTGAGGGAAACTGGAGCCTCTAGTGGCTGCTGTCATGGAAAACGGGGGTCTAGTACGGCCAATTTTTCAAAACACCTTGAAATCTAGACTTTTACGTGGGCTCAACTGGAAAATAACTAAACTTTTCTTTTTTTTCTTGTTAACAAACACTGTGGGCCAAACAAAAGACACCCTCCAGGTTGAACGTGGCGCCCAGACCGCCGTCGGTAACCCCAGTGGGGCCCCTCGGAGCCTTGCCCACCCCCCCCAGCCCCGCCCCTCAGAGCCCCGCAGCCCCGGACCCACCTCCCAGCCTTCGATGTGGGACTGCAGCTGCTCCAGGGCCTCCAGCTTCTCCATCTGCCGCTTGGTCTCGTTGATGTTGGAGCACACGGTCTTCATGGCCTGCAGGGCGCTCTGCACCGCCGGGTGGTCGGGGTGCTTGCCGGGGGTCCTCTTGGCCAGCTCCTAGGGGAGCGGTGGGGACAGGGATGAGAGACACCGACCCACAGGGCACCAAACAGCGTCCACGGGCCCCGGCCCTGAGCCAAACCCCAGCAGTGCTCTGTACAACCTGGGCCTCCTGGGGCCGGGGAGCATCATTCATGCATTTACTCATGCATTCATTCATTCAATCAGGGTCCCCTGAGCACCTTCTTCATCTGTCGCCAAACCAGAGAAACCTTCCTCACCTGGTGGGTCTTACATTCTAGTAAAGGAGATGAGCCAAAATGAAGAGAAATGACATATAAAAAACACCGTCAGGCAGTGGTAAATACCAGGAAGGCAAATCCAAATGACAGACTAAAAGGTCTGGGGAAGGGAAGTGTTCTTTCAAACAGGGAGATCAGGGGAGGCTTCTTAGAGGAGATGACATTGGAACAGAGATGCCGGAGCAAGCAAGGAAGGGAGTCCTGCAAAAATCCTGGGGAAGAACGTGCCACAAACAGGGTACAGCTAAGGCAAAGGATCTGAGGTGCGAGCATGTGACACGTAGTGAGTGAGGAGGAGGCGTGACTGGAGGGCGTAAATGAGAAAGAGAGAAAACCAGACAAGACAGAGATCAGATCAGATCAGCAGATCTCCCAGCGAGCCCCAGGCTTCTCATCTGTAGAATAATATAAAAAACACCCCAGGGGCGCCTGGGCAGCTCAGTCAGTTAAGCCTCTGCCTCTTGGTTTCAGTTCAGGTGGTGATCTCATGGTTTATGGGATCAAGCCCCACGTCAGGCTCTGCATGGAGCCTGGAGCCTGCTTGGATTCTCTCTCTCTCTCTCTCTCTCTCTGCCCCTCTCTCTCTGCCCCTCCCCAACTCATACACACTCTCTCTCAAAAATAAACTTAAACAAACAAAACAGCCCCCTCTACGGGGACAAGACCGTGTAAAGGGCCCCACTTCCACGCCCTCCCCCCCCACTGCCCACCGCGGCCACAAGTGCAGGGGGGGGATGGTCAGCCTCACTGCCATCGAAGGGCTTCCGCCACATGCGGAGTGTGATGAGAGAGGGTCTGAGGGGCAGGGAGCCTGCAGGACCTCGGGTCTGCAGGGAGGGGTCTCCTGCCAACCGTCCCACGATCTCCCCATCACTCTGCTCCTGGAAAAACACAGGTGTGCCGCACTGGTGCCACACGTGGGTGGCCCCTCAGAGAGGTCACCAGCAGGGGGGCCTGGGGCCAGTCACCGTCCCCGTTCAACAGCAGCGATAAGGGGGGGGGAGGGCGCAGCAGTAAAGGCTCACTCAGCCTTTACTCTGTGCTTGTGAGGGAGGGTTATTATCCCCTTGAACAGATAAAAAGACTGAGGCACAGCAGTATAGCCCAAGACCTCTAAAAAGTACAAGGAGGATGTGAGCCTGATGTCTGGTTCTGTTCGTGGTCGTGGTGAACCAGACACTCCAGGAGAAGGGCCCCCGTGGTGAGGCACGTGCTCTGGGCACTCAGTCCCTGCCGGCCACTGCCAGCCTGGTGTGACAACACGTGCCAGCCAGGACAGCAGTCTGCATCTGGCGTGTCGTTCTGAGCACACCAAGCAGACAGGCCTTCTCCGTGCCCTCACTTCACCCTCTGCCTGAAGAGGAGCAACCCCTCCGGAGGAGGAGGAGGAGCATCAGGACCCTGAGGAGCATCTGGAGCCCCTCCCCGCCCCTCCTACTCCTCCTCCTCCTCCTCATCCTCCTCCTCCTCCTCCCCCAGATGTTCTGCAGCATCAGGACGCTGGGGAGTCTACCGGGTGCCTGGTGCCAGGGACACACCCCAGGGGAAGTAAGGAAGGGGGGGACATCTCTCTGGGGAGAGGTGCTCCCACTGGGGAAGGGTGCTCCCACAGGGTAGGGGGACCAGACAACAGCCCCGGTGGGGAACACGTGAGACACATCAGACCAGGGAGTGGGCAGTGTGACCGGAAGCTCTGCAGAAAAGAGGTGAAAGCAGCGCCCCGCCCTGGGGAGGGCGCTACCAAGGCTGCTCACCGCACAGGAAGGAGCCTGAACTGGCCCCGGGCGGCAGAGCGGCTGTGGGTAAGGTGTCAGAGCTCACTCCGCCCGAGCGGCAGGATGCAGGGTGGGCGCTGCAGGGGGGAGGGGGTGGTGGCCACGGTGGGGAGAATCCTGACTTCCTGTGTCTTCTCAGCAAGATGATGACAATGGCAGATCCCGGGCAGATAAGGAGCTCACTTCCCAACATCCGAGTCGGAGAAGAAGTCCAAGGGAATATCCCAAAGTTCCCAGAACAATACAGAAAGAACCAGGGTACATCAGCACACAGGACAACCGTCCAATCGAAAATGAGCTAAGGATGTGAAGAGGTGAGTCTCCTAAAATGAACCCACCCCCACCACCATCCTGGTCCAGCCGGCTGTCACCTGGACCACTGAAGTCAAACTCGGCCCACCCCCCACTCATGGTCTATTCTCCACACACAACCCGAGGGATCCTGTTAGAACATGAGGCCCTGTCCCTCCCCTGCTCAGAACCCTCCAAAGGCACCTACAACACTCAGAGAAGACAAAGACTCCACAACAGCCCTCAAGGCCCTGCCTATCTGGTATCTGGCCCTGTTACCTCTCTGACCTCACTACCCTGCTCTTTCATTCGGATCCTCCTCTGGCCTCCGCACTGGTCCTCAGAGTCCTGCCACAGGGCCTTTGCACTGGCTATGCCCTCTATTTGGCTGACTCTTCCCCCAGGTACCTGCACTGCCCCCTTCCTCACCTTCTCTTGGTCTTTGCTCAAATGTCACCCTCGCAGACCACCACCTGGTCCTTACCCACCACCTCAGCCTGAGCCATTTCTCCTCCACAGCACTGTTACAACTCTACCTCCGTGTTCATTTCCTGCTCAGCTCACTGACGGTCTCCCCAGTGAATGGCCCTAAAAACCCCTGACGCTGCAGCACCAACCGTAACGCTCTCCTGGAGGGAGCCAGGGAGACTCACCGGGATTTGCTAAGAAAAGAACACGCTCACCGTGGGACTCGCCGGTTTCCAGTGCTGCCCGCCCCCTCCCCCCACCCCACGCAGCCAAACATCCCCGTGCCAGCTCTGAGTGGTGCGCGTCCCAACTCTAGGAAGCACACCCCCACCCCCTCAGCCATCCGCTTGCACCAAGAATGGATGCCAACACTGCCCAGGAGATGGTCTGGCCCACGGTGCCCAGGGAGGCAGAGGTGACATCTAGGTGACAGGGTCCCCGCACAAAGCGTGGGCGACAGCTGCGCCGCCCACAGATAGATGTGGGAGGTCCGAGCCACACCGGAGACTGCGTGGGGCCCCAAGGCTGTGCCCCCGGCAGCCACCTCCTGACACACACCGGCCAGAGCAGCTGTCCCCAACAGGGCTCCCGGGACATGTCCTCTTTGGCCCCCAGCATGTTGGACAAGCTCTGAATCAAGCTGATGTTTGGAAATCAGGAGCTTTTCCCCATAAAAGTCCCAACTTCTGGGTTTAGAAACAGCTGGCCACACTGGCGTGGCATTTCCACAGCCAATCAGTGAGTAACTGCGGGGCGCCTACAATGTGCAGGCGCCATTCCGGGCACTGAGGGAACAGCAACAAACAAAGCCAAGCCAGCGCCCTAGTGAGGATTCAGAAAAATCAATCCGTCCACCAGGAGTCACAAAACAAATGTGAGCTCGGGAGAGGGACTGGGAAGAAAAATTCAAACAGGGTGAGGGGACAGAGAATGACAGAGGTGCTTCTGCTCCAGCTGGGGGTGGCCAGGCAAGGCCTCTCCGAGGAGGGGACAAGTGAGCAACAGAGGCTCGGTGAGATGAGAGAGTGAGCCTCGGGATACGAGGTAATGATGTCCCAGAGGAAATCGCAAGTGCAAAGGCCCTGGGGCAGGAACCTGTTTGCTGTGTTCAGAGAGTGGCAAGGGGGGACAGGTGTGGCTGGAGCAGATGAGGGCGTGGGGAGAGCAGAGGGGGGTCAGGAGGAAACACAGACTGAATGTGCAACACCTGACAGGTGCCAATGAGGAGGAATCAGCATTTCAATGTGAGCGGCAGGGGGCTGCTGGAGGCTTTTGAGTGAAAAAATGATGTGGGCTGACTCAGGCTTAGCTGCTGAGTTTAGAAGAGACAGTGGGGCACCAGGGCAGAAGCAGGAAGGCCCAGTGGGGGCTGTGGCAGGGGCCCGGGAGCAAGGTGTAGGGAAGGAGCCAGAAGGGCAGGACCAAAGGCAGAGCCAAGGAGACCTAATAGACTGGATGTAGGGTGAGCCAGAGACAGCTCGGGTTTGGCCTGAACAACTGGAAAGGAGAGGCCATTTATGGAAATGGGGACATGGGGGGGGGAGGGGCAGGGAGACCAGTCTCTGGGGAGGGGAGAGCCAAGCACTTGGTTTTGGGCACGTCAGATAGGAGACGCCAGTTCGACATCCAAGTGGGGAGGCTGAGTGGCAGGAAAGCAGGTCTGGGGTTCGGAGGACAGGTCCCGGCTGTGAGTTGGACACAGAGATGGTATTTAAAGCCCCGGGAACGTCCACAAAAGAACTTGCACACGGATGTTCACGGCAGCTTTGTTCCCAACAGCCAGGAAATGCCAACGACCCAAATGTTGGCTGATGACTGGACGGATAAACAAAACGCGCTTCTATACAGCGGAATATCAGGCGTCTAAAAAGGGAGCGAAGTTTTGATTCAGGCTCCAGTGTGGGTGAGCCGGGGAGGCACTGCGCTAAGTGAAGGAGCGGGACACACAAGGGAGCGTGTTCTAGAATTCCATCGATACGAAAGGTCCAGAGCAGGCAAATCCACAGAAACCGAAGTCGACGAGTGGCCGCCAGGGGCTGGGGAGGGAGGGGAAAGAGGAGGGGCTGCTAATGGGTCTGGAGTTTCCTTGGAGGGCGACGAAAATATTCTAAAATTATGGTGATGAAGGTTATACAACTTTTGGACACTTTTTTTTTTTCCTGAAGGCCACAAAGTGGGTGAGGCCATTCTGGGAGCAAGTCCATAGAGAGAGAAAAGGCCCAGATTCCGAGCCCTGGTCCCTCCTATGCTCAGAGCCCGGAAGGTGAGTAACCAGTGAAGGACGCAGGGGGGAAAGGACGTCGGGGGGCACGGGAGAAAGGGGGTTGGGGGGCAGCTGCCCCCTTTGGGCCGACTGGCCCGCCCAGCTCGCCCCGCATCTGCCTCAACTTGTCTCCACTGCGTACCAGGCCCGGTCTGACGGCAGAGGGGCAGGGACCCATGCACCACTGGGGGCCCTGAGCCACGCCAGCAGCCGGTGCACAGCGGCCCCATGAGATCTGTGCATCGCCAGGAAACAACTGGAAGGGGCAGTGACAGTCAGCCTCCCTCAGAAACCTGTCATTTGGGCACCAGGGGCATTACCCCAAACCTGAATCATCTCCCCGGAAACACCGATGGAAAACTCAACAAAGCCTAAAAATGCCAACTGTCTATCCTGAGCCTGGGCTGGGGGCTGAGATAGAATGTTCCGGCTATTCTTAGGCAATGTTCAAGTTCAGCCTCTTTGGGGCCGTTCCCAGTGAGACTTTCATCCTCGCCTCTTCTGTCTGCCCACCCAGGCTCCTTGACCTTGTTCGCCTCCTGGATCTGGAGTTCAGCTCAGATAAGGGGGCTCAGAGGGCCCAGGGACATCTGTGAGGGTGGCAGCACTGTAGGGCCGGAGGGGGAGGCTTGAGGGCTTGGGCTTGTGGCACCGCCTTCGAAGTCCGCTGGAAAATGTGACAGGAGGAGGGAGTCAGGAGGGGCATGAAGCACTGCCCACAGACCCAGCTGCTGTCTGATGCAAACGTTCCAGCTGCGGGTGCCAGAGGCCAGGGCGCTGAGCAGTGCTGTCCGGCGGGGAGCGTGGCACGTCCCCGCAGGAATCTGGGGGCCTGCCGGCTGTCCCCCCCGTGCTATCTGCGCTCCCAGTAAACACAGCTGGAGACTGAGGAAACGGGGAGAGTAAACAGCCGTCCAGCCAGGACAGCAAACCCACAGCCAGGCTGCATCATCGCTTCCTGTGGGCCGTGGCTCCAGCTCTGCTCCTCTCTGTCCGTTCTCCCGGGAATCCAGGCCCCACAGATCCCACCGGACCAGACTGTGGCCCCTGGGGCCTGGGAGACGCCTGGGCCTCCCACTGAGAGCGCAGAGCCCACCCCTGCACATGGGTCTAGCTCCACCGGTTGTTAAACTACATTAGGGAAACTGCCGCTCCCGGCACCTGCTGAGAACAGACTTTGCCAAGGTCCTGAAACCAAAGGGTTAACACCTAGGAGACCTTGGTTGGGTTGTGTGGCTACTGCAAGATGTGCAAGGTTCTAAAACCCAGGAAAGAAGGAACAGAGCAGCCACTGAGCCACGAAACACGAGGCCACCGACCTTCCCAGACCCCCACTTAGGGAACTGAGAAGGTCAGCATGCCCAGAACCCACGTGCTTTGTCAGCTTAATTCCCCAAAGTGCTTAACAGGCAGTGTAGCCTAACGGTTGGAGGGCGGACCTCTAGAAAAGGGCTCAAATCATGAGCCTTACAACTCACCTACTGTGCGACCTTAAACAGCCCACTTCCTTCCTCTGCGCCTCGGTCTCCCAAATGAGGCTAACCACAGTGCCTCACTCATCGAGCTGTTCCAAAAACTGAGCAAATGCCCAATCCTCTGTATTAACAACGGCCCCATCTGTACTAACAGACACCCGCTATTACACGACAGTGACTGAGGCGCAGGGAAGTGACCTGCGCCGAGTCAGGCAGCTAGGAAATGGTGGGGCCAGGATTCACATCCAAGCAGTCTGCGGCCGAGAGCCGGGCTCTGATCCAGGGGTCAGCAGACTTGTTCTGTGAGGGGCCAGAGTGTAAACAGTTTAGGTTTTGTTGGCCTCATCCGGCCTCTGTCACATACCCTTCTTTGTTTGCTTTTTGGGTTTGTTTTTGTTTAACAGCCCTTTGAAAAAATGTAAACATCATTCTTAGCTCCTATGTTGTACGGAAACGGGCCGCGGGCTGATCCGGCTCTCGGGCCGCGGTTCTGCCAACCCCGTGCCCTAGACCGCTGCAGAGGCCTGCCTCTGAACGGCTGGCGCCCAATCCCAGCTTGGAAAGCACACGAGGCACATCTAAGGCGGCCCATCTGCAGGTCCCGGTCAGTCCCCGGGCTGCCCTCTTGCAAGTTCGACCTGGAGCTTCTTCTGCACCAGGGTGAAGAGCTAGAGACACACGGCTTTCAAACACATGTTTGGGGGTCAGGAGCAGCTGCAAGAACAACCGCAGAGGTCCTTCTGGGGTCCCCGGGACAGACAGACACCAGAGGAGGCACAGAGAGTACTGAGTCCCACCAACCAGCACCGCACACGTCGCGGGTCTCTGTTCACAGACCCCAGAGCGGGTCTGGCCCAGCTCAGAGACTCAAGGGTCACCCACTGTCTCCAGCAGAAAGTTGAGTTCAAGTGTGCCCTAGTAATCTGCCTTCCAGCTCATAGAGCAAGGATGCATGTGGCCTCAATGACAGGTGCATGAATGAGGCACCAGCAGCCAAATTAATCCACCAGCAGGGACCCCAAGGAACAGCTGTGAGATGCAAGGCCTTCGGGATGGAGCCAGGGCAGGCCTGGGCCAACAGCCACCATTTCCGAGGGTCGAAAACCCTGGGCGGAGAGTGGCGGAGGGTGACAGGGCCCTCCGCCCAGCTGGGGATCTGCACAGAAGCCAACTCTGAAGATAAAAATTAAGACTTCTGGGCGTCTGGGGGGCTCAGTGGATTAAGCATCCGATTTGGGCTCAGATCGGGATCTCAGGGTCAGGGATTGAGGTCCTTGTTGGGCTCCACACTAGGCATGGAGCCTGCTTAAGATTCTCTCTCCCTCTCTCTCTGCCCCTCGCCCCCACACACTCTCTGTCTCTCTCTGTCTCACACACACACAAAATAAGCAAAAAGTTAAGAGAGTGGCCTATCTCCCCTGGTCCACCCCACCGAGACGAAATCCAAGGAGGCTCAGCAGTGAAGAAGAGGGTAGGTGTGTGGCTGTTTGCGCCTGGTCCACCCAGCATCCCCACACCCTCCTCCGCAAGCAGCCGGGACTGTGATGAGGAGCTCCTGCACGCCCCGCCCACTGTGGGACCACGGGATTGGTGGGAGGTCGGAGCACATGACATAAATCTGCACCAATAAGAGCTGGTTTCTCAGGATGACTGGCTCAGGCATGGAGCGCCTGCTCCTAATATCAGCCAACGAAACCATAACGCTGCCCAGCTCACTGTCCCTGGACCAGGTGTCACCCCCCATCAGAGCCCCAGCACGGCCCAGCTCACAGCCAGTGGGGTGAAGGGCAGGTCTAGCACCTGGGAGAAGAATAAACGGAACAAGTGAAGGCTTCGTGTGATTGGTTCACATTAAACCACATGACTCAGGCCAAACCATTCAGACCATCCCATCTCAGGGGCTCTCAGGACTGAGGTCAGAGCTACTGAAAGAAAGGTCCGTTCTTTCCCACTATGCTTGAACTCTGGGAGGTGTAGACCCGGTAACACATCCACCTGCATCACACGGGAAATAGAGCTCAACAGTGGAAAGCACACGGTGCTGGAAGGATCCAGCCCGGCCCAAAGCCAGCCCTTTACGTCTCAGCTACTTGAACTCCCGGGTGTACTGACGGAGCTGGTCAGGGCTGGGTTTTCCATCACCTGAAACGTGGAGAAAGGAGCTGGGGGACCGTCTCACCTTGAGGAGGAGCGGGTACTTGCAGATCCTTTGAATCGGAGACAGCAGGTAGCCCTCCAGGGGGATGTCCGTGGTCTTCCGGCCTCCCAGAAGCATGCAGCTCTGCAAAGGGACAGAAGACCTTCAGTAAAACCCACCAGGGATGCAACAGGAGCTGGCCCCCTTCAAACGACCATGGGAAGCACTCTCAAAACAGAGACAGACTTCGGAAGCGGTGTAGCAACAGCGCCCAGGGGAGAAGAAAACATGCATCTCTTCAACCCAGCACAAAGCCTGGGTCAGGGGCTGGCCATCGACGTCCCCCGTTTTGGTAATCTAGGGTTTATTGCAACACAGCCACATCTGTTTGTTTATGTACCACTTCTGGCTGCTTCCAAGCTACCATAGCAGAGCTGAGTCGTTGTAACAGACACTGTGTAGTCACAAACCCTGAAATGCTTACTATCTGGCCTTTTACAGAAAAGTTCGCTAACTCCTGACCCAGAGGAACTATAGGAACTCTCACAGGTGCGAGCCAGGACGCAGGGAAACAGGCATTCAAAAGTGCCTCGGATCGAGGAGTGAGCAATGGAAAGCAGGGTAAGTGGCCATCAATGCGGTTTATGAGTTCAAGCCCCGCATCAGGCTCTGCGCTGACAGGATGCAGCCGGCTTCAGACCCTCCGTCTCCCCCTCCCTGCCCCTCCCCGGCTTGCTCTCGCACGCTCTCTCTCAAAAATAAATAAACATTAAAAGTAATTAAAAATAACTTCTGAAAAAAATAAAGATAAAAATAACCACCAACTGAGGAATGCCAAGATACGCCCGTAGTAGATTTGCACAATGCCACGCCACATGGCGGTCCAAATGGGGGACCTGACACAATGCAGAGCGACACAGATGGACCCCAAACACAGAAGGCTGTGAATGGCACAAGCCCATTTACAGAGAGCTTTTAAAACCAGATGACACAGGGGCGCCTGGCTGGCTCAGTCAGTTACGTGTCCGACTTCAGCTCAGGTCATCATCTCCTGGTTCGTGGGTTTGAGCCCCGCATCAGGCTCTGTGCTGACAGCTTCAGATCCTCTGTCCCCGTCTTTCTCTGACCACCCCCCCAGGCTTGCTCTCTCTCTCTCTCTCCCTCTCTCTAAAAAATAAGTAAACATGTAAAGAAAAAAAAATAAAAACACACAAAACCAGGCATTTCTTACGGAGAACACATCTGTAGTGAAATACAAAGACAAGAGTGGAAAGAAAATAATAAACCCCATTCTAATGGGGGTCAGTGACCTCCGTAGAGGGAGGATAACAGGATTGGGGAAGTGGACTGGACCCCCCATCATGCCCCTCACGGTCCTGTCCCTGGGGCTTAGTATGCGCCCAAGACCTGCATGCATGCTTCCATGCATGAAGGAATGAATGAACGGAGGAATCACACAAAGGATGAACAAATGTCAGCACATCCCACAGTCTCCACCCTCCTCCTCAACACCACACTGCCAGGCTGCAAGTGAAACAGGAACTCTTGGGGGAAAGAACACTCATTCATTCATTCCTTCATTCCTTCATTCATCCACGCCACGCATATACACCGCGTGCTTGCCATGTGCCAGGCGCTGTTCCAAGCAGTGGGAAACCTGCCCAACAAAGCCGACAAGTTCCCTGCTCGTGTTCCAGGGAGCGTGAGCCCAGGGCGCATGCGCCGTGCGCGCGCCACGGGCCTCCTGCTCCCCTGCGCGAGCGGTCCATCGCCGCGCAAGCAGGGGCGCCGCCTCCCCATTACAATCAGCGCAGAAAACTGAACGGGAAGGTCCGAGACTCAGGGGATCTCAAGGGGCTCTCTCCTTGGAGAAGCAAGACCCCAGGGGTCCCAGCCCCCTCTGCTCTGACAGGGACTGCGTGGCCCCCGCACCTCCCCCGGCACAGATGGGGGACTGAGGCCGTGGCAGCTGGGAGCTGGCAGCCCCCACACGGCTCACACTCAGGCCTTTGTCCTCCGAGCCAGTGCGAGCCAGTGCTCCCCGCAAGCTGCCCTGGTGATGTCAGCTCCGGGCAGAGGGAAGGGAGCCGGGGAGGGGGAGGTGCTTTCCAGAAGCCCCCAGGACCTGGCGGGAGAAGGGCTGGCCTCTTTGTCCAGGATCAAGGCGTTTTCACGTAACGGTCAAAGCCGCCAACTACCCTTCTCCCCCAGATGCTCCAAATCCCTGTTCTGCTTTATTTTCGTTTAAGAAAAAAAAAGGAAGCAAAGGCACACAGAGTTGCCACTTGCTATTCTACCAAGCTCACACTCCAGGCACGATGGGAGAACTCCGGTGGCGAATTCTCTCTTTGAATTCCCCTCCTTCGCAGGGACTCGGGCGAGGCGTCACACTCTGAGTGCATTTACTACGTGCGTGCTGCGCGCTGCAGTGAAGAAGGCTTTGTGAAACTCTCCGGTCCCTTCCACTACCCAGACGCCCCTTCATCATCTGGGCCTCTCCGTCCTTCGGACCTCATGCCCTCCCGCGCCTCCTCTCTGTCCTCCTTTCCAGCTTCCCTGGCTTCTTGCCATTCGCCAAACACGCTCCTACCTCAGGGCCTTGGGACTTCCAATTCCTCTACCTGGAATGCTTTCCTCCCAGACACCCCTTGCCACTCTCTCTTTTTAACTCTCTCAAAACGTCCTGTCACCCTTAACGTACTCGATTTCCTCCAGGGGACTTCATGCCACATCACACATCATGTAAGTTTCTCCCACTAGAATGGCTGCTCCGAGCAAGCAAGGATTTTCCTTGCCTTGGTCCCTGCAGTTCCCCAGCACTTAGCATGGACGAGCAAATTAATAAGTTACCCCCATTTTATTGACAAGAAAACTGAGTCACAGAATGATGAAGTTGCCATTCCATCTCTCAGCTAGCACCAGAAAGCCAGATCCTGCCTCTTCCCAGAGCCTTAACACTCCGTGACGGACTCAGGACAGCTCTCCTGCCAGTGGCCAAAAGCTGGGAGACACCAGCAAAGAGGGGAAAAGATGACGAGCTTGCTGGCACTCCGCGTGTCCGCCCCCTGCCCGACCCGGCCCAGCCCAGCTGTCGCTAGGAAAATGGCAGCCTGGCTCACCAGGAAGACTGCAGGAGAGAGAGAGGAAGGGAAGGAGGGAGGAAGGGAGGGAGGGAGGGAGGGAGGAAGGGATGGAGGGAAGATGGAAGGGAGGGAGGTAGAAAGGGAAGGGAGGGGAAAAAATGAGGCCCTTCCCTTCCCACAATCCTGCAAACACCATCCTGGCATCTTTCTGCTTCCCAAGACCCAAGGGGACACCCTCAGAAAGAGGGACCCTCAGCCAGGAGCCTCGATAGAGTCTGGGCAGCAGGGACTCTGGGACTCAGGTCAGCGGGTGGGCCACAGAAACAGGGCCACGTGTGCGTGGTCTTGGGCTCCGTGCCTTGATCTTGCTTTTGGCCCAGACTCTTGAAAGAACATAAGTACAAAACTGGAAACGTAAAGATGCAGATCGCGGCAGCAAACAGCATCAACCCCAAATGCCAAGACGCTTGGGACAAAAACGGGAATCAACCGCCCCGTCTGTCTTTCCTCCGATGCGCACTGGGATGGGACCACAAGCGAAGGAAACTCACTAGCGAAGGAAACACACATTTTGAATCAAAATTCTGGAAATACTTTGTCGGAGATCATGCCTCGGGGAGACGCGAAGGGGCGAATTTTATTACGCAGTTCAGCTCTCTGGGCGCGTGGTTAACACTGAGGCTGCGTCTGTTCGCCGCTCTGCTCTCAACTGCTCTCTGGGCGCATGGTTAACACTGAGGCTGCGTCTGTTCGCCGCTCTGCTCTCGTCCGCTTCATTCTCTGTGTGCCCTTGGGAAGCAAAACAGGTCTCGGGGGCGTGGGTGTAGGTCTTCGACTGAATGAGCAAGGGGTTTAGAAGTGAAGACCAGGATCTGAACCCACGAGAAGATCAATCACTTTTCACATAAAGTCACTGAAGACTTGCAGAGTCCTCACAATCACCTGTGGCAAAGGCCGTGCGGCGTCCCTTAAGGGAGTTTCATCCGGCGCACAGTGACATGCCCCAGCCTTCCCCCAGCTGGGTGGGGCCACGTGACTAGGTCCCGGACGTGAGTAGAAGAGATGTGTGCCTCTGGGCCTTTAAGAGGAGAAGGGCAGGCCCCGTCCCCACCTTCCCGCGTCCCACTACCTGGGACCTGTCGGTGGTGAGGAGGCAGCTTAGACCGAGCCGATGAGGGTGCAGCCTCGGGCGCCGGCCCCTGACACAAGGACCCTGAACCAGCCCCGGACTGTCTACGTCCGCACCATTAACATGAAAGAGAAGTAAACGTCTATCTTGTTGAAACCACTGCTGTTTGGGATGTCTGCAAAGCAGACAAACGTGTATCTTCGTTCATACTCCACAGATAGTGGCTGGTAGAGCTCCGAGGAGATCACGAATGAGAAGTTCATCCAGGAGCAAAGCTCTGCCACTGCAGAGCCAAGAGCATCGCGGGTGTGCGTGGTGTGGCCTGCCCCACACCTGGTCCCGGCACAGTGCCACCTGCCCCTTCAGGCTCCGCTCCGCCCTTAGGGCCTGCGGTGCGGGGAGAGCTGACGCGACCCTCCATCTACAACACTCGGCTCGGGGATCAGGGGTCAGGCCACGCTGAGCCAACGAGCAAGCGTTAGACCCAGGATTCCTGCTGTTACTACTGAGCAAGAGGAGCTCTTATCCTAAAGCTGCTCAGTTATCAGAGGTCTAAGCCCGGAGCCGCGGGAGGCCATGCTGGCGAGCACGTGGAGAGCGCCTCCCTGGGAAGGGAGCCAAGGCGGCGCAAAGCAGAACCAAGAAACACATTCCTGATGACGTATTTACGCACCTAGATTCTTCTGTGCCTGAAGCCCTCTTGGGTCTTAAACTTCCCAGAAAGGTGAACCCATGTGTGTATGTGTGTGTGTGTGTGTATAATTTATTTTTGCTTAAGCCTATTAACTGAGCTTTCTTTCACATCTAATTAAATAATCCTAATAATACAATTACTACTACCATTGCTACCACTCTCATTAGCATCATTAGTTTAGACCAGAAATTGGCAAACTTGGCCCGAGGGCCAGCCCCAGCCCTCCGCCTGGTCTGTAAATAAGGCTTTCCTGGAACACAGCCGGGCTCGCTCCGTTATAGATTATTGATGGCTGCCTTCGAGCTACAAGGGCAGGACTGAGTTACTGTGACAGAGAAAGCGCGTGACACAAAAAGGCAAAAATCTGGCCCTTTCCAGAAAGCGTCTGGTGACCCCAGCGTGGCCCCCGCTGCTGTGCCCCACCGGCCCAGGCAGCACAGGTCCACGTGAGGCTCCCTCGCGCCCAGGGACCCGCGAGCCGGCGCACAGTGGGAGACAAGCAAACTCACCAAGAGGAAGGCGCGCACAGTGGGGATCTTGTTGAGCTCCACCAGCAGCCGCAGGGCCTTCTCGTGGTTGCTGCAATACTCCTCATACACGCAGAACTTGTCCTTCTGCAAGACAAGGGCAGAGCCTGTGGGGGACGGCCCGTGGCAGGAGAGCAGAGCCTCCGGGATGTGCGGCTGGCAGGGCCGGCCTGGAGCCGGGGACTCGCCCAGAGCCTGAGCCACACACAGCAGGAGAGCTTTCAGGTGAGGTGGTTCCCACGCACTGCGGGCCTCGCGGCCTCCACCCCTGCCCCGCGGCCTCCACCCCTGCCCTGATCCTTCACCCAGCAGCCCGAGGAGCCTTTCAGGAAGCAGCATGGCCGTGGGTCAAGTGCACGGACTCAAGCCAGCAGCCTGGGATTGAGTCGCGGCTCTGCATTTCCAAGTGTGAACCTGGGCACAAGGTACCTGACCTCTCTGTGCCTCAGTTTCCTCATCAGTAGAATTATTAACTGTCCTTAACTCATGGGGTTGTTAAAGGAATTAAATTATATGTTATAGGAGTTAAGGCATATGTTTTGGTATATAGTAGGTGCTCAAGAAATGTCCATTCTGAGTATTAAAGCACAAGTCAGACTGTCACATCCCCGCTTAAAACCCCTCAGTGGTGTTTTGTTAATTACACTACGAATGAAATCCAACACTTGATCATGAATTTCAAAGGCCAGATAACATGACCCAGCCTTTCTCTGACCTCATGTCACTGGCCTTCTATCTACTCCTTGAATTTGCCAGTCTATTCCTACCTCAGGGCCTTTGCACTTGCCATTTCCTCTACCCAGAACACTCTGCCCTCAGGCCTACTCCCCAACTCAAATTCCACCTCCTCAAACAACACCTGGATTACCCTAGCAAAAGTAGCCGTCCAGGTGCCATCGGGAAGTGTCCAGATTGTTTGTTTATCTGTCTTTTCTGCATGGCAGTCAGCTCCCTGAAGGGAGTGACACATCCATCTTGTTCACTGAAGTATTCCCAGACCCGGGCACAATGCCTGGCACATAGTAGGCCCCTCAATGAACACTTGCTAAATAACTGAACTTAAACACCTACTCTGTGCAAGGCCCTGTATATATGAACCTGAAGGCTCTAGATAAAGCTCAGGAATGCAGGGGGGAGTGGGGGGACAGACCCCCGGTCTCTGCCGCATGCAGCGGCCATCTGAGGCAAGGGGACCCCTCTGTTGACCTGCAAATGCCCCCTAAGCCCCAAGTCAGACTCGTTCCAATCTAGAGGTCGTCTGTGGGTCACCAGGTCTGTAACCATCAGTCAGGACTTCCGGGACTAGCAGGAAGTCTGCACCGAACATTCTTGGTTCCAAGAGGCTCACACAACTCAGCTTCCCAACCTGCCAAACCCTAAACAAGGATGTCCTGGGTAAAGCCACTGGGCAGGAAGGGCTGGAGGGCCTTGACCTTGGGCTGGGGGGTGGGCAGGAGACCCCAAGAAGCCAAGGAAGGAAGAGGCGGGTCTGCAAAGCCAGCAACCCTTCTTGTTTCTAAACAAACCCCCAGTCGTCCTGCCAAAGGGCGGCTGCAGGAAGGAGGAAACCCAAGAGCAGAGAGAATGGGTTTCAGAATCAGTAAGCCGCCCCCAGCCGCCCCGGCTCACCTCCGGGGACTCCGCGCGCCCCATCTGGGCTGATGCCCTGAGCAGCAAAGGGCCCCCAGCCAGAGCCGCTGGCCGACAGGGAGCGTGTGCTGAGTGCCGAGTACGCGCCACGGGGAAGAGGATAAACGCGTTCCGTCCTCGCGGCAACCGGACGGGGGACCACTGCGCCCGCCCGCTCACGTGCGGGAAAACCGAGGGGAAGTCCCGAGCCCGGCGGCACAGCCGGCCAAGTGGCAGCCTCTCTCAGCTGTCCCTGCCACTAGGCAGCTCCAGGTCCCAACAAAAGATGGGGGTGGGAGCGGGAGCCAAAAGGGGGACAAATCTCAAGGCAGAAATCCACAAACGAAGCTCAGAGGGGACACAGATAATGATGAAACAGCCGCTCCAGAGCCAGACCGCCTGTGTAGGAGACCCGGCCCCGGGCTCCCTAGGGAGCGGGTACGACCTTGGACGAGCTGCGTCAGCCCTTGATGTCCTGGCTTCCTCAGCTGCGAAACAGAATGATAACAGCCCCCCCACTGCTTGCGCTCCCCGCGGGGTCAATAACTTAATATTTAACACAACTGGGGCTCGACGAACTCTACATAATATTTCAAAGTTCTCTAAAAGCACTGGCTACAAACGCAATCGACAAACATGAATATTAGAGAAAAATACCCAGACAAGACAACGTTATGATTCTCCAGGACAAATAGGGCCCTGCCGCCTGCCTCCAAGGAGCGGCCACAAATGATCCGAAAGGTTACGAGACACAAGCCCAGCCACCAGCAACGTCAGCACGCACGCAGAGCCCCCCGACAGTCTCCCCTGCTCAGTATCCGCAGAAGCAAAAGGGCCAGGAGGGGGAAGAGGGGACCCCAGCATCTTCCCCTGAGTCCCCCCAAGCACACTCTTGCCACTTCTACCCCAGTAGAAGTCTCCAATGAGCCCACGGGACCACCAAGACCAGTGGAGACTCTCCAGGAGTCTGGACCGCAGGGTTCACCCAGGCAAGACGTGAGGGAGGCCGCCAGACACAGGCAGAGCCAGGCCTGGGCTGCAGACCCCGGAGGTGGGCTGCAGAGAAGACAGAAAGCGCCTTTCTTGTTGAAGGTGACAGGAAGTGGCCTGGGCCCAGCTCCTGCAGAGAAGGCCTGGAGGCTCTATTACAGGGGGCTGGGCTCTGAATGCAGGCACGTGAAGGACAGCAGGAGGTCCCAACCACATGTAAGGAGCTCTAGGGGGAAAAAAAAGAAAAAAAGAAACACATCTCTGCAGCCAAAAGAGCCTGAACTTCCGCGGGGCCTCCAGAGCCTGCTATTAGTTCTGCTCAGAGAGAAGACACCAGAGCCCTGTGACCCTCAGCACCAACCTCATAAGCACGAGTACAAGTCCTCCAGCCAAGCTGACAGTCTGGCTCCCCAGGTGGCCAGCTCTGTGGCCTCAGGCGAGGCCTGTCATGTCTCAGAGCCCTGCGTTCTTGCTTATAAACCGTAGAAGACAGTGGCCCCCCCACTGCAAGGAGATGTGAGGAGTATCAGGTGAATGTGTTGTAAGTGCTTCCAATGGTCCACAGCATTAGCTACTATTACTGTTGCTGTTATTGATGCTATTACTCCCGTCATTAGGACCCATTAGGACCATTGGTGAAGAGGTCTGTGAACAGGGTGGGGAAGTGGGTGGGGAGGTTCTGATGGGAAAAAAAGAAGCAGTCAGAGTAAGGAGGAAGGAGCTGCGTGGGTTCAGAGGTTCAGAAAAGCCCCGCTGGGAAAGGTGCCAGGCAGAACCTGGGAAATGCGGTAGCCCTTGACCTCAGGCACGTCTCCCTTCTTAGTTGTGCAGTGTCCATCTCGCCCACCCACCCTTGCACTGTGAGCTCCGTGGGGGCGGGGCTTATATCCACCGGGGTCCCTGCCATGGTGGGGTGGGGGAGGAAGGGGGGGCGCGGGGGGGGAGGACGGGAGTCACTGGCAGAGAGCAGGTAACATTACTGTTTGGTGAATGAAGGCAAGAAAGCAGCAGGAAGTAAGGGGAAGACCTCAAACGGGCTCCTGCTTCCCCCGGATGACCTTGGTCCACTGCAGCTGCAGTCTCGGCTCTTTGCTGGATGTGTCTTGTGTTACCCACCCACCATCCATTCCCCCTCGTTCTTTCTGGTCATGGCCCCCCATGTGCCCCTGGGAACCACCTCCCCCACTGAGCCCACTCCACTCCCAGGCACCGAAAGTGAGTATCTGGCCCAGGTCAGATCAGTCACAGAGTTCCCTGTCCTGGCAAGTGGCTGTGCATCCCGAGCTGGGCCAAGGACAGCCCTCAAAGACTCACAATGGAGAGCAGCTCTCATTGAACTGTCACCGCCGGGCTGGCCCAGTGTCAGCCTGAGGCCACCTCTGCCACCCTGTGAGGCATTCACCCCCCACCCCTGGAGAATGAAGCCCACACAGAGGAAATCAGGGCCTACAGATAAAGACCAAGTCCTGAAAACACCATATGGGGCCCTGGATCCAGCGATGCCTAAATCTCACTCACTGGAATATTTCATTTGTATGAGTCATAAAGTCTTTTTTGTTTGCTTAAACTTATCCGAATTGGTGTTTTTGTCTCTCGAAGTGAAGACAGTCCTAACAAACGCACAACCTGAAAGACGGAAGAAAATGAAAAACTGGACCCAAGCCTGGGGAGGTGACAGGGTTTCCCTGTCCATTCCCACCTGTACCATGAAGAGACTGGGCCAGAAAGCAGAGGCTAATCCACCCCAGTCGGTGAGTGGCACTGGTGGGGACTGGTGAGAATCCTGAAGCCCCACCCCCACCCCCGGGAGTCTGAGGCCAAATGTGGTGATTGATTAGCGATGTCTGCAGGGCAGGAGAGTGTGTGTACTTCCTGCGGGCTTGTCATTCCTCATCCCCCGAGGCCCTTCTCTGTGATGTCATCCTCATCCTCTCCTTCTGCTTGCGAAAAGGGCAGGGGACCAAGACTGAGGCTTGGAGAAGTTAAATTTAGCAAATGGCGACACCCCCTCCTCAAACCCACGCCCAGCTCCGTCAGCCCCCTGTCCCTTCCTGGAGCCCCATCCCAGCTGTGTCTCAGGCCCGAGACCCTGCAGATACGGAAAGACTGATTCGACAGCTAAGAGCCCAAGTATTCAGTTTGCTCCCAGGGGCCCCACACGGGGCTGTGGCTGCCAGGCCAAGAAGGTCAAGCAGTTGTGCACACACACAGATGTGGTGGGTGGGGAGCGTGTGGCTGGGGGCTTGGGCTGTGACAGGAGGACAGACACCAGCTGGGACAGCTGGGGGACAGGGTCGAGCCCCCAGGGAGGGCTCATGGGTCATCAGAGGTGACAGCTGCTGTCCACAGCACCCAGGGAGTCACACGGACTCCACGGACACCATCTGCTCCAAACCACCCACTTCACACCCCACACAACTGACACTCGGCTAGGGGCTGGCCCGGCGGGCACCTCTTCTGTGGCGGACGGAAGCATGCAATCCAGATCTCCCTTTTGCGAGGGTTTCCCCAACTTACCATCCGCTTATCCCCACAGCTACAGGGAGAGGGGGTGAAAACCACTGAGACCACACAGCCCTGCTAAAGACCTACAACCCTTAGGGTAAGCCCTCTACGGGATCGGCCCCCACGGCATCCCTGCACCCCCTCCATCACTCACTAGGCGCCGGCCTCACCAGCCTGCCTGCCTTTCCCGTGGACGTGTCTGCACCTGGCCCCGGGCCCCTGCTCTTGCCAGTGTCTCCCTCAGCATGTCCCTCCCCAAGACCATCCCAGCTCTACGGGGCTGCCCCAGGCACACAGGGCTGACAGATAAAACACAAGACACCCTGTGAGTCTGAATTTCAGATGAACCCTGAATTGTTTCTTAGTAATCATTTCCTGGTATAAGTATATCCCAAACAGTGCACAAGACATACTTATACTAAAAAGTTATCTTCCGCTTGCCAAATGTGCTCAGACATCGTGTTTTTGTTTGCTCGTCTAGCAGCACTGTTCCAAACCTCGAGCACAGTCACTTCCTCGTCACACCTGTACTTTATATCCTTCGTGACCCACGTCACCGTCTGTAACTGCGTCCTCCATTTCCCCAGCCCACGAGCCCCACGGCAGCAACAGGCCATCTGGGCGGCATCCTCAGGGCCAAGTACAGCGCCTGGCACACAGCAGGTGTTTAGGATGCATTTCAGGAACCTTCTTGTGTAAGATGATGGAAAACATAAGCCCTGGGGCCAGATTCCAACGGCTCAAATCCCGGCCCCACACTCCCTGGCTGTGTGAGATGGCATTATGATCTACGCCCTCGGGGCCTCCGTGCCCATTTACAGAGAGTACGAAATGATACACGCTATTGAAAGTTGTTGTGAAATGGTAATGAATTGAACTATGCGAAGTGCTTAGAAGAGTGCCCGGCACAGAGAATGCCTGCACTAGCTTGTGATCCACTCCACGGTTAGTGGTCGGGTTTTAGGGTGCCCATCCCCTCCTTCCCTCAACCTTCCTCTCACTATTCCAGGCCACTCGGGAACCCTGCAGGAAGAGAGAGACAACGTGAAAAGCCATCAGCCTCTCTGACCAGCAGCTGAGTGGGAACGTAAGACACCCTCGTGGGTCAGGGGTGGCCTCACTGGGACTCACACCCAGGTCTGCCTGACCCAGGCCCGCCCTCCTGGCACTGGCTGCCCGTCGGCCATTCTTGCAGCAGAAGGGTCTCGCCAGGCCAGGAGGTCACGGGAACCCCAGGACACAGTTGAGGAAAAGAAAGCCGCCCTCCACATGGCATTGAGGGAGGGAGAGACGACTAAACAGAACACTGCTCTGCCTGCCGAACTGCCTCCCTCTGCTCCCGGGGCCCACCGGCCACCTTCCTCTCCACGTCCCAGATGGGCCTGCGGGGGAAGCCGGGGGAGAAGCCCCCTCCCCCAAAACTCCAGGCTCCAGCAGGGGCTGGGGCACTGTGTACTCACGAATTTCAAGAAAACATTCCCAAGTTCATGCTGAGACTGAGGCTCGGGGTGTAAACAATACTCCAAGGCCGCCAAGAAATCCTTATGGACTTCCAGGATGTCTTCGATGTTCGAGAACAGGATCTGTGAGGAAACGGGAGGCCCGAGGACCGTGTTAATCAAGGCCGAGAGAGATCAACATCAAGCATAAAAAAAATACATGAGCCCCAGTGTAGACGAGGGTATGACTCCACAGGCACGCTGATACATGGGTGCCGGTTTAGCCACGAATAAAAATAAAGCTAAAACAAAATGTTGCCAACATTTATTAATGCCTAATCCCGTGCTGAGAGCATTACACGCATTTACGGCATCAAATCTTCAGTGTGACTCCATGAGGTAGAAACTACTGTCATCCCACGTATATAGATGAACAGGGACCCAAAATAAATGCACATTCTCAAGGTCACACAGTCCAGGAAGCAGCCGACGCGAGGGTCACACTCGGCGTGTAGGCAACTATATATTAAGGCATTCATCACGATTTTCATTATGGCCAACAACTAGCACGTCCAATCAGAAGACTGATTTTTAAAACAATGAGGGTCCACGTGATGCGGCAGAAGAAAACACAGTAGGGAAGGACATTCAAAATATGCTGTGGAGGGACGCCCGGGAGGCTCATTCGGTTAAGCGTCCGGCTTCGGCTCAGGTCATGATCTCACAATTCGTGGGTTCGAGCCCCACACCGGGCTCTGTGCTGACAGCTCGGAGCCTGGAGCCTGCTTCCCATTCTGTGTCTCCCTCTCTCTGCCCCTCCCCCACTCGCACGCATCTCTCTCAAAAATAAGCATTAAAACATTTTTAAAAATATGCCATGTAAACTTTCACAAGCATTCAAGGTGCCTTTTCACCCATACGAATCTATAGTGTTTGAAACGCACGTACAACCTGACCCAGCAATTCTCCATTTTAGGACTTAACTTGTCAATCAGTTGTCTCCAACCAGGGACACCTTTGGCCCCCCAGAGACATCTGCCAATGTCTAGGGACATTTGTGGGCATCACAAATTGTGGGGAAGGGGTGTCACCAGCATCTCATTGGTGGAGGCTAGGGATGCTCTTAAACACCCTACAATACAAAGAACAGCCCCTCACAGTAAAGAATTCTCTGGCCCCAAGGTGAGAAGCCTTATTTGCAGTAGCAAAACTCCGGGAGAAAAGGCAAATGGCCACAGGGGGGACTCATCAAATAGCTGAATCAACTGGACTGATTATAGTTAAATAAATTCTGCCTACCGAAATACCATGCAGTCTGTAAGAAGAATCTGCAGACCCGTGTCCAGGGATCTGCAATCCTGGAGTGACCCTTAATATATATCGTTAAGCGCAGGGCAGGGAGAGGGGGATGGGGGGCGTCACGACACCAAGCAAGACTCCGGTTTTAAAAAAAGGCCATTCCTCCCTAGGGTGACGAAGGCAGAGGCGGTCTGAATGAAGATCAAGCTGGTCACTGGGAGGACCTCTGGGAAGAACCAGGAAGACCCTCATTTACTTAAGGTCCTTTTGAACAGCATCAATTCTTTTTTACTTTAAAAAAAAAAAGTGTATTTTTTCACATTTAATGTTAAAGGAGGTCCTCACATGGTTCAAAACTAAACAGTAAAGTGAATCCAGCAGGAAGCCCCTCCCCCGCCCACCCCGCAGGCCCACAGCAGGCGGACCGGTGTTAGTGCTGGGTTACGGGTCCCTCTAGGGTCTCATTTGTTCACGCAGCAAATGTCGACTGAGCACCTACTGCGTACCCGGCACTGTTAGAGGCCCTCGGGGGTACGGCAGAAAACACCCACGTGCTGCCTCCACGGATGCGACATTCTAATGGAAGGGGCCAGGCAACTAACAAGGAGCTAAAATAGAATTTATTTTTCTTAATGTTTTTATTTATTTTTTCCAGAGAGAGAGAGACAGCATGAGCGGAGGAGGGGCAGAGAGAACGGGGGACAGAGGATCTGAAGGGGGCTCTATGCTGTCAGCACAGAGCCCGACGCAGGGCTCAAACTCACGAACTGTGAGATCATGACCTGAGCTGAAGTTGGACGATTAACCGTCCAGGGGTACCTGGTGGCTCAGTTGGTTAAGCGTCCAACTCTTTTTTATTTTCCTAATGATTATTTATTTTAGAGAGAGAGACAGAGCATGAGCAGAGGAGTGGCAGAGAGAGAGAGGGAGGCACAGAATTGGAAGCAGGTTCCAGGCTCTGAGTTGTCAGCATCTAGCCCGATGCAGGGCTTAAACCCACAGACCACGAGATCGTACCTCAACCAAAGTGGTCCCCCAACTAACTGAGCCCCCCAAGTGCCCCAAGCGTCCAACTGTTGATCTCAGCTCAGGCCTTGATCTCAGGGTCTTGAGTTCAAGCCCCGTGTTGGGATCCATGCTGGGCGTGAAGTCTACTTAAAAAGCAAAAAAAACAAAAAACAAAAAACAAACCCTCCCCCCCCAAAAAAGAGTTTTCTAGAGGCTAAAGCACTAAAGAAAAAAGCAAAACAGGAGGGGAGTCCCCAGGGCAGGCCAGAGGGCCATGGACAGCCACACTGAGAAGGTGACAGGTGAGTCCAGACCTCAAGGAATGAAGACCAACTCCATGGACCCTTGGAATGTACTGGAAAATCTACAGAGGGAGATGGCCTGAGGGGGGAGGAGGGAAGGCAGCGGGGGGCTGGAGACCACTCCTCAGTCTCTGCACTCTGAGAGGCCCTGGGGTCTCTCCTCCTCTACCTCGCCCTGGGGGACACGCTCCTCATGTGACACGGAACAATCACCTGCACTGTTTGGTTATTTTTCTCTCTTGCATCTTGCACGTGGTTCAATCAGCCTGTGCTGAAGACGGATATGACAGATACTGATGCCACACGCTCACTTCCCGGGATGGCTGCAAAATTTCAGGATGAACACCTGTCTCCTGAGTGTATGCCCAACCGAAATGAGAGCCTGTGTGGTCAGAAAAGCCCGACACTGGAAGTATCCATCCACAGGGGAACAGATGGTAAGTTACAGCCCCTACTACGGGCCACTACCCAGCAATGACAAAGACTGGATCATAGCTACACATAACAACACGGGCAAATCTCACACACGTAACAATGAGAAAAGATACAAGATATGAAAAAGCTCACTTTTGTATAAAGTTCCAGCACAGGTGAAACTAATCAATAATTGGGGCACCAGGGGGCTCAGTCAGTTGAGCGTCCGACTTCAGCTCAAGTCGTGATCTCACAGTTTGTAAGGTTGAGCCCCGCATCAGACTCAGAGCTGTCAGCACGGAGACTGCTTGGGATTCTCTCTCCCTCTCTCTCTCCGCCCCTCCCCTGCTCACACTCTCCTCTCTATCAAAAATAAATAAGACAGGGGCGCCTGGGTGGCTCAGTCGGTTAAGCGTCCGGCTTCGGCTCAGGTCATGATCTCACAGTTCGTGGGTTCGAGCCCCACATTGGCCTCCGTGCTGACAGCTAGCTCAGAGCCTGGAGCCTGTCTTCGGACTCTGTGTCTCCCTCTCTCTCTGACCCTCCTCTGCTCGTGCTGTCTCTGTCTCTGTCTCTGTCTCTCTCTCTCCCTCTCAAAAACAAATAAAAATATTTTTTTAATTAAAAAAATAAATAAGACATTTAAAAACGAATCAGTGGTTACCGAGGGGAACCCAGAGGAGCCTGCTGGGGCAGGAAAGGCCCTGTCTTCGTTTGGATCATGGTTACATAGATGTGTTCATATGTGACACCGCACCATGTCCAACAGGTGGGACGCACTCTTTACTGTATGTGAGTGATATACCTCACCGGAAAAGTAAGTTTTTAAAGCCTGTGATGTGTTACAACTTAAAATTATAATAATTTTTGAATCGCAATAAACAGATTGCGATAAATACACGTAATAAACAGCAGGTCCTCAGTAAACATGTGCTCAAGGAAGGAACGAATGTCCGCACGCAGAAAATGCTGAACTCCCAGCACCATCAGGGACTGAGCGCCTCTTTACACCTAAGCCTCGGGTTTCTTATCCAAACACTGAGCCCAGAATTATCAGCCGCAAGGTCACTGTCCAGACTAGCCGGGACGTGTGGGCAGAACATCCCGTTGGACCACGCCCCTCTTGTGCCACAGGTCAGCCACCTCTGACGCCCCGCCCACGCCGTCTCCCCGCTCCCCCTGGACCAGGACCCTGGGGGCCCCAGAACTAAAGGCAGCTTCCAAGAGAGTGAGGTCACCCTGGAAAGCCAGGCCTGGGGAGTGCAGGGGCCCCCGCCACGCACACAGAGGGCCTATTGACGTCTCCCTGAAACCCCCCAGAGCCTCGGCCAAGACGAAGGCCAGAACCGATGACTCAACTGCTCTGCCCCGACACTCAGTGCCCAGTGCTGGGGCGCCGGCCAGGGCCGCCAGGAGGGCAGCCGGAGGGGCCGGGCTCCCAGGGGCGCCCGGGAAGGGATTTTCCGCTGGCGGCACGCCAGGCAGCCTGGCACAGAGGAGGCTGGACGGCAGGATGGAGGAAAGTCTGCAAAGGGGCCCGCCCGGCAATCCGCACCTTGACGTTCTCTTCCGTGAGGCCCTTGTCCACGGAGTCCGCCGCGTTCTGCCGGATGCGATGCAGGAAGGCCTGGAGGAAGAGAGGCAGGGAGAGGTGAGCACCGGGGCCCCTGATCTCCCGGGACAGCCTCAAAGGACGGGCACAAGTTCAAATGCCATCTAGCACATGGGAGGGACCACAGTCTGGGAACACGGGCGGGGAGGAAGGGAAAACCTCCCCAGCCTCTGCACTGGACACACTGGAGACTTCCTCACCCCCATTCCGTCAACTGAGGTCCAGGAGTGTCTCCCACGCCAGCCCCCCCCCCACTTCCTTACCCATAGGTCTCCCTCTCTCAAACTATAATTTATTTCCCTTTTGTTTTTCCTTTTTCAAAAATTTAACTTCTAGGGGCGCCTGGGTGGCTCAGTCCGTTACACCTCTGACTCTTGATTTTGGCTCAGGTCATGATCTTGCTGGTTCATGAATTCGAGCCCCACATTGGACTCTGTGCTCACAGTGCGGAGCCTGCTTGGGATTCTCTCTCTCCCTCTCTCTCTCTGTCCACCTGGGCTCTTTTCTCTCTTTCTCTGTCTCAAAATAAATGAACAAAAAATTTTTTTAACTTCTAAATAACACATTCACATGGTTTGAAAGTCAAAAATATAAAAAGTCACAAATACGACAAGTCTCTCTCCTACACACCAAGCCCTAAGCATCTAGTCCCTCCCCATCCCCCACACCCCACGTAACCAGGACTACGAGTGTCTTCCATATCCTTCCATGGAATCTTGATGCAAGAAAAACAAACACAAACATACACATATATGCACACACATACAGTATTTTTTTTTTTACCGTTTATTTTTTAGAGACAGAGCATGAGCAAAGAAGGGGCAGAGAGAGAGAGGCAGATACAGACTCTGAAGCAGGCTCCAGGCTCTGAGCTGTCAGCACAGAGCCCGATGCGGGGTTCGAACCCACGAACCGTGAGATCATGACCTGAGCTGAAGCTGGACGCTGAACCGACTGAGCCCCCCCAGGCGCCCCGCACACACATGGATTCTGACGCATCCCCTCTGCACACCGAGCTCAGCCGCGCCCCCAGGAAGTGCTGCACCTGGTCCTCCCACTTAGAGAGCCTTCGCGTCCCTGCACGGAGAGCACCCTCGTTCTCTGCACAGCTGCCCAGGATCGTCGCGAACGGACAGAGCCCAGCCATTCTGCCACTTTTCTCAGGGGCTCAGAATAGAGGAATCAGGTCTCTCCTCTGGGATGTGACAGCCGAGGGTGACGGCAAGGGGCGTTGGGGCCTGTGGGGCGCCGGCAAGCATCTCCCATCAGAAGGGATGGCCCCTTCTCCCAGGTGCGGTCAGGTGGGAGGGTGGCGGCCCAGTGGCACCAGGTGCTCTGGGATCTGTTTTCAACAGAAGCCAGAAATTAAGAGTTTTAAAGCAAAGTCTCCCAGTTTTTAAATATTGGCAAAATACTGTGGTTTTTGTGAGGAACTGGATTTCAGGGGTCAGGTGTGAAAGTGGGGGCACTTGAACGGAGGGGTGCAGCCACGCTGATGAGAAACAGCAGCCTGGCCCCCCTGCATGTAGGATGGAGTGGAGGCAGGTGGAAAAATCACCCACAAGAACCACGGACTTGGGGTGGGGGGATGGGGGACACACCCGGGGGAGACTGAGGCCGGTCCCACTCGGCCAACTCTGCCGGGTCTGCCCCCACTCCAGGACTTGGACCCAGGCCGACCCGGCAACAGCTACATGGCGTCCCCTGAGAAAATGACTTCGGTCCCGTCACGCCACAGGACCACGATGAGCGGAGGGGGCCGCCGGCGGCCGTCCTGCCACGGCTGGTCACAGCGGGGGCGCTGCCAGCAGGCCTGAGTGAGCGCACGAGGTCCCCGCCTGCAGGTTAATCGAGAGTGAGTGCCGCATGACCGTGCTTGTCTGGGGAGATCTCCGAGGGGCGGGAGACGGAGCAGACGCCAGGCTCGAGGACGGCGGGGGCAGGCCGGCAAAGGGGAGGCTGGCCTCCCATCACCCAAGGGGCCTCAGACTCAGGTCTCCTGGGAGGTGCTGCACTGGTGGCTCCCACAGCGGGTCACGGAGAGCAGAGTCGGGGACACAGAGCCAGCAGCCTCGCGTCCGTCCGCCAACAGTGCACAACAGCCTCCGCCAGGCCTCCCGGCACGGCCACGCCCGGAGCCTGCCCTTCTCCCCCAAAGACTCGCGCCTCTGCCCGGATGCCCGGGGGCATCCGAAACCCAGTTCCTGATCCTGCCTCCAAGCCCACACCGCCCAAGCTCTTCCCGGCCCAATTAATGGAGCCTCTGCCTGCCTAGAAGGGGTCTAGTCAAAACCCCCCGATTGCCCCAGTCACCCTCAACCCCTCTCTTTCCCTGGGGCCCCCACCCCCGCCTTCTCTCCATTAGAAATTGCCTTCAGCTTGACCTTCAACAAGTATTAAAAAAATCCAACATCTCCTCCCCACATCCACGGTCACCCCTGTCCCAGCCAAGGCACGGTCTTCTGCCTGACCTAGTGCCGTCACCTCCTTCCTGTCCCCCCTCCTTGCCCTCGAAGTCCCTTCTCCACACTCAGCGGGAGGGAGCCTAGGAAATATGTACATCAGATGTCAATCCATAGCTTAAAATTCTCCATGGCTTCCCACTACACAAAAAAACAAAAACCAAAAAAACAAATCCTTCCACAGCCCAAAAGGCCCCCATGGTCTAGTCCTAGTTAATCTCTCTGACTGCCCCTTCTAGCACTCCATCACCCCACACCCAGACAATCTTCAGCTCCTCCATCATTCTATTTGTTCCACCTGCCAGGAGACATTCCTGCCTCAGGACCTTTGCACATGCGGTTCCTACTAGTAGGATCTTCTCTCCAGCTGTGCCGTGGGCCCGCTCCTTCTCATCCATCAGGCCTCAGCCAAATGCCATCTCCTCCAAGAAACCCTCCTTGTCTTCATACGCTTCCTACCTTCCCATCTTGCATTAAAAGTCCATTTAACAGCTGAAAAGAGTGAGGTGAGGCAATCTACACCAGCTCCTAAGGCAAAGGCCAAGATTAGAAGGGACCATGGGATGAAACCTTTACCCCAATCCAACAATGGAGGCCAGGCCTGGAAACCGACAGTTTGGGTTTTAACCCCAGATCTTCCTCCTTCCCGCTGTGTAACCTCAGGAAAATTCTTCACCCTCTCTGAGTCTCAATTTACTATAAGGGATCATAGCAATACTGCCCTACCTTTCAGGATGTAATGGGATTAAGTGAATGGAAGCCCCCTGAAGGCAGGCAGCCTGCCTCTCTTGACCCAGTACCTCTGGGGCCTAGACTAGTGCCTGGCACACAGCAAGCATTCAAAAATCAAAGGAAGGGATGGACTGTGCCTGACACACAGAGAAGCCGCTTGGGAGCCTGCTAGCCTTTCCGTGTAAAGGAAAAGAGGGAGGGGACAGGCGTTCCTAGAAGATCTTTCAGCAGGGCCACGCCGCTGCCAGGAAGGCCGGCCTCCCGCCTCCTGAGACTGGAGGGAGACAAAGGCCCGCTGGCCCAGCACCGCCGGGGACAGCAGGAAGCAGGGAGCGCTGGCCTAGATCAGGCTTCCTGTCCTGGTTTCTTCGCACAAGCAAAGCCACCACCATTGTGTTTGGACAATGAGAGGCCCGGGCCACCCACAGAGTTGCCGCAAACAGGCTGGTGTGAGGGGCACAAAAGGCAGCCGGTGACCCGGAAAGAATGGGTGGGCAGGGGCTCTGGGCCCAGCCCTTGCTGCCCAAGGCACGATCGGCTTTTCCCAGCCATGCCAAGGCCCTCTGTGCAGGCTGGGTGGTTACAGGAACCCTCGGGGGCAGCTCCTTGTCCAAGCCTGGACAGCTCTGGGACATGCAGCCGAAAGCAGCTCTGTCTTGGGAACATCCCTCAGGGACGAGGCCGTTCTCAGGACTCCCAGGGCTGTCGGGGGGCCCCGCTCCGGCCCCTCGATCTTGGTCCACGCTCCACCCATGCCACACTGCTGCCGGGCCCCCACATCTGCCCCGGAGCCCCCTTGGCTTGCTGATGACGGCGATGATGATGATTCGTAAAGGATGTAGAAAAGGACTAGAGAAAAATCTAACTACAAAACCCAGATTTGGCATAGCTTAGCGGTATCCCAAATTTGCTTTAACCCATGTTCCAGAAGAAATGCATCAAATCTGGGAAAGGTGGAGACTGGCAAGGAGCATGAGGCGGCCCTGGGAGGGCTGGAGATGTTCCCCTTCTTGATCTGAAGGGCAGTCACACAGGCCGACGCACACGCAAAGCCGTGTCGGCGCCTGCGCACGGTCAGTTCGCTGCATCCGTGTGCCGTGTGGGCACCAAACCTCCGTGCGGAAATGGGAGGGGGTGAATCATTACAGAGAGAGGCGGGCCACCCGTGCACCTGCCGCCCGCCCCCCGCCCCCCGGCCCCGTCCTGGATCCAGTGCTTCTCATTCCCTCGCACGCGCCTTGCCCACGTCGACGCACACGCGAACGGAGGAGCAATAAAGAATGCTGCTCTGTGTGTTTCCAACATTTCTATAAATGACGTGCTTTCAGCAACTGGCTTTTCTCACTCGACGTCACATCTTCCACATTCATCCACGAGGATACATGCCCGACTGGCGGCTCCTGCCATCCGGGCCCCACCCACATCCCCGTCCTTGCCCCTGGGGCACGCTGGCTGTATCCGGGGGGCCCTCTCTCAAGTGCAGGACCCCCGGTCCGCCGGATGGTGCCCCTGCCCTCCCGAGTCCCTCACTTGGATATTGGTGGCTCTTCAGGTCTTTCTCCAAATGAACTATTAGCCCTGGGATCCGTCTCTGGATCTGCTTCCGGAGGCCCCACACAAAGGCCTCAAGTTGTTCATTTTGTTGCTGAGCACTTAAAATGACAGGACCCGCCCCGTGGCAGCCGGGTGGCTCAGGCAGCTGAGCGTCTGACTTCGGCTCAGGTCATGAGCTCACCGTTCGTGGGTTTGAGCCCTGCATCGGGCTCTGTGCTGACCGCTCAGAGCCTGGGGCCTGCTTCAGATTCTGTGTCTCCCTCTCTCTCTCTGCCCCTCCCCTGTTCGTATTCTGTCTCCCTCTCTCAAAATTAAACAAACATTAAAGAAATTTAAAAAAACAAGGAAAGGAGGGTGTTGCCACACACCCCACACCACCTGAACCCTGTCGCCCTTCCCAGCATCCATCGCTGTTGGCTTTTTGAGGGACTTGGGTGTGGATCTCACTGTTTGGTACCCTTTCCCCTGCAGAGTGTGAGCGGACTCGGGCGGAAGGCATCTTCATTCACCGCTGACTCCTTCGCACACAGCAGGTGCACAACAAAGGTGCGGAGGAAAGGGGAGAGGCAGGGAGAGACCCTGCGGGAGCGGCTCCAGAAGTAACCGGTACAGAATGGGGAGAATTTCAACAATAACAGTAGTAGTAGTAGTAGCAGTAATATATTTGCTATTTTTTATCATCCCTTACATCTCTGGGCCCTGTTATGTGCCAGGTGCTGTGCTAAGTTTTAATCCTCCAGCAATCGTAGGAGGTGGGTGCCATTATTACTGTGCCCATTTTGCAGAGGAGAGAACTGAGGCCCAGCGCAGTAAAGAGCTTATCCAAAGCCACGCAGCTGGCATGTGGCAGGGCAGTCCGGTCTGGGGAGGAGTCCCGCCCTACCCCCAGCGTTCATCCACGGTGAGGAACTACAGCTGACAAACTGCGTAAGCAGAAAACAGGTAGCAGCTGCCCCCGGGGTGCCTCTGGGGGCGCCTCTGGGAGCTGCCGTCTGTCCATGCCCTGCAGCCACAGCCTGGGGAGGATAAGTCTCTCCCTGGAGATAAAAAGGAGAGAAAGAGGCCTCCACGTCACTCTCCGAGACTGATGCCAGCAACCTGATCATAGAGGGGAGGGGGCCCAGCTGCTCCCAAGGACATCCCCGCCTTGGCCGGGGTGACCTCACCAGACATATGGTGAAACGTGAGAGGGCCAGGGGACCCGCCAGAAGTGAGGGGGGGCCAGGAGGGCAGCCCCGGGCTATAGCAAGGGCAGAGGAAACAGGGACCCATCCCCCACATGATCTGGGTGGCCGGGGTCCAGGAGAGCAGAGTGTCACCAAAGAGCAGGGGCCTTGAATCCAAGCAACAGTAATAAAACAGGCACACCAACAGTGGGGTGGGGGGTGCATGGCCTGCCCCAAGCAGCCCCTCAAATGCCCATCGACTCCTCCAAATGCCCAAATCCTATGCTGTATCCATACAAGTTCTGGGCATTTATGCCCAAAAACAAATCTCACACGTGACCCTGAGATCTGACTTCAGTATCGGATTTAGAATTCTCACTTAGGGTCTTAGTTAAATTGTCCATCTCAACAAAGGACGATCACACTAGAAATGGTTTTCAGAAGTCCGTTTAATGGTATGAAAAAAGGCTATTGATGTATCCCTACCTGGGGGTGTGGGGGGGCCGACAAGTTACAGAAAACAAAAAATATAATCTCATTTTTGGTTAAATAAATCATCTCTATATAAACACAGACAAAAGAAGCGTGGAAGGAAATGCCCTAAACTGTGTGAGAATATGGCCAAGATTACCGTCCACCAATATCCGGTCTCTCTGTTTCCTTTAGAAATATGATTCAAGCTTTTAGTTAAATAAAGACTGTGTTTCCCAGCTTCTCTTACAGCTAGGGATAAATTTGGACTAGTGGACTAGAAGTGGGTGTATTATGTACAACATCTTAGAAGTATCCTTGGGGATGCAAAGGACAGGCAGGGATTCTTTTCTTCTATTCCTCCTTCCTACTGATTGGATAGCTAATGTGATGCCTGGAGGCCAAGCAGCCACCTTGTACCACAAAGCAAAAACCATACTGAAGAAAACGGGGCAGCAACAGAGAGCTCATGTCCCTACTGACGGAGGACCCAACAGATGTGCCCTGGGCTGCCTATAGTCAGTAAGAAAGAAACTTCCATCTCATTTAAGGCATTCTTACTTGGGTTTTATCACTAGCCGTGGAACTTAATTCTGAGAGGGGAATTACAAGGGATTTTACGTTTCTTCTTTCTTCATTTATTTTTTTCCTCAATTTCCAAAACGAGCAGGCTACTTTCAAATCAAAAGTCATCCTGCAACATAAATATATGGGGTTTTTTCTTCTTCTTTTTTTTTTTTTGCACGGGGAAGGCTGCCACACCAACCAAGCCCTCCTGCCTACCCAAATGTCACCTCCTCAGCTTGGAGGAGGCTAGTTTGCATTCTCCTCCTGGAGGGCGTGTGCCTCCGCAGGGACAGGGCAGGGCCTGCAGATGAGACAGGAGTAGGGGCCAAGCAGATAGGATGTGAGAAAGCTTTCCTTCTTCTCCAGGGCCTCTGAGCTGCCCACCCCTCCTTCTCTGTACTGACTCTGGAAGCCGCAAGGCCCCCCGGGAAGGTGCCCATCTCGGCCGGTCCCTTATGAGCTGGCCTGGGGAGCCTGGGGTAGAACACGAGACCCTCCTCCACCCGCAGCCCCCGCCACCACCCAGGCTTCTCAGGAAGCACCCCCTCTCACAGGCACGGGCCGGGAGAAGACCTGAGACGTCATCTTCAAGAAAGGTTTCAGTCATATTCAGTCACAGACATGCCGGACAGGATCGGGAGAAAATAACACTCTTTTGACAAACTTTTCACTTATTCCTTTATGTCACGTCCCATACAGCACGTTATGAATTACATGTATGCGTGTAAAATTCACGTCATTGGATAAAATAGCATGAATGATGTTGCATTGTGTTGTATCTTCAACAGACGAATACCTTCTTGCAAGCACTAAAAATAAGTTGCGGTTGAGGCCTCCATACTGTTCCATAAACGTACCAAACACCATCTATCTGCCTCGGGGCCTTTGCACTGGCCGTTCCCTTTGTCTGGAAGACTCTCTCCAGATATCAGCAGGGCTCCCACCTCACTCATTTCGTTCCCATCTAGAAACGTCACTTCCAAGAGGCCCTCCCCCATCGCCCCATTTCAAGCGGCCCATCCTTCCCCTCCATTCTCTCTCATCCCTCCTTATCTGCCCCTGCAACACCCGCCTGCACCTACACACACCTACTTCCTCCTTGTCACCCGTTTCCTCCCCACCATTCTGTTAGAGCAGCGGCTTGTTCACGCAGCATCCACACCTGAGCCTCGATTGCTGCCTGGTGCAGAGGAGCAAATGTGTGTCGGCTGGTACCTGATGACCGGCATGTCTGTCCTTGGGAACAATCCCACGAGGAGTGCCAGGGGCACCCCGTTTCAGGGAAGAGGAAACCGGGGCAGAAGTCAGCACGTGAGGGCTCTGGAGTCGGCTGGCCAGGCTCCGAGCCTGGGTAGAGGTCCTCACCCGGCAAGGGGCTCACGGGAGGATCACACACACCAGTGTGTCAACAGCCCTGCCGGGAGCCTCTGCATCTCCCCCCACCCCTGCTGAGAGCCCTCAGGATCCACCTCGGCCTCAGGCTCATAAGGGGCACATAAGTGCTCAGTAAATGACCTTGAAAGAAGCAGACACTGTTAAGTCCGTGTTAACCAAGCATAGACCCTTCCACTGGCCTCTTTGGCATACAAGGCGCTGATTCTCAGACCGTCAAAGACACCGGAGATCTTAAAACAATCGGAGTATTAACTCCAAATACAAAAAGAAAACCGTGCAGTCGCATGAATAGATCTTCATCTAAAGGTCCACAAAGCATAACCCGCATCACGACTTCAAGTACCAGCCGGCACTCAGAACCACACATTCAGCACGGCGAGCGCGGCTGTGGGCGCATCTCAGCAGGCTGGCCCTGGCGGGGGCCCTGGGCTGAGCCCTAGCAGCTCCGAGACCAGGGTTTGAGGCTCTGAGCGCAAGTAGTCAGTCTGGGAGGTGCTCCCGCAAACGCAGGCAGGGGTGGGGAGAGGTGGGGGCCCGGGGAGGGAGGGGCAGCCGGCCCAGGGCAGGAGACCAAGCAAGTGGCCACGGTAGGAGACGGGGGCTCAATCCCTCTAAGAACATGGGTCTCTGGGCGATCAGGGGCAAGGAGGCGGCAAGCGAGCTGGGGCATCTGCACACCTGTCCTTCCCAGAAGGCAGTGGAAATGAGGTGGTACTTCCGGGCGCTTCCGGCCGGCCCTGTAAGGCCCAGAGCCGCTCTGGTGACCACACGGAGCCACCGGGCCAGCGCTGCAGAGGCGGCAGCGGGACGTCTGGCTGGGTGCTTGGAGGGGCTGGAGCCTCCAAAAGAAAGAGGGTCCAGGGCCTTACAGAGGGGCGGGAGGAAACACCTGGAAGGTCTGCTCCGAGGCGGGTGGGAAGCCTCTGAAGAAGGAAGGTGTGCGGGCTGGTTAGCAGAGGCCCTTCCTGGGCAGACGGACACTCCCCGGTCCGCACCAGGACGGCCTTCCTGGTCGTTAACACACGAAATACGTCGGTGATGAGTAAAAATCTCAAAGGGCGGGCGCGGTGCAGGGAAGAGGCACCTGTTCCGAGGAACAGACAGGACCGAGTCAGACCTGGAGCAGGGGGTAGGGGGACTGCGTCGTGGCCGGGCGCCTACCCACACTGCTCTGTGAGGCCACAGACACACCAGCATCCCAAGTTTTCTTTCGCCCCACCCCACCCCCTTTAAAAGCCTTCTCTGCTCTTTGAAACTCTCCCTTCTCAAACGCTAGAAGGGTCTGCAGCTCCTCAGGAAGCAAGATATACAAGTGGCTGAGGCACAGAGGTTGGAACCAGCTGCCCAATTCACGATTCGGACCCTGCCTTTGCCAGCTAGTGCTGTGTGACCTACGCCAGTGACTCCACCTCTCTGTGCCTCATCTGTAACACGCACAGAAACAATAAAACTATTGACGTCACAGGTTACGTTGGGGCTAAGCGCTTAGGTAAGTTGTGGCTCAAACCTCAGCTCTGCCATTTGCAAGCTACGCAACCTTGAGCAAGTTACTTAGCCTCTCTCTGCCCCAGAGTACAGAGGCTGTGATCCTGGAATTAGGATTATAGAAGCTAAGATACAGAGCAAGCACTCTGAATGATGCCTGGTACACAGTAAACAGTCAGGGCATCTTCTGAGAACCCAAGCGCTGATACCGTACACAGATATGAAGCCACTGTGTTTCTAAAGAAACTTCTGGAGTGGGGTCAACCCCGTTTATAGGGCTGCAGGGACTTTTACACGTGCCCTACGTTATTTTCACTTGGGATAGCTATCTGGTTTTGCCCGTCCTCAAAGCAGTCCTCTACGGACTGCCCCCGAGCCGGAGTGAGGAGGAAAGGCCCCGTGACCTGCAGCGCGCCACCACACCCCCGTCAGCCCAGCACGCCGGGCCGCCCAACCGCGTGACCTCAGTGAGTCACTGCGCTTCTCCGTTTCCTCATCTGCAAAAGGGGGGCAGCTCAGGCTGACGCAAGCTGATGCAGGTAAAAACTCTAACTATGAAGACTTCCTGGAAGAAGTGGCGGGGGTGGGCGCGGGGGGGGCTGCTGGGCTACGTAGGAGACAGGAAATTGGTTATGATTATATTTTCAGGGTAGAAAGCCATTGCCGGGCGTTATCCACGCCAAGCATGCTACCCGGGGCACAGGGCTGGGCCCTGCAGACGCACAAGGTATGACCCTTGCCGCGGGGGTATTCATTCATTCCTGCATTCACCCGTTTATTCAGCACCTACTGTATGCCCACTATATACCAGGCAGGACCTGTGCTGGGAGCCAGTGACGTGCCCATGACCGAACAAAGCAGACCGTCCTGTACCCTCACGGAGCAGGGGCCAGACCAACTACACCTTGGTTTTCCAATGGAATGGCAAAAAATAAGTAACTAAATGAAATGAAATGAAAAAATAAATAAAATAAAAAGGAGTGGCGGTTAGGGATGGGCGCCATGAACAAACATAAAGCTGCACATGGAAACACGCAGGGTGGGGTCGGGAGCAACCTCACTGACGCGGTCGGCGGAAGCCTCTCTGACGGGCTGACACTTGAGGAGACACTTGGGGACTGAGGTGAGGGAGCAGCTTTGCAGATGGAGGAAAGGCATTCTAGGCAGGGGACCTGTCGGTGCAAAGGCCCTGGGGCACATTCAGTCCTCCCAAGGCCATCCTTACTCAAGTGTCCGTCCCTACTCCTGCCCTGTGTTCTCCAGGGCACCGGTCACTGTGGACATCACACGTGTCCATTTATCAGTCTATCGCTCACCTGGCACACCAGGCTGTCCACTCCAGGAAGGCAGTGACCACTGTGTCCCCAGAGCCTAGGATTGGGCCTATCACATGGTAGATGCTATATGTTCAGCTGATTCATCATCAATCATCTGGAAAAGACTCCCCACCTCGGCCCCCAGCCTGGTTTCTAGGCCCTGAAATAGGCACCCCGTTCTCACCCAGCCTTACTCCCCGCCCCACCATAGAGGAAGTGATGTGGAAGCAACCCTCTGTGAACAGGGCTGATGCAATAACAGGGGAAGGGAGCCGCAGACGGTTCCCCGCACGGACCCCCTCCCCCAGGGGCCGGGGCCCGGCCTGCAGTCGCCCCTAGACTCACTGACGACCTACCATTCTTTCAACAGAGACTAGGGAGGCGCCTCCTACAACTACCGAGCTAAAACTCACTCTCAAACTGGTGGCCGACAGACATGTTTCATGCGACCAGCAGTGGGGCGTTGAGAAAATTCGGGCCTAGATTTGAAAGTCCGATTTCCCATTAGGATCTCAGCTCCCGGCTTCTGCTGGAAAAGCTCCAGGCCCCACAGGGCCCGAGCGGGCGGCAGCGGCCGGCGGCTCCCACCTTCGCCCAGGGCAGGTGCTGCCCTGTCTTCCGCGCCCCAACCTGCCGCTTATACGCCTCCTCCTACGCGGCCCGGGGAGCGTCTGTGACGTCCCAGTGCCTGACACAGGCTGGCAACGGAGGGCCCGCTGTCCCCACGCCCTGGCCCAGGGCGGGCATCGCTGAGGGAGCAGGTCTCGTCCCTGCTGAGTCTTTCTATGCTGTTCAGAGTTTCTCTTCCCTCGTTCTTGTCCCCAATACCCGTAACGCAGTCTGAGATCCTTCCTGGTCTAGCCCCACCTTCTCCCTCTCCCATGGCCCCCTCAGCTTTTGTGCCTGGAGAACGGGCTCGTCAGAGTGGGATGAGCAGAACTTGTCGAGATTAGTGCCCCTGATGCCGGAGCAGAGAATTCTGTGTTGTGGCGCCACCCTGGGTAGGGCAGGATGTTTACCAGCGTCCCTGGGCTCCCCCTACCAGATACCGTAACAGACCCTGCCCGTGGTTGTGACACAAGAAATGCCCGCAAACACTGCCCGATACCCCCGGGGGGCTAAGACGTCTCCAGTGAGAGCTGCTGCATTATGTTAAGAAAACAGGCACAGTCCTGGCTCCGTCACTTACTAGCCGCACGACCCTGGGCAGCCTCTCTGTGTCTCAGTTTCTCTGTCTGTGAAATGGGCATACAAAAAGTAACTGACCATTGACAGGTATGGAGTTCTTCTTGGGGTACTGAAAACGTCCTTAAGTTAGATGGTGGGGAAGGTGCACTAAAAACCACTGTAGTGTGCGCTTCGCACGGGTAAGTCGTGTGGTACGTGAATTGTGTGTCGATGAGCCGTGACGCGCACGCACGCCAGGCCCCCACCTTGGTGACCTGAGAGGAGGTGCGCTGGGGAGCACATCGTGAGCCTGCGCCCCGATTTTCAGCACCGGCCACGCTGACCAGGGGCCGGCATGGGCGGCAGCTGCACAGAAAAGCCCAAAGTGACCGAGACGGCGGTGGCTGGGGACAGACAGGCTGCGCTTTGGGTGGCACTTCCCGCCGGAATGTCCCAGACAAAGCAAAGCAAGCCACTGGGGGCCCCAGGATGCAGGGCGGGGCTGCGGGACGTCCTGGGGTCCCTGTGCCCGTCTGTGGCAGGACAATGGGTGGAATGTGGTCTCCTCTCCACGGGGCTGACACTTGACATCTGAAGACAATGACTTTCAAGAGGTTCTGTTTTTTCCTCGGTGCCTTTTTTTTCCCTTCCCCCCAAACAATTGTTGGCGGGGCTGGTGAGGGAGCCCCCGCCCCGACCCCCCCAGCCTGTGAAGGATTGTGTTTGGAGAATCAGGAAACAATGCACAAAAGTGAGAGAATGTAAAAATAGCGGTGCTCCGGGACCGGCCAGGGGACAGAGCTCAGCGCGGAGGCCTCCTCCGGTTTATTTTTCCCAGCGCCCGTCTGGACGCTGGGGGCGGTGGGGGGACACCAGGTGCGGGGAGTGGCGGCCACAGCAGTGCCGGAGTTGATGCTCATACGCCATTCAGGGTCGTAAACTTAGCGACAGCTACGTCCCCACTGCTTCCCACACGCACTTCTCCCCAATTCACAGAAAAGGAGACCGAGGTTCTCAGTGGACGAACCGCCAAGCTCACCACGTACGGCCAGGTGGGGAGAGCCGGGGTCTGAGCTCGGGGCCCCCAGAGCCCAGACGCTGACCTGCTGCTTCCACTCTGACCTGTGCTCTCGGTGTCCCAGACTCCCCACCCACGTCCCCCTCCTGACAGGGTCACCTCACTGAGCTGTCTCTGTCTCCACCCTGCTCTACAAGGGCAGACACTTCCTCCGCAGGGTCCAGCACGGCCCCTGGCCTTCCGAGCCCAGGAGGGGACGGAGGGGACACCCTGCAAGGGGAGCCTGCAAACGCCACAGGACAGAGAGGCCCCACCTGCCCCTGACCACTGTGGTCAGTTGCATAACGGCCCCCCAGAGAGCTCTGCGTCTCAGTCCCCAAACCCGGGAACATGTGACCTTGCACGGGAAAACGGACTTTGCAGATGGGAGTAAGCTAACGATCTTGAGGTGGGGAAGTTATCACAGATTAAACAGAGGGGCCCAGTGTAGCCACAAGGGCCCCTGTGGGAAGAGGGAGGCAGGAGAGAGGGCGTCAGGTAGCACAGCAGGAGCAAGACTCCGCCTGCTTGCTGCCAGGAACCAAGGACCAGGACCAAGGGCCAGGAACCAGGGACCGCAGACAGCCTCCAGAAACCGGGAAGGCGGGTAAGTGGATCCTCCCCAAGAGCCCCCACGGGGAACAGAGCCCTGCAAAAGACCTGACGTCGGCCCGGTCGGCCCGGTCGGTCCTGCTTCAGACTTCGGACCTCCAGAAATCTGAGGTCAAACATCGATGTCGTTTTGAGTCACCATGTTTGTGGCAATTTTGTAACAGCAGCAAAAGGAAATAAATCTAACCACCTAGCTGGCAAGAAAACGAAAGCTCCGGGCCCCTCTGGTAACAGCTGACCGGGGCCTGACACCTCGTTGTTCATGACTAGGGACACACAATAGATACACTACACAGCACAGCCACCTCGTTCACACATTGTTTACCAGTCTTGTAATTATTAAGCTGTGGAATGTCTTCTTTCTCCGCCATTCGTGGTCTCTATTAGCAAATGTTCATTAAGGGCAGATGGTCTGATAACAATACTTATTACTATAATTGTAGTAATATAAACTATCCTAAACCACCCAGTTGTCGTCAGTTCGAATGTAGAAAGCAAGAAGCCAGGGGCGCCTGGGGGCCCAGTTGGTAGAGCGTCCGACTTCGGCTCAGGTCATGATCTCGCAGTCTGTGGGTTCGAGCCCTGCGTCGGGGTCTGTGCTGGCAGCCCAGAGCCTGGAGCCTGCTTCAGATTCTGTGTCTCCCTCTCTCTGCCCCTCTCCCGCTCACTCTCTGTCTCTCTCAAAATAAAATAAAGACATAAAAAAAGTTTTTAAAAAAGAAAGCAAGAGGCCATTTGGTAAGATCAGATGAGGGGAACTCAGGGCACCGCGCCGTCAGAACTATATGAGGCCTGTGTGCCCAGCGCAGCATGGACCCAAGAACGAGAGTCCACATGTACCGCGTGTTGCCTGTGTGTCCACATCAAGGGTCTAGGAGGACAGGACTGCCGTATCCCCGTTTCACGGACAAGGAACTGCGGTAACGGAGAAGTACGTCATTTGCTCAAGGTCATGCAGGGAGCCAAGGCCAGAGCGTCTCCAGGCTCCACGGTCAAGTCTTTCCTGGGCAGGGGACTATTTTGCCTCCTGAGTTCTGAAGTTGAGGAGTCTTACTGCGCCGGGAGGGGTGTGGTCTGGTGGGGTGACCTGGAGTTGGGAGACCATTTAAGCATCCCTGGCTGAAATTATGGAAAGAGCCCAAATGTCCACCAGCTGACGAATGGGTTAAGAAGATGTGGCTTCTAGACACGGGGGAATACTACTCGGTAATGAAAAAGAGTGAAATCTTGCCGTTTGCAACATCATGGATGGAACTGGAGGGTGTCATGCTAAGCGAAACAAGTCAAAGAAAGACAGATACCTCGTGATTTCACTTATGTGAAATTTGAGAAACAGAAAAACACAGGGGAAGGGAAGGGAAAATAAGATATAAATTGAGAGGGAGGCAAACCATAAGAGACTCTAAAATACAGTGAACAGGGGCCCTGGGTGGCTCAGTTGGTTAAGCAGCTGACTTTAACTCAGGTCATGATCTCACACCTCGTGGGTTCGAGCCCCGCGTTGGGCTCTGTGCTGGCAGCTCGGAGCCTGGCGCCTGGCGCTGCTTCTGCGTCTCCCTGTCCCTCTGCCCCTTCCCCACTCACACTCTGTGTGTCCCTCTCTCAAAAATAAGCAAACGTAAAAACAAAAAAATGTTTTAATAAATTTAAAAAAAAAATACAGCGAACAGACTGACAGTTGAGGACGGAGGGGAAAACGGGTGACGGGCATGGAGGAGGGCACTTTGTTGGGATGAGCACTGGGTGTCATATATAAGAGATGAATCACCAGACTCTACTCCTGAGGCCAAGACTACACTGTACGTTAACTCACTTGAAGATTAAAAATAATAATAATAATTAAGAAGAAGAAGAAGAAGAAACAAAATAAAATAAAGATATAGATGAAAACAAATAATTAACATCCCTGGCTGGAGTGGTAACAGACAAGTCACAAAGGGATCTTGACAAAACGCAAATGTAGCCGGTCCCCTCCAACAGGCCACCGCGCCCACCAACGGCACACCACTGCTCTGAGAATGACAACCAAAACGTGGGTCCCGGCCTCACCATCACCCCCGAAGGAAGCTGCAGCCAGCCCATCCTTTATGCTCTACAGGTTGTTCTGAAAATACACCGAGCTTGCTCTTGCCCCTGGGCCTTTGCACATGCCGTTCCCTCTAACCTCCAGCTCTCAACTCCTCCCCTTCACCTGGTTAGCGACTCACCTCCCCTGACCTCCACCACCCCCACCCCGTCAAGGTCACCGTGGCTCCCTACGCCCTTCTTGGCACCACCACAGCTGTCACTGAACCTTGCTTTTGAGATGATTCAATTCATGCCTGTCTTCCTCACCGAACGGAGAGCTCCCAGAGGTCTTACTCAGACACAGTTTTATTCCTGTTTCATTCACAGTTTTAGGCCGAGGACTTAGCACCACACTTCTGCTGAATGAAAGAACAGATCAAGGAACCGGGGCTCAGCTGGCTCCCCGGTAAACAGGAGCAGTAGTAGCTCTGGCTTCAAGGATCACTATGGGGACTACGGAAAACGAGGCACACTAGCTAGGTGATCTGGGGAGACTGATGCCTCCTCTCTGGGCCTCACTTTCCCCCTCTGCACAATGGGCACAACACGGTGTCAACTGCTTAGGACCTGCTGGCTTAGTTTCCAACTCACTGTGTGACTCTGGGGAAGCCACTCCCACTCTCTGTCTTCTGTTCCCTCTTCTGTGAAACAGGGGCGGCAGTGGGGAGACGGCAGGACCCCTAGTTCCAGAGCCGGGGGGTCAGGTCCGCTCACTCCAGCCACTCCCACCCCCCAGCACCAGCCAGCCCCACCACAGAGTGACACGTCACAGAGATAAGGCAAGGGAGTCTTTCCACGGCTCCTTCCCTAGGGGACTCAACTTTGATGCGGGGGGGGGGGGCCAGAGGGCGGGGGAGGGGAGGCTCTGGTCCTGGTCCCCACCTACCAGCTGGGGAAGGCACAAGAATGTAAACCTCAGTTTCCTCTTCTGTGAACGGAGATTCAAACGCCTACCTCAAAAGATAAAACAGATAACGGAGCCTCAGCTTCAGTGTTGAGGTCTGATGACATGCTATTTACTGTTACCAGCACTGATATATTTATCTGTGAGTGCACTGTGACAAAAGAAAACCTTACCCCCAAGAGACGGACCACACTGTACGTCCCTGACATCTTCCTGAAACTGAGTGTCTCCCTCCACTCCACTCCAGCCATACCAGCTGGTCCACCCTTTCCTAGGACACACCAGGCTTTTTCCTACCTCAGGGCCTTTGCACATGCTGCTCCCTGGCCTTTTTCTCCAGATCTTTACGCACAGGACAGGTCTAATGTGGCCTCCTCAGACAGCTGATCTCTGGCCATCCTGGCTGCAGTGGCCTCCCTCAACCCCTGCACCCAGTCACTCACCACCACAAACACCCTGCTTTAGTTATCACAATGCACACGCTATTTTGTGCACCACACCAGCCACTTTCTGAGGGTGGGGGTTTCTGTGTGTCTGCTTCACCGCTGTATCCAGCGCTTTAGAATGGGGTGAGGCAGACAGAAGAAAATGCTTTGTTAAAAGATGAAAGGAGGGAAGTTACATAAGCCTCCCTGCCTCCTGTGCCTACCTTTGTAATACAGGATAAACAAGAGCCTCTATCGTGGGGTTCTTTCGAGGATTAAAGAAAACATTACACGTAACACAAAGCGCTTAGCACAGGGAGAGAACAGGATAAAAGCTCACCTTTTAAAAATCATAAACGCCCGTCAACAGGAGAGCGGCTGGACAAACCATGGTGTGTTCACACAATGCCCCACAACCCAGCCACCGGAGCACCTGTGGACACACGCAACGACACGGCCTGGCCTCGACACACCGCCCGAGCCACGAGCGGGTGCATCCCGCAGGACCCCGCTCCACGACATGTGTAAACCGGCAAACCGCGTCTTGGATAATGAAGTTACAAAAGCCATTCCTTTTCTAACCCCGAAACCAAAAGTCACCTCTTCTTGCCAGGGACCAACAGGCAGGGGCCCAAGGGGAACGCTGGGGCCTGTAAATGTTCTAGATCTTTGCCTGGTGGTGGAGCACAGGTGGAGTCGGGGAGGTGCATGCTCGTGCACTTTACCAGGGGCACTGGGGCGGCTCAGTCGGTTAAGCGTCCGACTTCGGCTCAGGTCATGATCTCATAGTACATGAGTTCAAGCCCCGCGTCGGGCTCTGTGCTGACAGCTCAGAGCCTGGAACCTGCTCTGGATTCTGTCTTCCTCTCTCTGCCCCTCCCCTGCTCATGCTGTGTTTCTCTCACACACACAAAAACAAACAAACAAACAAAAAGAGACTTGGGCACCTTACTGTATGTAATTACACTGCAATAAAAATTACTCCAAAAATGATTTTCAGCAAAGTGATGGCAAGAGGTTTCTCTCCCCCCCGGGGTCATCCACGTGCCCACACACGGCTCCCCCAGGCCCGACAGCAGATGTGCCCTCCAGCTTTGGGCACACCCCGGCGCCTCTCAACACCCACGCGGCCCTGGCTTCTGCGGGGCCCACTGCCAAAGAGATGTGCCGCCCTCCACACCTCCCCCCCACGGCCCCCCGGCCCAGATTCTGAGAAGATGCTAGAACAGGAAATGTGCGCTGAGGTTCTGAAGCAAAAAGGTCAAGGGTGGTAGTGCAAGGTAGGGGAAGGCCGGGGGGCCGCCCCGCTGAATGGGACATGTCTTGAATACCGTAGGAGATCCTATCTGGGTGTTTAATGGGTGTCCCCCACCCACCAGAGGCACAAGGACACCCACAAACACCGGCTCCCCAATCGACAGAGAGCCTGGGGAGCGGCAGCCCTGGGCACGCCCTGTACGTCACAAGCAGACAGGTCCCACTGCTGAGGCCCCGCTTAAACCCCTCCAAGAGCAGCCACCGCCCTCAGGACAAAACCACAGTCCTTACTGCAGCTTTCAAGGCCTTACATGTCTAGCTCCTATCCCCTCTGGCTCTCCTCTCTCTCCTTGCCTCCCACACTAGCCCCTTTTACTTTCCAGGGATACCCCCAGCAGGCTCCTGCCACAGGACCTTTGCACTGGCTGTTACCACATCTGGATACTTATTCCCTTGTATCCACACAACTCATTTTCTCTCCTCCTTCAGGTCTTTACTCAAACATCACCTCCTCAGTGAGGCCCACCCTGACCACCCTGCTTCTTCCACATCCTTCCCAGTACACTTGCTTCTTTCTCCCCATAGCACTAAGCATCCACTAACACTATAAACTTTTCTAATCTAATATCCTCATTGTCTATCTTTGTTATAAATCCAGTAGGGGCAAGGGCCTCTGTCTGTCTTATGCACTTACTGTGTTCCCAGAACCCGGTACATAGTCGGTGCTCAATAAACTACTTGTGGATCCAAGAAGGCAAAGCAGAGGCTTAGCATAGGATTCACTTTCTTCTAATGTTTTGCATTATTCCGATTCTCTGTTATGAGTATGTCTTCACTTTAAAACTGAAAAGGCACAGGGACACCTGGGGGGCTCAGTCAGCTGAGTGGCTGACTCTTGACTTGGGCTCAGGTCATGATCTCATCAGGCTCGTGGGATGAAGCCCCATATCAGACTCTGCGCTGAGTGTGAGGCCTCCTTGGGATTCCTCTTTCTTTTTTTTTTAATAGTTTATTGTCAAATTGGTTTCCATACAACACCCAGTGCTCTTCCCCACAAGTGCCCTCCTCCATCACCACCACCTCCCTTCCCTTTCCCCTCCCCATGGTCCTCTGTTAGGTTTCTCCTGTTAGACCTATGAGTGCAAACATATGGTATCTGTCCTTCTCTGCCTGACTTATTTCGCTTAGCATGACTCCCTCAAGGTCCATCCGCTTTGCTACAAATGGCCAGATTTCATTCTTTCTCATTGCCATGTAATACTCCATTGTGTATATATAAACCACATCTTCTTGATCCACTCATCAGGTGATGGACATTTAGGCTCTTTCCATGATTTGGCTATTGTTGACGGTGCTGCTATGAACACTGGGCATCCACATTTTTGAATACGCTCCAGGTTGACTGTGATGAGCCAAGGAGCCGAGGTTTCGGGCGCACTGGCGGAGTCTGGTCCCCTGGTTTGGGTGTGCACCGCCTTCCAGCAGCCCCCACCGCAAATGTTTCCACCTGTCACCATCAGCGCTGGCCTCCGCGCGGTTCTGAAGGTCTGAATGTGCGGCCGCCATCACAGCGGGTCTGCAGTCCCCTGCTTGGCACAGCCCTCTTCCCTGTGGCTGTCGTGGTGGGCGTGGCCAGCGGGGGCGGGGCGGGGCCCGGCGGGTGTGGCCCATTTGCCCTTTTGCCTCCCCAATTCCCGATTTCCGGACTTCCGGCTTGTTTCAGGGTCGGGTTCTCAGATGCTGTGCTCTGAACACCTTGGAGCACAGAACCCCACCCCCCACCGCCACTGATGATTTTTCTAGACTCCACTTTCCAGCGCAGGGTCCCGCGGTCCCAGCCGGCATCATGTCTGGGAGGCTTCTGCTAAGTCTGCTAAGCGATTCACCTAAGAACCTGTACCAGTTCGCGGCCCCGAATGACACCAAAGGCATCGAGGTTGAGCCTTATCAGGGCCCCAGAGCCGCCAGCGCACAGGGAGGAGGAAGTGAGGCCCAGAGAGTGGGACATTCAGGGCTGATACTCTGTGAGAATTGACTTGACCAGGGACACGGTCCTGAGTGCTCTGGTGACCATGGACCCATGTGACGGCCAGCAGGGTCCCGTGCGCTGGGGCCCACATGCTGGCTTGCGCCGAGCACTCAGTAAACATGTTTCATGATTGCTGTTACCTGCGTCTGACTTTCCTATAGATGTTTCCAACCACAGCCCTGAACCAAATCAGGGCTCCGGAAAGCTGGGCCAAGTTCCTCAGACGGCACAGGCATGGCCTGGCAGAGGGCCCACACCCCTAAGACAGGACAGGAGAGGTCATCAGTCCACGTCCGGTTTGGGGAGCTGTTCCTGGAGATAAGGCCCTGGCCCCTGTGACACTGGGTGACAGACACACATCCCAGTGTCACTCTGGACTCTGCCTGCTGGACTGATGTCCTAGAGCCCCTGGCCCAGGGCTGAGGCCAGACCCCTGGGGACGTGGCAGGGGCTTTATGGCCGAAGGAAGGCACAAGCCTGCAGGCACATCGGTGGGCGAGATGTGCCACAGGAGGACGGCACCCCGGTGCCCCAAACCTCGCCTCGGTCACCAGCCACAAGACACGGACCCAGGATCCTCTACCCCACTCCGAACAGAAATGGCAGTTCCCTTTTTCTCTTCGCAGAACTTCCCACCACATCAGGCTGAAAAGGAAGTTGGCAATGCGGCAGGAGGAACGGTGACCGAGACACAAATCATTTCATGTCTGCTGGGGAAAGAGGAACAGGGGGCTCGGGCTGGGCTGGGACCGTGCGGCCAGGGCTACCACGTGGCAGCGCCCCAAGGCAGATGGAGAAGTTGTCCCGAGAAATCAAACAAGTCAACTCAGCAACTATGTGTCCCTGGGCAAGTCCCTACTGCCACTGGCCTCAGTTTTACTCATCTGGAAAATGGGCAAAACAGCATCTGCCTTGAGGGCTACTGTGGTGGCAAATTTAAATAAGGGAAGGTCTACAGAGCGCTTCCTGGGACAAGGCCCAGCATCTGGCTACCACATCCTGCCACAGCCTCCTGTGGCTGGACCGAGGCCCTGCCCCCCGGCCTCCGGGTGCCCCGCATGAACCACTTTCCTGGTTACCACTAACCGTGTAAGGGCCAGACACGGAGAGATCAAGTAACTTTCTTGGGACAGAATCTCTTGTGCATTCATTCAGAGTTTACGGAGGGGGTGGCCCATGGGCGGACGCCTCCATTCAGTGAGGAAGGGGCAGGGGAGCCTGCAGGGAGGCTCCTGCAACAGCCTGGGGTGGGAGGGGAGACGATGGTGGACTCACCTGGGGGAGTGGGGCGCAGTGGGCAACACAGTCAGATCCTGGATGCTGTGTGAAGGCAGAGCCCACGGACCTTCCTGATGGATGGGACGTTGCGGGGTCAGAGAGGGGAGGGAAGGCCGACTCCTTGGAATCTGGCCTGAGATACCGGCAGGAGGGAGGTCACTTGTTACTGAGACAGGAAAGACTGTGGTTTCGGGGCTGGGGGTAGAGTGAGAGTTTATTTGGGGACATTTTAAGTCTCTGCCTTCATGCAAGCCAGGCTGGCAAGGAAGACAGACTGGCAGCAAGTCATTGCCCATCGTCGACTCCAATGCAATTGTGCTGAGCACTAGGAAGCAGGACTGGGCAAGGGGACCCAGGCGAGGGTGTTCAGGGAAGGCTGCCTGGAGGAGGCACATCGGAGCTGAGGCCAAGAGGCTGAGGAGCTTGAGAAGAGCTAGGGAGCGGAGGAAAACTGGCACGTCTGTGCGTTCCCCACTGTCCGCACGCCTCCCTCGGCCTCCACGCCGGCAGGAGTGAAGGCAGTGAGGCTCGTGTGGCTGAACTGTGGGGTCAGACGGAGGGAGGTTCAAGTCCCAGACCCACCTCTTTCTTGTGTGGCCTTCAGCTGGTGACTTACGCCCTCTACACCTCAGTCTCCTCGTCTATGAAAGAGGGTGATCGTGCCAACCTTCTGGGTGGGGTGAGGCTCTGGAAGCACACGGGGGGCCTCCTCCCCTCCTGATGCAGCACACCTCCCCTGAGCCCCAGTGAGAGCTGCTTTGTCTGGGAGGCTGGAAAAGAACGGGCAGGGAGAAAACCACAGGCCCAGAGCCCCGGCCCCCCACTGCCCTGGGCATCCCTGCTGGGATTTTCCATCGGCTCAAAACGGGAACTGTGAAAACGCACAGCCTCCCAGTGTGCCACCGGGCAAGCGTGTTTTTCCACAGTGAGGCCGAATTTGGTCACCAGCAGCTGTGCAGGGCAGCAGGGGCCTCGAGAAAGAGGAGAGGGGACTGGCTGGCTGGCAGCCAGGACGCCACTGGCCCTCGGCTCTGGGGAGGAAAGGCGCCCGCTGGCCCGCCGTGCTACAAACCAGTGGCCACACGGTCTCTAGATCACACCTCCTGGAACACACGCCTTCTGCGTCCTCAATAACGCTACAGATTCATTCGGTCACTCACTCCACCGAGTGCACGGCGAGCACCTGCAAAGGCCGGGCACCGTTCTAGGCCGTGGGGATAGACAGTGAACAGAAGACAGAAAGCTCCCGACCTTACAGAGCTGATGCGTGAGACACAGGCGATGAACGAAACAATACTGGATTCGAGCACCACAACGAGCAGGCGAGGCAGGTAGGAAGGGGGAGGCCTCGCTGACGAGGGGACCATCGGTTGAGACCCAGAAGAAATAAAGGAGGGGCGGAACACAGCCCAAGCCAGCACAAAGGCCCTGGGGCAGAGGCCTGCTCGCGGGGTCTAGAACACGGGGGAGACCACAGAGGCTGAGGCAGAGGAAACCGGTCAGTGGGAGGACTGTGCCGGGTGACCCATGGGCAGAAAGGTGCACAGGACTCAGATCACACAGGCTGTGTTCTAACATGGCAGGCAAGGCTCTGACAAGCAAGGGAAAAATCCGAGTCCTCAGGGCCGGAGGGGGAGTGCAGCCCCATTTCCCCCAGCGCAGTGCAAAGGACTCTAAGGCCTGACACCGACCCCCACATCCCCCACCAGACCGCCCCCAGGCTCCCTGGGCCTCAGTTGTCCCCATCTACAAAATGGAGACACAGCCCTGCCCAGCCTCCTGCGGGGGTGCCACGAGGAATAGGCTGAGACTCTGAAAGTGGAGGCCAGGGCACCGCAGACCCAGCCTCGGGGCTGCTCTGAGCCTCTGCCGCTGAGAACAGCTGGGCCCCCGGGGACCTGGCCCCCCTCAGACAGCCTGAAACAGGCTCGCTGAAAGCTAAGGTGTCTGAGGAGGTGGCGCCTGGCAACCAGACGCCTACCTAGCAACGGTGGGATGGCAGCCGGGCTCCATGGCAACCCGTGGCTGGGGCCGGGGAGGCCAGGCCCGCTCCAGAGCGGGAGTGGAGGCAGGGGTTTCCCAGGCTCCCCTCTAAAGCAGCGTGACTCACGGCACCGCCTGCGGGACCGGGGGCCCTGCCCTGCCCTGGGTCCCTGTCTCCGTGTCCTCTCCCGAAGGGAGGCCAGGCCTGCCACATAGGGACATGTGAGAACTCGGCATTAATACGCAAATACAAGAACAGCAAGCATTTACAGGCTCCATACTGTGTATTCTGTGTGCCGTGGTCTCACTGAATTCTCCTGAGGCAGATGTTACTATGTACTCATCCCATTTCACAGATGAGAAAACCGAGGCACCGAGAAGTGACGCATCACACGCAGTGAGGCGCAGAGTCAGAGAGGCTGACTTCCGTGCCGGGCCTCCTCACCACGCCGTCGGCCCGTCTCTGCCGTCTGAAGGGCCTGGGCTGGGTGCGGGCAGCAAGTAATCCTACAGCATCAATAACAGTGGTGATAACAGAAGCGAGTGTGTACGGACCAGGCACTCGACTGCACTGGCTCGCTTAGTCTTCACACCCTTGTGAGGTGGGCGCTGAGAACGGCCCTTGTTACAGAGGAGCGACTGAGGCACGGGGAGGTGAAGCAACTTGCCTGGAAGGAAGTCGTGAAACTACAGTTTCTGACGCCAAAACCCGCCGCACCACAGGGGCCACTTAGTAGGTGTCTGATCATCACAGTCGGGGTCTGCCTTTGGAAAACCCACTGAGTCCCCAGTTCAACTCTCCAGCCTCCAGCCTGTGGCCCGGGGACACCCCCGCCCCCAGCCACACCCCACCATTCCCCTGAGGGGGTGCCGGCTTTCACTGGAATCCCACCCCAGGCAGCCACGGAGAAGCCCCGTGTCCCTCGGGAATCACCCCACCCCCACCCCCCTGGAATTATCTAGAGAGCCTGTGAGGAAGTAAATGGCTTCTTAATGCCACTCATCACACATATGTGAGAACAAGCCTCGGTAGCAAAGAGCCGGGTGGGGGCAGGGAGCGCAGAATCTGAACGCTGCCAGGGTCTCTGGCCTCAGCCTCCAGGCAGCCAGAACCACGTACACTGCGCTCTGATGTAACACGGGCCTTGGGCCTGCAGCTTCACCTCTCTGACTCAGCTTCCTCATCTGTAAAATGGGCAGAATGAAGTCCTGCCCTGGAGTGGCCAAGATCTAAGGAAAGACTGTGGATAAGCACCGAAGCTGAGAAACAGTGCCAGCAACGCAGCTCAGACCGGGACCATTGCTCCCTCTTCATCGTCACCGTCACAACGATCAGTATTTCAGACCCCACAGCCAGGGACGCCCCAAGCAGCCTTCCCCAGGGACTGCCAATCCCAGGGCAGTGCCCACGGTAGGGCGAATGAGTGCAGCTGGCCGGGGTGGCACAAGAGGGAGACAGGGGTGGGGGGGACCGAGGCAGCCTGGAGCACAGACGCTCATCGAAAGGGGTGGCCGCTACCCCACTCCCATCAACCGTCCGCAGGCAGAGACGCAGCCAGATGTCTCCGCTGTCCTCGGGGAATTGGGACCCAGATCTTTGTGGTCGTTTTCTCCACTTTCAAGACCCCGTGCGAGCCCGTTCTTTGTACACGGAAAGGCCAAGAGACCAGAAGAGCCAACAAGGGTTTGACAAGAACAATGTTGGAGGAGTCATGCCACCTAATTTTGAGAATGACTCTGAAGTTACAGTAATCGAGACGGGACGGTCCTGGGAGACATCAGACACCAGATCAAAGGAACGGAAGAACGAGCCCAGAAACAGACTCATAGGAATATGGCCACTTGATTTGTGACAAAGACGCGAAGGCAATTCAGCAGAGAAAGGACGGTCTTCTCGACAGATGGTGCAGGGACCAGTGACGTCAGATGTGAATTAATGACCCTCAGCCTAAACAACACACTTGACACAAAACTTAGCTCGAAAGAAATCACAGACCTGAATGTAAAAACTAGGAAACTCTTAGGGGGGAAAAGAACAGAGGAAAAAGTCTTTGTGACCTGTTGTTCCACAAAAAAAAGTCCTCAGGGCATTAAAAGCAACCTCCATGAGAGAAAATACATGATAAATTAAAATTTTAAACTGCCGCCCTGCAGAAGACACTGTTGAGGGGATGAACAGAGAAGCTACAGGCTGGGAGAGACATTTTGAAAGACATTACCTGGCAGAATATAACTCTAAATTCAATAGGAAGATGGGGCGCCTGGGAGGCTCAGTCGGTTAAAGTGTCCGACTTCAGCTCAGGTCATGATCTTACAGCTTGTGGGTTTGAGCCCCGCGTCGGGCTCTGCGCTGACAGCTCGGAGCCTGGAGCCTCCTTCAGATTCTGTGTCTCCCTCTCTCTCTGCCCCTCCCCTGCTTGCACTCTGTCTCTCTCTCAAAAATAAATAAAAATATTTTTTAAAAATTTTTAAATAATAAGTTTAATAGGAAGAAAACAATTTTTTAAAAATGGGTACAAGGCCTGAATATACACTTCACCAAGAGGACATATGGATAGAAAAGATGCACATGGAAAGATATCCCACATCGTTAGACATTCAGGAGCGTAAACCACAGGGAGATCATCACCGGGCTTCCCGACGGGAACAGCTTTGAAAAAGCCGGGCGACAGCAAGGGCCCCCAGGGGTGTGAAGCCACAGGGTCTCTCGTACGTTGCCGGCGAGAACATGAACTGGTACAGCCACTCTGGAAAACAGTCTGGCGGCTTCTCATGAAGTTAAATATCTACTTCCAGGCATTTACTCTAGAGAAATGAACGCGTACATTCACACAAAAACCTGTACATGACTGTTTAAAGCCACTCTATTCATAACCGTCAGAAAGTGGAAACAACCGGTCTGTCCTCCAACAGGCAGATGGATGGAAACAACCGGAATGCCCAAGCGACGGAGCAGTGCTCAGCGGTGGAAAGGAACAAGCCACAGATCACGCACTGACACAGATGAATCTCAAAGGCTTCGGGCTGAATGGCCTGCAGACCGTAGGATTCCGCTGATGTGGTGCAGAATGTTCTGGAAAAGGCAACACTCCAGGGGCAGAATCCACATGAGTGGTCGGCAGGGGTTACGCCAATGGTGCAGCAGCTCAGTGGCACACCAGAGAGTGCTCTGGTGGTCTAGATCCGGAAACGGGGTAGGAAACGTGACTCCACACATGTGTTAAAACTCATAAAACTCGATACCAAAAAAAAGGTCGGTTTTATCGTACGCGAATTTGAAAAATTAAATCTTTAGAAAATCTTGCACTGGGTACCAATACGAACTCAGGATTTGTTTGCTTTTTAATATTTGTTTATTTATTTTTGAGAAGTGGGGAGGGCAGAGAGAGGGGCACAGAGAATCCCGAGCAGGCTCCACACCGTCCGTGCAGAGCCCCACGTAGGGCTCATTCTCACAAATCTGAGATCGGGACCTGAACTGAAATCAAGAGTCGGATGCTTGACACTTAACTGCTTAACCGACTGAGCTACCCAGGGAGCAGGTTTTGTAAAGATGTATCCAGAAAGAAGGCTACAGAATACAGACGTGTGTGCATGCATGAATTAACATGTATCCATGTGTCCCCGATCGCTCTCCCAGAGAGCCGGGGAGTAGTGACACACAGTTTCTAAACCAGAGCTCCTTGGAAAACTGGTTGATGGGGGGGGGGGGGGTGCCTAGGACGCATAAAATACAAGCCTGAAATGCTAGGTGGTGTGAGCAAGTAGACAATTCCTCCCAAAGAAAGAGAAAAAAAATATTCATTTAGAAGGATGGAGGCATAGCAAAAAGGCACAAGGTCCAAGTGGGAAGAGCTCCCCATGGCCAAAGCCGGAACCACGTGAACAAAATAAATATTGACAGCACTGATTTATGAGTCCTTCCTGATGTAAATGACTGAATGAATAAATAAGTAAATAGGGGAGAATTCCTCCTTACAGAAAAGTTCCAATTAATAAAAACAGGAGGGATAAAGAGAGAGAAATCTGCCACCAGAACGCCACAGTAAGAAGCGCCGCAGGCAAGTACACCCATGGGTGCTAAAATTAGTGGGTGAAATTTTAAGCAAAAGCAAGATATTTCCACAGTCTCAAAGGATCTCCCCGTCCCTCAAAAAGTACCTAGTAATCAAAAGGGTAAAAAAGTGTAACCTTACCATGGAGAATCCTGGCTTTTGCCATCATAGCCGACTGATCAAGGTGAACATCATCAGTCTGGACATCAAGTGCTGATACGATGCGCTGAGGACACACCACCCCTGACGTGTCCCTCCCAACACCGCGGACCCTCAAACCCACACGAGGGACAATCTATAAAATACTGGACCAGGACTCTTCAAAAGTGCCAAGGTCATGAGAGGCAGGGAAGGACTGAAGAATTGTCAAAGACAAGAACAGACCAAGGAGATACGATACCTAAAGACACCGTGGGCTGCGGGATGGGACCCCGGGAAGAAGAGAGAGACGAGTGGGAACAACCATGCAACCCAAAGAAACTCTGTAGCATGATGTCAAGACGGATTTCTTCATTTTGCTCGTTGTACTTCGTTTCTATAAAATGCTAACTTAACGGGAAGTTGGATGGATGTACCGGAACCCTGTCCTATTTTTGCAGCTTTTCTGTAAGTCTAAAATTACCTCCAAGTCAGAAACCCTGTGCTGGCCGAGCCAACTCATCTACTGGCCAAACAACACATATGTGCCCAACACACGCGGCCCATGAGCCGCAGGTCCACACTCCAGGCTGTTACAGACTTCCTGTTCATATCTGACCCCCGTCCACGCGCTCAAGTCCTAGCCCCCAACGTGATAGTGTCTAGAGGTGGTGTGTTTGAGAGGTGATCAGGTTTCCAAGAGGTCATGAGGGTGTCGTCCCCAACGTAGGATTAGCGTCCTGATAAAAAGAGGAACAGACGCCAGAGCTCTCTCTTTGCCGTGTGAGGACGCGGCCTGAAGGCAGCTCCCTACAAACCTGGAGGGAAGTCCTCACCAAGAACTGAATCTGCCCACATCTTGATCTTGGACTTCCCAGACCCCAGACTGTGAGCAAACAAATGTCTTGGTTAAGCTACCCGGCCCAGGACGTTTTGTTACAGCGGCCTGAGCAGACAAACACACTGCTCCGACACCCCCACTCCTGTCCAGGGAGGCCCAAGAGAAAAAACTCTCTGAACTTGTGCGTCAAAGATTCCCAGGTCAGGGGCGCCTGGGTGACTCAGTTAAGCGTCTGACTTCAGTTCAGGTCATGATCTCATGGTTTGTGAGTTTGAGCCCCGCGTCGGGCTCTGTGCTGACAGCCCAGATCCTGGAGCCTGCTTTGGATTCCAGGTCTCCCTCTCTTTCTGCCCCTCCCCCATCCACACTCTGATCAAAAATAAATAAACATTAAATAAAATATGCAAAGACTCCCCAGGTCAGTGTCCTCAGCGCCGCCTTGATCGGCTTTCATGGCCACACCTAGTCTGAAGCAGAGAGAGCCGAGGGCTCAGACCCAGGCCCTGCTACAAACCCACTGTGGGAGCACAGGGGAGGGACTCCCCCTCTTCTTCTGAAAATGGGGCAAGGGTCAACCTTCAGGGTTATCCTGAAGCTCTGATGAGCGGTGAGTGTGCCTTGCTATGAAGATGGGAAGAAAGCCACAATGAACTAATGTTAGGTGTTTCTATCTTCCTGTTACAGTAACACCCCGGGGTGGAAGGGCAGCCACGGTTTATGAGTGGGGAAGGAGATTCAACTTGGACATGGCTGCACCCCGCTCTGTCTACAGCACTATGAGCCCCCGGACTCTGCGAGGCAGGGCAGGAAAATGATCCTCTGCGTGTGGATAAAGCCTCCCCCGCTAGAAACATCTTCATACGCAGGGCACCCTCATACAGAGACAAGAATAGTAACTGCAGGACTGTTTATTGTTTTTAATTTTTTTAATGTTTTTATTTATTTTTGAGAGAGAGAGAGAGAGAAGACAAGGAGACACAGAATCTGAAGCAGGCTCCAGGCTCTGAGCTGTCAGCACAGCACCTGATGCAGGGCTCGAACCCATGAACTGTGAGATCAGGACCTGAGCTTAAAGTGGATGCTCAACCAACGGAGCCCCCCAGGCGCCCCTGCTTTAGGGATTAAACGTGTTCATGCTTGTAAGAACATGGTGAGCATCCAATAAATATTAGCTGCTGTTATTATTATTATTTGTTAAAACAAACTCATTATCCTTTGGGGATTTGGTCTGTGTGATAAGCAGCCTTCAAGATGGCCCCCAGCCCTCATCTCCTGTTACTCACACCCTGTACCTTCTCTCCCCGTGAGTGTGGGCCGGACTTAATGACTCACTTCTGATGAATGGAACAAGGAGGAGGAGAAAGTGACCGAGACGCTCAGTCATAAAAGGATTGCGGTGGGTGTTCTCTTTCTGCAGGACCGCCCGCTCGGGGACAGTTAGCTGCCGTGTGACAGACGGCTGTGTGGAGAGGCCCGCACGGTCAGGAGGAACAGAAACCTCCAGCCCAGCACTGCGGCAGTGGACCCCCCGGGCCGCAGATGACCGGAGTCCCGGCCGGGCGTTTGTCTGTGACCGCGTGAGAGGCGCAGAGTCAGGTCCGCCACATTTGTAACCTCAAAGTCAAAGGCTTCGAATAATAAACACTCACATCTCACATAGTTTGTGCGGGTCAGGAATTTGGGAGCACATGGCTGGGGAGTCCCCCTGGCTCAGGGTCTCTCAGGAGGTTACAGCCGGTCTGCAGTCTCATCTGAAGGTCTCACTGGGGCTAGAGGATCTGGTTCAAGATGGCAGCCACCCGTGGCTGTTCGCTGGAGGCCTCCCTTCCTCGCCGTGCGGGCCTCTCCAGAGGCGGGCGTGACAGAGGGCTTTCCCCGGAGGGTGTGCTCCCAGGGGCCATGGGGAAGAGCCACAGTAGCTCTTCTGGCCTCGTCCCGGAAGGGCCACACCGTCTGTTTCACTCAGCTGTGGTCTCTTGGTCACGGCCCTGATGGATCGTGGGAGGGCCCTGTACACACACGTACCAGGTGTTGTGGGTGCGGAAGGCAGGTTCACTGGGCTCATGTCAGAGGCCGCTGACCACATAGCTCTTCTGAGCAATGTTGCTGTGAACCTCGTGGAGAAGTCTCCGGGTGCACGTGTGCTGGAGGAGGTTCTGGGTCTGGACCTCCAGGTCCCCCGCGCGTTTTCCTCTTATTCGTGTATCTTGGAGCTTGTTATCTGTACCTCCAGTGCCTCCTCACTCTTTTTCACAGCTGCGTAGTTTTTCATACGTAAACGGATCTGAATTTGTTGAGGACTGTTCAACCAGTCCTACAGAGGCTCAGTCAGTTAAGCCTCTGACCTTGGCCCACATCGTGATCTTGCAGTTCACGTGCTGGAGCCCCGCGCCGGGCTCTGTGCCGACAGCTCGAAGCCTGGAGCCTGCTTCCCATTCTGTGTCTCCCTCTCTCTCTGCCCCTCCTCCACTCACTCTCTGTCTCTCTCTCAAAATAAAATAAGGACACACACAAAAAAATTTTTTTCATAATAATAATAATCCCTAAAGCAACCCTGGGTGCTACACCTCTTCTCCCAGATCCCATCAGCTCTTGCAGACTTGCCCTATAACCTCACCTGGCGTTTCCAGCCTTTGGGAAAAGCTAAGGTCCAGAGATAAGCCAAGGCCATCCTCTTAGACCTCGTGGGCTCCAACCTCAAGGATGAGAAGGAAAACAGACAAGGGGCAATCTAAGGAAAAACACTGAGCAGAGGGAACAGCAGGTGCAAAGGCCCTGAGACAGGAGTGAGTACTGTTTGTTGGAGGGCTGAGGAAGGCCCGCGGGCTGGGGAAGATCAAGGAAGGAGAGGTGGTGAGAAAGGCAGGGAGTGGACACACAGTCCACATGGAGGAGTTCAATCTCCTAAATGACATAAGGAGTTAGGAGACTTGGTGTCCAGGGAATAAGAGGCAGAAAGGCTCAGATTCAACCCAGGAAAAATAAATATCCTCAGCTCTGGACACCTGGGACCTGGTTCTAAGGCTTCCAAGGGCACCAGAGGAAGGCGAGGCTGGGAACCCATCATCTCTGTTGAACCCCCACCTCCCCCCAAGCAGGTCTTTCGGAATGACCCTGAGTCCTTTGCCAGGGCTATGCCTCCTCACGCACCCCAGCCACCGGCCCACGAAGTCTCTCCCCAGCTTCCCACATTCCTGATGCCAGAAACCCAATCACTCACCAGGAGGCTCCAGCCCCCAGGGCCCCTCTAATCTGATGTGAGCTTCAAAGGGAGAAAGCGCGTCCTACTTGGTCTCCCTTGCCAGGGCCGGGGCTGCTAGCTGCTCGGTGACAGAACCCTGCCACCGCAACAAGCCAAGTGCTTCCAAGGCACTCAGTTTCCCCATCTGCAAAATGGGAACAACCCCATCCACAATGGACTTCTGGCAGGGAAATTCTGAAGATTAAATGTGCCCCAAGGGGGCCTGGGTGATTCAGTCGGTTAAACATCCAACTCTTGATTTTGGCTCAAGTCATAATCCACACGGTTCACAAAATCAACCCCCACGTCGGGCTCTGCACTGACAGCACAGAGCCTGCTTCGGATTCTCTCTCTCCCTCTCTCTCTCCCTCTCTCTCTCTCTCTCTAACTTAAAAAAGGGGGGAGGTTAGGGGCACCTGGGTGGCACAGTCGGTTAAGCATCTGACTTCAGCTCAGGTCATAACCTCACAGTTTGTGGAGTTCAAGCCCCGCATTGGACTCCGCTATCAGCACAGAGCCGGCTTCAGATCCTCTGTCCCCTTCTCTCTTGGCCCTTTCCACACTCACAGGGCTTGACATGGGGCTCGAGCTCTTGGACTGCAGGATCGTGACCTGCGCCGGGCGCCCGGGGCCTCGCAGTCTTTACCATCACCCTGCAAAGGGCAACCTTACATGAGCGACATCATCTCACACGATCATTTCTTTTTATCAAAAAACCTATGCATCCCCCCATCGGAAAAAAATAATCAACACTCTCTTTCCCTCTTTGTTGATTCTAAGAATTCATGCTCAATCCTCCTCAATCCTCGATACCATATCCCAATTAATGAAAATGAAATTCAACTTATTTTCAGGTCCTCATTTTCCTTTTCCAAGGTGAAGTCCCCATCCGGCCAACACCCACAACACTGCTATGTTAGGACCCATTTTCGATGGATTCTCAGCTGCACACCTCCCTCTGACACCAGTCATTCTGTGACAGCCAGGCTGTGCTCCATCTACAGATTGCCAGGCCCGCCTTCCAGAAAGGCATCCCTGCCGTAACCGGGAGAAACCTCTTCACGGCAGACAAGAAGCTGATTTGCCCACAGGAACCACAAACCCACCAGAAGAGAAAGCCAAGGGGACTGCTGGCCGTGAAGTCTTGAGTGAGGGGTGCCCAGCACCTCCCCTGAACCTACTGACCCCCCAAAGGCCACTTCCGGCCCCACCAGCCAGGCAGGAAGCAGCCATGAGCCCCCTGCCTGCTGCCAATGGACCCACCCCGGTGGCTTTCAATCAGTGCATTTTATATTCTGTGATTCGTCCCTCAAGGAAGTTTATATTCATAAGTGCTGATCTGCCTGTGGGTACCTCCCTCCCCCTGCCTGGGGGCCCCTCTAACAGGCCGGCGGGGCATGGCCAGCAGCAGGAAGCCCAGCCCCCCGTCTGTTATATATAGGTAAGGGCCAACACCAGGCCAGAGAGCAGCTCGAGGGCTCACTCAAAAAAAAAAAAAAAAAAAAAAGGACACTAAGAGCCACCAGTGCCCCACTGCAGCCCGCTCTGCCCCAAGGAACCGGGTCCAGGGCTCCTCCCTCAGTGGTGCTCAGGCTTGGCTCCAGCCCCTGTCCCAGCCCAGTGCTCCCCAAACCCCTTCCAGGCGCCTGGCACCAGCCGGCACTGTTGTCCCAGCCGGTTCCGAGCTCAGGAATCAAACATGGGGCTCCTCCACTCACCCCACTGATGTGGCCCTGAGACCCTCGGCAGACACAAGGACGCGTCTCAATGGGCTGCCCTCTCGGGTTTCATGGCCAACGGTCACCATCTTACCTCCCCTGATGACCAGGCCCCACACTTCTAGGTTTTGGATTCTGAAACCCCAGCGCCCCAGCAAGAGAAAAAGAATTGAGCACAGACCCCCAAGTCATTCCACAAACACTTTTGAGCCCCCTTCCATGGGCCAAGCAATGGGACACAGGGTGCAGGAGAAACCTGGCATCTGCTTCCAGTAAAGGAAGACAGATTATCCAAAGCAGACAACTGCAACTGACCAGCAAGAGGGGGAGAAATAAAGCTGGGGAAGGCGTGAGGTGTTTTCAGTCGGGGTGGCCACGGAAGGCTCCCCGGAGAAGGGTAGGTGAGGGGAAAGAGGCCAGAGGGGGGCAGGCTGGGCAGATCCTGGGAAGAGTGTCCCTCAGCAGGGAGAAGATGAGGCAGGGTGGGGCCTGGGGTGTCTGAGGACCTGCAGGGGGCCCCCGGACAGATGAGGGCGGCTGGTGGGGAGGCAGCAGACCTGGAAACCTAGGTCTGTACAGAGCTCCCTGGGAAGAGGACCTTGGGCCACGCCGGAGGCGGGAGGGCAAAGGGTAAGACCTCCACCCTAAGCCCCCTTTGCAGTACAGATGGGGAACAACCACCAAACCCTGAAATCCGCAAGCCCCCAGAGGGAGCAAGCCAGTGCCCTTCTGGATAGGAGCCTGCGGCCACACCAGCACCTGTGGCCCGAGACGTTACTATGCAAAGCGAGCAGAGAGGGCAGGGAATGGGGAGGCACTGAAGGCAAGAGGGGCAGGAGCAGGTCCCTGGAACAGGTCAGAGCATCTCTGCAATGACCCATGACCCTCCGGGTCCCGCCCCCCACCCTGCACTCTGAGAGCCGCTCAGAAGCCCCACCAAGCAAGCACATGCTGCTTACCCCCTGGGAGACTCACTCCCCGGGCCGCACTGGTGGCTGGCTCGTCCCGCAAAGCTGAGCACCTGGCCCGGCGGGACGTCCTCCTCCCCACCACGGTCATGGTGATGGGTGCCCACCATCCCCTCAGCCCTGGGCCCTCGCTGAAGGACAGAGAGAACTCTTCTTCTTTTTTTTTTTTAATGTTTTATTTAGTTTTGAGAGAGAGCGTGAGCAGGGGAGGGTCAGAGAGAGAGGGAGACACAGAATCGGAAGCAGGCTGCAGGCTCTGATCTGTCAGCACAGAACCCGCTGCGGGACTAGAACCCACAAACCGCAAGATCATGACGTGAGCCGAAGTCAGACGCTCAACCGACTGAGCCACTGAGGTGCCCCTGGAGAGAATTCTAACCCTGGAAATACCAGCACCTGTGCCTGCTTGCCCCGCCCACAGGACAACACCAGCCCCCCGAATGCACCAATCTTATAATCAGGGAGATGTTGGTCCCAACTCTCCAATGAGTTCTGTTATAAGTTATCAGAGGGGCACCTGGGGGACTCAGTCTATTGAGCGTCTGGCTTGGACTCAGGCCATGATCTCACGGTTCGTGGGTTCAAGCCCCGCATCGGGCTCTGTGCTGACGGCTCAGAGCCTGGAGCTTACTTCAGATTCTGTGTCTCCCTCTCTCTCTGCCCCTCTCCTGCTCATACTCTGTCTCTATCTCTCAAAAATAAATAAACATTAAAATAAAAGTCATCACAAAGGTCCTTTATATTTTAGTACATGTGCTGCCAAAGCGAGCACAAGGTTCTTCATATATTAAAAAAAAAGAAAAAAAAAAAGAAAAGGGTTGATTCCAAAACATGACACAGACACACAAAACAAACAGGAACAAGAGTCTGCTAGCCAAGCAGGGTCCACGAGAGAACGTTTCAAAGGTCTAAGCCGCACTTTTCTAGCTCATTTCCTCTTTCTGTTGCTCATGACATTATAGATTCACATGAAGAACAAAATGAACAAACACAAACAAACGAAACCCTCCTGCAAAAAAACAAAACCTATTTCTGCAAGGAATTTTCTAAGCCGATCTGGAGGACAGGGGAAGAAAGAACCAAGGAAACTCCTAATGAAGCTGATTGCAAAATGTGTTTAAAAGGGGAAAAAAAAAAAAACTTTAACATAGAAACACCCAACGATACTTTTTTTTAAGTCTAATTTTGAAAAATGATCAAAACACTTTTTTTCTCCCCCCAAACATCCCCAAATTACAAGTGGCCACCAGATGCTGGAAACAAGACTGTGGTTTTCTTTTATTTTCTTTGTTTTTAAGAGACCTACAAAATTAAGGAAGTCACAAGCGCCCAGGGAAGGAAAAGAACTAGAAAAACTGTCAGTGTGGTGACATGTGGCCGACCGGAGGCTTCGCCGTGAACACACCCAGAAACCAAGCCCGGAACGGGAGGGCCGCTGAAGACACGTGCAAACGCGAAAGGCGCCTGTGATGCCCCGGGTGTGTTTCAAGAGCCTGTGGGGGGTGTTGTGAGGGCCGCGGACACCTTCCTGTGGAGTCGCGTCCACCGTGGAAGCCCGTCTCTGCCCCCCAAGGAACAGGCAGGCGGTGTGCCAGAGCCACTCGCCGGCTGGAGGGCAGATGTCTGGGGATATGACGTAACCCGGGTGAAGTGAATTCATCCAAGAATGAGTCATGGAAACAGCCCTCAAATGTCCTTCAGAAATTCCAATTGCAGAATACAGGACATAGACCCCCAGGCCCGCCACCCCGCCCTCAGAGACAAGTCTCCCCTCTCTGAAATACGCTCTGCCCCTGGCGGCAACAGCAGGCATCGTGTGTGTCTTCTGCTCTCAACTTCTTTTTAATTCTTTTTTTAACATTTATTTATTTTTGAGAGACAGAGAGAGACAGAGTGTGAGCAAGGGAGGGGCAGAGAGAGGGAGACACAGAATCCGAAGCAGGCTCCAGGCTCTGAGCTGTCAGCACAGAGCCCGACACAGGGCCCGAACCCACGAACCATGAGATCATGACCTGAGCCGAAGCCAGATGCTTAACCGACTGAGACACCCAGGTGCCCCTTCCGCCCCCAACTTCTGTTTCCCCTTTTTGTAGTGAAGCACCCCAGTGCTGCTTGAGGGGTGTCAGCCATCCTGCTCCACCTCAGCCACATGAGGCACAGGAGCGCAGCTAATGGAAAGGGTGCTGGAACTGAGAGGTGGACACAGGGCCCCTAGATCAGATGGTACCTGAAACTAATGTTTTAGCATCATGAGTTAGGACCCAACATTAAATCAGTTCGGTTTGGGTTCTGAGTCACTGGCACAGAGTCCACGATGCATGGATTAAACGAAAGTCTGACTTCAGCCAGGAGCGCAGAAGTCCAGCCATAAGCATCCCTTCCGAATAACCACCAGTTCAGAATGGAACAAGTCCGGGGGCGCCTGGGGGGCTCCGTCAGTTAAGCATCCAACTTCCGCTCAGGTCATGATCTCACGGTTCGTGAGGTCGAGCCCCGTGTCAGGCTCTATGCTGACACCTCAGAGCCTGGAGCCTATTTCAGATTCTGTGTCTCCCTCTCTCTCTGACCCTCCCTTGCTCACGCTGTCTCTCTCTCTCTCTCAAAAATAAATAAAAACATTTAAAAAAATAAACCAGAATGGAACAACTGCTTCAGGGGTCACGAAGGAGGGCAATTACAGGCGTCCAGCTTCACCCCACCTCGCAGTGCAGTCTGGGATCTGCTTCTTCAATGTCTCCACTCACCTCTGCTGCCAGGACGATAAAGGGAGCCTCCAGCCCTGAACTTGGTCCCCACCGAACTCTGTCCAGACCACTGTCCCCTGCTCAGCCTATCTGAGAAGAGCAACGTGCCCCCACCCCGTCCTATGTACTGCCATCCCTACCATATTTTTCTTCCTGAAGTTCAACACCAACTGATACACCATGTACTCACTTGTTCACTGTCTGTCCCCCCCAACCTGTCATGTCCTCAGCCTCCCCCCGCACAGGATCAGTCACAGTAAGAAAACTCTTGTCCATGGGGAAAAAAAGAGCTACATGGACCGTTACTCTGCAGACGACTGGAGGAGCCGTCCCCACACAGACCCATCTGTGTCCAGCTCAAAGGAGGGTGGGGATCCCAGAACTGCCGTGAGGACCAGCAGTGTCTCGTGGGTCCCCTGTCTGCATGAGCTCTTCTCCCTCTGGAAGCCTCTCCCCTCAGGTGCTCAAGCCAAAACCCACAGTCACCCTCAGCTGCAGGGGAGGAGGGCTCCCCCTCAGGGTCCTGTAAGCACCTCGCCCCAGGTCCCTTCAATTCCTGTCTCCCCCTCCCCCAGCCCACCCCAGAGCCAACCATCAGCACATCCAATCAGCCCCACCTTCTGATACCTCTCTTCCCTGCTCCTGGCTGGTCTGTCTCCTGCCCCTCCTGCCCCAGTCCCCACGGCAACAGAGGGATCTTTTAGAAATAAAAACCACCATGTTCCTCCCGTGCCCCCAACCCGCCAATGGCTGGCTTCCCACACGCCTAAGAAAAACTCCCAGCTCCTCACCTCACCACGAAAGATCTAGCCCTGCCTGCCCCTCACTTGCTCACTGCTCCTCACGCCCACTTCGTACCCCAGGACCTTCACACTTGTTATTCCTTTTGCCCAAAGAACTCTAAATGTTGTTCAGTGACAACACCACCTCCTTGCCAGCACCCCCCTGCCCGTGCTGGCTAATATGGCCCATTGAAACCCACCACTCCAGCCCTGCTTTCCAGCCTTCACAGCCCTGCCCGCTGTCCGAGATCCATGCTTCACTCCCTCGGCTTCTGCCCGTCTCCAAACCCGAGCACCCTCGAAGGGGAGCTCTACAAGGTCAGGAACAACTCTCCCATCAACACCAGACATCCAGCCCGGGAACTTAAAACATACTTGACAAATCAAAAACCAAAGTCCCATGTTGGGCGCCTGCTCACACGTCACCTCTCCCTGACTCTCTGGCCGGAGGTGATCTCTGGTCACCAGAGCACGATAAGCAGTAAAGTTAGCTACTCTCCCCACTGCCCGCCAGCTGACAGGCTTTGGTCTGACCTTTCCCATTACGCTAAAAGCTACTGGTGGAAAACCCAGATCTAAGACACCCCAGCCACCCCAGGCCTGGGGTGGGGCCGTGAACTTTGCGCTGACTTCACCCCAGACTTCCCCAGGCCTTCCCTGCAGTCCTGGGCAGAGGTGACTTGGAGGCAGGCAGCACTCATAGTTCTTTTGTTCCGATTTTTTATTTAAATTCTAGCTAGTTAACATAGAGTGTAATATTCCACTCAGGAGAAGAACTCAGTGATTCATCACTTACACACAACACCCAGTGCTCATCCCAACAAGTGCCCTCCTTCATGCCCCTCGCCAATCTAGCCCATCCCCCCCACCTCCCCTCCAGGAACCCTCAGTTTGTTCTCTATGGTTAAGAGTCTCTTATGGTTGGTTCCCTCTCTCTTTTTTTTTTCTTCCCATATGCTCATCCGTTTTGTTTCTTAAATTCCACATACAAGTGAAATTATATGGTATCTGCCTTTCTCCAACTGACTTACTTTGCTTAGGATAATATACTCTGGCTCCATCCATGTCATTGCAAACGGCAAGAGTTCATTCTTCTTGATGGCTGAGTAATATTCCATCGGGTATATGCACCACCTCTTCTTTATCCGTTCATCTTGGGCATTTGGGCTCCTTCCATAGTTTCCACAGTTTAGCTATTGCTGGTAACGCTGCTGTAAACATCAGGGTACCTGTGCCCCTTTGAATCTGTCTTTTTCTACCCTTTGGATAAATACCTAGCAGTGCAGTTGCCAGGTCTAGGATTGCTCTATTTTCAGTTTTTTGAGGAGCCTGCCTGCCGTTCTCCCGAGCGGCTGCACCAGTTCGCGTCCCCACCAGCCGCTCGAGAGCGCTCCCCTTTCTCCGCGTCCTCACCACTCGTGAACATTTCTAATTTTGATATTAATAACTAGGGCCATCATATCAAATCCATGACTCATGAACACTAGTGCGTTAAGACTAAAGTTTTCAGAAAGGGAGGAGGGTCAGATTAAGTAAAAATGCTATTTATATAACGTTACCGCTGATAAATGAATACAACAGAAATCAGGAGACGGGTCCTGGATGGCTTAGGAAACACTGACTGGCTGGCTGGCTGGCTGGACGGACGGACAAGAGGGAAGGAGGAGAAAAGAATGAAGTGAGAAGGAGGAAAGAAGGAGAAAACTGGGCCCAGCACATAGCAGGTGCTCAGGAAATACATGGCTTACGCCACCGCAGTGCTGTGGTGAAGAGGCTGGGGGCCTGGAACCCCGCTGCTGGCTCACATCTTGCTCCAGCCTTTCCTCGCTGCGGGACCCAGAGCACGTGACATAACCTCCCTGTGCCTCACTTGCCCCATCTGTAAAACTAGGTAGTAAGAGCACCTCCATCAAGGCTATTGAAAGGCTCAAGGGGGTTAGGGTGCCTGGGTGGCTCAGTTGGTTAAGCATCTGACTATGGCTCAGAGCCTGAAGCCTGCTTCCGATTCTGTGTCTCCCTCTCTCTCGGCCCCTCCCGCTCAGGCTCTGAATCTCTCTGTCTCAAATATAAATAAAACATTAAAAAAAAAAGAAAGAAAGAAAGGCTCAAGGGAGTCCCCGTACGTAGAATGCTCTGGACAGTTTGCTGTATCCTAAGTGCCCAATATATGTCAGCTGTAGGATGACAAATAACTTATTGAATCTACCCTAGGACCAGGACAGGAAAAGGATCCAAAATCTATCCACCTCACTGTTTTGTAAGCAGGGCCTCCCCAGAAGGCCTTCCAGGAAAATAGATAGAGGGGCGAAGGCTCTGTCCACACAGGCTCAAGGAGAAAGGAGGCCGGTGGGCTGCAAGGTAATCAGAGAAGCTGAACGGGGAGAAAGAACAGGAGTGGGGAGGAAAAAAGATAAATTCAGTAGCCTCGCTGCCTCTCCAGAGAGCTAAATTCTGTTGTGCTAATTCTGCGTGCCTCAGCTTTTCTCAGCCTCCGAGGAGCGTTTGCCTGAATTAGCGCCTGCAATATGCCAAGCGGGGAAAGGGAAGGTGAAGACAAGCAGAGGAAAAGCCTGGGCCCCTGGGCGTTCCGCCCAGACCGGGCTCCACACCAGCAGGGCGAGCCGGGACCCCCAAGCCTCTGCCGGCAGCCAGGGCCAGTGGCCATATCACACCCAAGTCCCCGGCTCAGCCCCCAGTGCCCCCAACATTCTCCCTGCCACACCCCAGCCTCCCCGGCACCTCTCAGTCACCCAGGACCTGTGCCCACCAGCCCCCACCAGCTCCCACCCTCCCTGCTCAACTGGGACATTGCCGGCCGCACCGGGGACTGGGTTCACTGCTGCAAAACCCAGCATGAATTTATTTCTGGGGCTTTGCCAGAGAGAGAGTGCACGCATGCACACATAATGTAGACACTCTATTAATGCGGGGCGGTCCGTATGCAGAAAATAGCACCCCAGCTAGCTGGCTCAGGACCGTGCAGATCCGTGCAAGCACATGCATTCACATCACTCCCTGCAGCAAACACACAGATACGCACACAGACGGAGTCACCTTCGTGCTGTTTCTGCCAGATGGCAATTAGCGCGGCTGCACGTCTGTGCGTTTGTCTGTGTGTAATAATAGTGACAGCTGACGTTACTGAGTCCTTACCCTGCGCCAGACACTGTCCTACACGCCACATCGACACCTCAGTGGAGCGGTTAGTGTCACCCCTATGTGGCAAATGAGGAAACTGAGGCACAGAGGTCGTGTCACTGGCCCCACGGTCACACCGCTGCTGAGTGGCAAAGCTGAGATCTGAACCCAGACAGTCGGGCTTCCAAGACAGTGCCCCATGTCACCACCTCATGCTGACTGCACAGCTAGCAACACAGGATGCCAGGCTGCACGTGCACACTCCTCCCGGTTTGCACATTAACCCCCGAAATAATGCATTCGTCCCATCCCGTAGGTGTGCAAAGAGGCTAAGTAAGGTCACAGCTGAGAAGTGGCGGGACTAGAGTTTGAACCAGGGAGGCAAACTAGGTCCCAGGCTCTCATGTGCCAGGTGAGAAGATGGTTAACTCCTAAAGTCAAAGGCAAGGGCTATCCTTTGAGCATCCAATACGAGCAAGCTATGGCTTTAAGACCTTGGGGTTGAAAAGGAGGCATCCCCAAATGACCAGGTGCCCCTGGGGGCCTCGACAAACCCACCGTGCCAGGAAGGGTCCAGACTGAAATGGGACTGGCACAGACAAAAGGCAGAATCCCCCAGCGAAGGCGGGCACCCAAGGCCCAGGAGTGACATGCAGACGAGGTCAATGCCAGGATGTGCCCCTCCCCCACCCCCATATCGCCCGAGGGCAGAGTGTACAAACTGGCAACCCACAGGTTTGGCCCACAGACGTGTTTTATTTGGCCCCTGCAGCGTTTGTGAAAAATGTGACGGAGTTGCCAGCTTTTAAAAATCGAATGATTTCATACCAAAAACTCTACATTTCCGGCTGGTGGGAAACATCCTTAAAAAGTCAGGAGCTCTGGCGATACTGGGCTCGTGTTCCCACATGAGAACGGCTGCCCGGGACTGCGCACCCCACGCCCCCTTTACACTGGACTTGGGACGCAGGGCATGGCCACATGCTCGCCCACCCTCCAGAGAGCAGGGGTCGGTGGCCTGGGCTCTGGAGCCAGACCACCAGGGCTGGCTTGTCCCTGGGCTCGGCCACCTAGCTCCTCATGTGATCTCAGGCACATCGGTGCTTCTGTGCCTCAGTTTCCTCATCTGTAAAAGAGCAGCTGCTCCGTGAGATGGGTGCCTGGCAGCCAGTAAGCACTCAGTAGGTATTCAACACCAAGTCCAAGGGCTTGAAGCACTGTTTCGTGATAATAAAGAGCGAGCACACACCCAGCACCTGCTGTTGCCTGGCTCTGTTCTAGGAGTTGCACTTTTAAGGATTTATTTGCTCCTCCCAAGAAGCCGGTAAGATCACTCCTGGGTATACGCTCAAGAGAAATGAAAACCTATGTCCCTGCGAAAACTGGTCCATGAATGTTTACGGTGGCGTCACTGGTAACAGCCAAACAGTGGGAAACAAGCCGATGACTGTCAACTGATGAATGGACAACACGGATGTGATACAATAACAACAGAATATGATTCGGCCCCAGAAAGGAATGAAATTCCAACACCTGCTGCAACATGGATGAACCTCGAAGACGTGATGCTCAGTGAAAGAACCAGACATGAAAGGCCGCGGGCTGTATGATTCCATTTACATGAAATGTCCAGAGCTATAGACACAGAAAGTGGATCAGTGGCTGGCAGGGGGCGGGATGGGGGCGGGGAGGATGGGAGTGAGTGCTAATGGGCTCAGAATCCTTTCTGGGGCCGTGATAACGTTCTGGAACTAGCAAGCAGTGACGGTGCCCAACCTTGGGAATAGACTAAAAGCCACTGGAGTGGACGCTTTAACAGGGTGAATTTTACGGTGCGTGAATTCTTTCTCCATTTTTAAATTTTTTAAAAGAAGAAACATCTAGGAGACGGACAGTATTCTCTCCATCTTATAGATGAAGAAACCCAGGCTGAGAGAAATTAAAGGTAAATAATTCTCCAGACCCATGCTGGTACGGACAGTGGAGAAAGTGAAGACACGGGTGCACAGGGTGGGGTGCTCTTTCTCACACCTGGCAGAGTCGTGGGCTTCTGGGTTTGCAACCCTGTGCAGGCAAATCATGTCCTCTCTCTAGAGCCCTCCAAGGCCCTCAAGGATCCTACAAGTCTAGGGCATTATTTATTCATATCTCTAAGGACAGCTGTGCCCATTAATAAGTGATGACTCTAACGGCACCACAGGGGGCACTGGCCCTCTCCCAGGTGGATGAGAGGAAACCGTTCGGGCGTTTCCAAGTCCCAGCCCTCCACGTGGATGGCTCAGATGCCAGGGTGGGGGGCTCGGCAGCCCATGTCCTCCTAAGAAGGTGCCACCAGAAGCCCATCCCATTAGGCGGGAGGGTCCCTTATTCCCCAGACGGAAAGATTACCTCGCCAGGCTAGAGGGACCCATCCCTTGCCGGGAGGAGCCGCTATGGAATGACAAAACCCCTCCCCTCCTGGGAAGATCCCTCATGGACCTCTCTCCCCCTGCCCTGGAGCAGCAGGACCTCACTGGGCTGCAGCTGCCCGCAGCTGAGCCGCTTTCTCTGTGCACGGAAGGGTCCTCACGGCTGTCCTCCAATAGGCCCCTCTGCACCAGCCCTGTTCTCAGACACAGGGCCAACCTGCACCGATGCGTTAGAGGCCAGACAGAGAGAGGGAGAGACAGAGGCACAAACAAAGCGTCAGATGGGCAGAAAAAAAGAGAGAGAAGGGAAGGGCAAGGAAAGACTCAGGTTGACAAAGAGCCCCAGAAGGAGGCTGGAGGCAGAGCTGGGAAAGAAGGCAGCGAAAGAAAGGAAGAACGAGAGATGAATGAGAACAAGGAGCGCTTCAAACCAGAAGAAGAGAGGAGACCCAGCAGGGGCCTCCGTTCGGGGTCCTCATCGGTGGGAGGTGGGGGGGCGGCTTCCCCAGGAGCCCCCAGGGAGGCCTCAGGGGAGGAAGCAGGCTGGTCAGCCTGGGGGCGGGGCCTGGGAGTGCCTCTAGTCAGGCAAGGTTGCCATGGCCACAGAGACAAAGAGAGGAGCTGATGAGATGCCTGGATGGTTCCCCAAGAGGGGCCCCAGCCACCCACAGCCCCAGAGGAGCCCAGCCTCTCTCTAGGACCTGCTGACCCAGGGCTCCAAGGTGCTGGCCAACCACACCTCCAGGGGAGGCCTGCAGGTCAGGGCCTATCCAGCTGCCTGGGCTGAAGCGTGAAAATCACGGCCCAGGCAGGGTCAGTGAAGAGACGGCCCCCAGCAACCCAGACCCCTCCAGCTAACGCTAAGTCCTCAACCTGCCTCAGCCTCAGTTTCTTCATCCATTAAATGGGGAGAAGACCCCTCAGCTTGTCCTAGAGCTGTCAGGGGCCAGGAGCTTGTATGGAGAGACCCTGCACACCTTCTCCTGTGCGGGGAAGAGCTATTTTCCCCTTTAATATCCAATCTGTTCAAGACTTGCGTTTTTGTAAGATGCAATAAAAATGAATTATTTGAAAAGCGAAAAAACCACAAGCCTAATTTTTTCAGTATTGGACTACGCTGGCATAAAATTACTCTGTGCAACTGTATAGAGGTTTGCCTCAGACAAAGCACACCCTGAGTTGGCCTGTCAGCCCAGGCGAGCCCCCACGAGCCCCCAGGAAGCAGGTGCTATAGCCCGGGCGTGAGGCGGGGCTCAGAGTACCTATGGCTTCTAGCAGCCTGGGGTCCAGGCCCAGCTCTGCCACCTCCCAGCAAAGGGCCTCACCCCTCTCTGTGCCTTGGTTTCCCCACCTGCCCTGTGGGAAAACCACTAATGGTATCTCCAGGGGGTTCTGGGAGGGGATTCAGCAACTTAATCAAGTGAAACTCTTTCATTTCTGTAACTGACGAATCGAAACCCTCACAACATGCTGGTTATTTCCGTAAAACATCATCAAATGTCAGCTGGCATCGTTGTTGTAATTCTTCATCTCCTTAGCCTCACCAACCAGCCACCGCCCGAGGCGTCAAGTAGCTACCTGATGACCGGGGTTCCCCGTGTGCCGCCCAGCGAGAACCCTCCATCCGTGAGAGCAAAGGCTCAGGCCCACTGAAACCCAGCTCAGCCCAGACCCGTGCCTGGCATGCGGAGGGCGCCCCCAGAACAGGGAGAAGCACGAATTCAAATCCTAGCTCTGCCGTGGCTTTGCTGTGTGAACTCAAGCAAATGACTTGACCTCTCTGGGCCTCCATCTCCTTATCTGTGCAATGGGAACACAATAACGATGACCTCACCCAAGGGCACAGAGAGGCCCGGACAAGAGTGTTAGAGGCCAGGCTTCTGCTGAGCACCCCAACTGCACAGGGCAGGCCCCCACATCCACGAATGAGGAGGCTCAAATTGTCAAAAGTGCAGAAGCAGAGAATTCCTTACACGGAAGACCAAGAACTCCCTAGATGCCCACCAAGAGGGGACTAGATCTAAACTCCAGTATAACGGCCCCACACCAGCAGGCAGAGTTAGAAGGAACAGGCTGGGACCACGTAAAACAACGTGCAAAAGATCATCCAGGGGCACCTGGGGGGCTCAGTCGGCTGAGCATCTGACTTCGGCTCAGGTCATGATCTCACAGTTCGTGGGTTCGAATCCCGCGTAGGGCTCTGTGCTGACAGTTCAGAGCCTGGAGCCTGCTTCCGATTCTGTGTCTCCCTCTCTCTTTGCCCCTCCCCTGCTCATGCTCGTGTGTATCTCTCTATCTCTCAAAATAAACATTAAAAAATAAAAGAAAGAAAGAAACAAAGAAGGAAGGAAGGAAGGAAGGAAGGAAGGACGGACGGAAGGAAAGAAAGAAAGAAAGAAAGAAAGAAAGAAAGAAAGAAAAAGGAAAGAAGGAAGGAAGGAAGGAAGGAAGGAAGAAAGAGAGAAAGAAAGAAAGAAAAAGGTCACCCAGACATACATGTTCCGTGAACAAAGCCCGCCACAGGATGCGGGGGAATCACAGCAGTTTCCGCTCAGGGAGCAGGTGAGGGAGGGAGCTGGAAGCCAGCCCCGGGAGCCAGGCTCCAAAGCCCACAGCTTTAACTACCTGCTGCACAGCCTCAGCCTCATGGCGCCTTTTACTCACACACGTGCACACACGTAAAAGCACGCCCTGTCACTGTCACGTTTCAGCTTTGTGTGTGTCAACAACATGAGCACAGGGAAAGAATCTGGAAGGCGGCAGAGCAGACGAGTAACAAGAGAAACTGGAGGTGGGGGCGACCAGGAATAGGAAGGGACGGGTTACCTCGTCTGTCAGGGTTTAGCTTTCTGCAGGGAGGTTGCGTTCCTATCCGTGACGTAGTTAAGGATGAACGAAAACCTGTGAGTGCGTATACCCTTTAACCCAGAAATTTCATTCCAAAAAAAAAAAAAAAACCTATAAACCTGCAGGTATGCAGGGACCCGTGTCTGCGGTACATCGTTTGTAACGGCAAAAAAAAGGGAACCACCTCAGTGTCCATCAAAAAGGGATCAGCTTCAAAAAAAATGTTTTTTTAATTTAAAAATAAATAAATAAACCAACCAACCAACCAGCACAACCATCCGGTGAATTCCCTGTCCTGCTCCCTGACACAGGATGGAAAGGGGGACAAAGCCAAGTGCGGAGACGTGAGCAGAGGGAGCCATCTCCCGTGTAACCAGCGGGGCAGGTCTAGACTATCATGAAACGAGGGCCAGCGGCTGGCTCCGATTTCTCTAAGTCTGTTTATTTAGAGCAGTTTTAGGTTCACAGCAAAACAGAGCAGAAGATACAGACTTTTTCCCCTATGCCCTCTGCCCCCGCACAGGCACAGCCTTCCCCACTATCGGGGACATGTGTGCGAGCCTGCGCTGACGCAGTCCGAGCACCCCGGGTCCGCGGTTTACGTGAGGGCTCGCCGGTGGCGGTGCGCGCTCCGTGGGTGCGGACGAAGGCAGGATGGAGGCCTCCATCACCGCGCTGTCACACGGAGTCGATTCCCTGCCCCGAGAGTCCTCCTTTTCATCTGCTCCCCAGCCCCCCCCCCCCGCCCGCCCCTGGCAACCACTGAGCTTTTGATGTCTCAGCTTGGGGAGGCTGACTTTTCACTCTGCATTCGTTATGCCTTCTTGACTTGGACCGCGGGGACGGTTACATATACTATATACAAATCAAACAAAAAACAGAAAACAAAGTCTTCATACAGCATATGTAGTTTTATATACATACTTTCGGCCGTGTATACGTGTATAGTTATAACGCTTTTAACTAAAAGATACCCAAAAAAAGCATACATGGCATCATTCCACTTTACACAAAGTTCAAAAACAAGCAAAACGAACCTTGATGATAGAAATGTGAACAGTGGGGGCACCTGGGTGGCTTAGTCTGTTAAGGGGCTGACTCTTAATTTCAGCTCAAAGTCATGATCTCAAGGTTTGGGGGATCGAGCCCCATGTCAGGCAATGAGCTGACAACGCAGAGCCTGCTTGGGATTCTCTCTCTGCCCTCCCCCCCTCACTCTCTGTCTCAAATAAATAAATAAACATTAAAAAAAAAAATCAGGGGCACCCAGGTGGCTCAGTTGGTTAAACATCCAACTTGGGCTCAGGTCATGATCTCACAGTTCAGCCCCGCATCGGGCTCTGTGCTGACAGCTCGGAGCCTGGAGCCTGTTTCAGATTCTCTATCTCCCTCTCTCTCTGCCCCTCCCCCACTTGTGCTCTCTCTTTCTCTCTCTCAAAAGTAAATAAACACTAAAAAAAATTTTTTAATCAGAAGAGTGGATACTTTAGGGGACACTGATGGAGAGGGCCCCTGTCTGGGTGGCAGGCAATATTTGCTATCCAATGCGGGGGTTGGTTATATGGATAAATCATATGTAAAAATTTACCAAGCCCTACATTTAATATTGTATATTTCGCATGTAAAATACGCCTGAAAATTTTTTAATTAAAAATTTTTATGAGAGGAAAATACAAAGGTCCAGTCACGGCGAGAAGGGGATTTCTAGAGAGCCCCCAAGTTCCGTCATCTCCCATTCCCAGAGGGAACTCTTTGCCTGAGGCCCTGGGAGGGGACCGAGCTGGGGTCGAGGCCCCCCCTCCTTTCCCCCCCCACAAAGAGGCCGAATGGGAATCAAACTGGCCTTTGTGGCTGGGTCCAGCAGAGCAGGACAAAGGGCCAAATGACGGCCCCCTGCTCCCCCCAGGCCCCCCAGGACACTGCCGCGCATTCGTGTTGGAGGCTGGCCATTTCCCCAGGGCTCCAGCCGGAGCTGGGAACAATATCCCCTTTTACCGCCCCCTTGTCTCCCACTTCCGCATTTAATTGCAAGTTCATGGGTATTAAGTGGCCCATACAGCTGACCCAGCTCCCGCTCCCCACCCCACCCCCCAAAAGGGAGGCCCACAGCGCGGTCTCTGTTCACTGCCCCTCTGTGTGCCCGCTCCTCAATGATCTCCCCAGAGAGAAAAGAGAAAGAGCCCCCCGCGCCCCTCCTGCCGCCTTCCTCAAACAGCTCTGTTCTCACCCAGAAAGCGCTGCTTTGCAAACCGAGCTGCTCTTGGCCCTGGCGCAGGGGCACCGGGCCCTGGAATGGCACCCTCTGTCCCAGCCAGGCCACTGGCACGCTCACTTTGTGCCTCACTGTGATCCCACTTGATGCCTGAGGAAACTGAGGCCCGAGAAGGGTCAGGGCCTCGGGCCAGCCAGGCCAGCGCGAAGAGCCTTGAGACTCCTCTGCCTGGATACCCCCTGACTCTCCCTAAGTTGCCTTCTTGCCCCCCCCCCTCGAGGCGGTGGCCCAAGCCTTTGACCCTTAACCTCTTCTCTATTGTCAAAACCCCAGGGACAACTGAGCTCTCCTAGTGACCTTCAGGGATTGGAAAGAGGTTACATAAGCCAACCTCCTGCCCCTCGCATGAACTCACTTTTGCCTTCACTCCTTGCATCCCCACCTCCAGAATACCCAAGCCTGTCCCTCCTGTCCTGAAAGTCTCCACTTCACCTCCTCCAGGAAGCCTTCCAGGTCAGACCAGTCAAGGCCAAATTTCCCATCCACTGAAGAGCCACGCGACCCACACTCCTGCAGACAGGAATTCAAGTCTGAGCCGGCTCTATCGTCGTCCTTCTCTCCAAGCCGCCTCCGGACCGGGGCCACGACCATCCGCCCCCCACTGCCCCTGACCAGTCTTGTGCTCCTGCAGCCCAGTCTCCGCACTCGGACCTGAGAAATCCCTTCAAAAACATAAATCAGACCATTCTCCTGCCTGCGGAACTGGGAGGAGCCCTCAGCCCCTTACCTTTACCTGCACCACGCCCCCATTTCCCGCCTTGCCTCCCTCAACTCCAGCACCTCTGCAAACTCGCCAAGTTCTCGCCCATCTCCAGGCTTCCCCGGCCCTTTCCTGCTCCTGCTCCTGGGGCCCTTACTCCAAACTGTCACACACGGACCCTGGCCAGTTATCCACGGCTGGCTCCCAGATCGAGGCCTTTCCTGAGCACCCAATTGCAGACAGAACCTCCTCCCCTCCTCAGTAAAGATTAGGGACTTGATTAATTAATGAGAAATTGTTCCTATTTGTGAATTACATCTAAGTCCGGAGCAAGCCCACCCTCTGTTTCCGTAAGCAGGTGCTACTGAACAGCTTTCAGGCTACCGGCTGAGGTCTCCCTGGCCCCGCTTCGGTCTCCCCGCCCCCATTCTGTCCCACTCGGTCTCCCCAACAGGACAGGGATGGGCCTGCGGAGCTCCCGAAGCTGGAGCAGAGAGCGAGGGCCTTCCGCCAGGTGCTGGGCAGGGACGGAGAGCGGGGCAGTGCCCTGGCACTGAGCAGGCCCGCTCCTCCAATGGCCAAGCCTTCTTCCCCTCCGAAGGTCCGACTCGACCAGGGTGCCGCAGAGCCGACCCTACCCGGGTCGGAATCACCTGCTCCCTTTCCATGTTCTCAGCTGGCAAATCACTGACTGGTACAACACGGTGGTCAAGAGCAGGGCTCTGGGGCCGGGTGGCCCGGGATTGAGTCCTGGCTGCCTCTAACAAAGACTCTTTTATAAACTCTGCTAACTGGGTGAGCCTCTCCGTGCCTCAGTTTCCTCCTTCTTAAGAAGGAGCCCTATCTCCCAGGGTGGTTATATAGAACTGAAGGGGTGAAGAACCCCCAAACTGACATTTCTCAAACTGCAGGATGCTTGTGACTCTGAAACAGCAGACTCAGATACAGCAGGTCTGGGCAGGGCCCGGGCTCCCATGTCCACACTGCCGCCCCCTGGCGCACACCCGGAGGCCGGTGAGGACCTGAAGGGCACATAGCAAGTGCTCAATAAAATACACCCGCTACCATGGTTATTATCTGGCTAAACTGGATTGTAGAGAGCTGTGTGCTTGTTCCTCCTACTGGGCATGAGCTGAAATCATTTCAGATCTGTGCAAGACCCTGCCGTAAATCTGGAAACAGAAACACATAAAATTTTCATTTCAATTTAAAAGAAACAGCAGCTACCACTTCTCGAGTGCCCCCATATTTTCTCTGGTTTAACGCTCAGTACCCACCCCCAGCACCCTGGGCTGGCGGAGGCGGGGTCTCTCTACACAGAGACCCCTCAGAACTGCCAGGCGAGCTGTTCCTCCCCGCCCCCAGGAGGACGTGAGTATAGGACTGACAGCAGAAGGAGATGGAAATTCACTTCTGCAGCCGGGCCCACCTGAGCACACGGTCTGTAGCATCGGCAGAATAGAGCAAGGTTTGGGGTGCCTGGGTGGCTCAGTCAGTCAAGCAGCGACTTCGGCTCAGGTCGTGATCTCGCGGTTCGTGGGTTCGAGCCCCATGTTGGGCTCTGTGCTGACAGCTCAGAGAATGGAGCCTGCTTCCAATTCTGTCTCCCTCTCTCTCTGACCCTGCCCTGCTCGCTGTCTCTCTTTGTCCCTCAAAAATAAATAAAAAACATTAAAAATTTAAAAAAAAAATTATAGAGCGAGCTCGCAAAACCCTCTGGGTGTCCAAAAAAACATGAGTGGATGATAAGTAAAATATTTCAGGCACTATCATCTAGGGACCTGGTTTTGTCTTAACGTGCATTTTGCTGATACAGCCTGGGCTGCAGGGTCCTCCCGGGGACCCCAGTGGGCGGCCCCGTCTAGAGAGGCTGACCAGCCTGCTGGGGCCCCACTGGTGGGTGGGCTTTCCGTCCACCCTCAAGAGGACCAGTGACGGGCCGGCCAGGTCGAAACCCAAGAAAGCGTCCGCAGCGCCTGGGTCGTGTGGGAGGAGGGAGGGTGCCCCGGCCACGCCGCATCCAGACAGGATCTTGCTCTAATCTGCCTCTGCACCAGGGGCCTGGGGGAGCTTTGATGTGGTGGCGGACGGAGCCAGCTGGACTCCGAAGCAGCCGGGGGAGGGGAGGCCCTGCAAGGCCCGAGGTCCAGCTTTCAGGACCTCTCCGTTTCTCCCCAGTCCACTTGGGCCCCCAGACAATCTCAGCACAGCCACTGCGCCGAGCCCTTTGCGATCACGATCTCACTGAAACTTCACAAAACCCTCTGAGGCAGGTACAACTATTGCTCCCCAAGGAGGAGGCAGGGAAACAGAGGCACAGAGAGGCTTAGTGACCTGCTCAAGGTCACACAGGGGGAAGTGGCAGAGCCGAATCCAAATCTCAGCCTGACTGACACCATGGTCCTAGACTTACTCAGAAGCACTTTATCGAGGAGGGTGACCAACTGTCCCAGTTACCGGGGACTGAGGACTTTTTGTTTCGAAACCGGGACAGTGCTAAACAAACCAGGGTACTTGGCCACTGTGTTTACCCCTCCGCCCGTCAACCAGAATAAAGACAAGAGCACCAGTAGCCGCAGGTAACAACCACTGAGCCCTTACGCCTGCCAGGCCCCCGTGCAAAGCCTCAGCACGCTCTTCCCTGAAAGCTGCCCCTCCCCCACCGCATGGACAAGAAAATAGAGGGCCATAGAGGCTAGAGAACGTGCCCACGGTCAGCCCCAAGTGCAGGGAGCCCGGGCACTCCGAGGGCAGAATGGCCCGGCTCCCCGCATCTTCTAAGGCTCTCGGCGCCAAACGAGGGCCCCGGGAACCACGGCGCACTTTCAACGTTCACCTTGACCAGACGCATGCCTTTCGCGTGTGCGACCAGCAACCAAACTGCTGTGCATGCAACTGGTTTCGGGATTTCTTTTATTTTTCCTTAAGTTTATTTATTTTGAGAGAGAGAGAAAGAGAGAGAGAGCGAGCGAGCATGAGCAGAGGAGAGAGAGAGAGAGAGAGAGAATATCTGAATCCAAAGCAGGCTCCATGCTGTCAGCGCAAAGCCCAACGCAGGGTTCGAACTCACAAACCAGGAGATTATGACCTGAGCCGAGACCAAGGGTCGGATGCTTAATCCACTGCGCCGCCCAGGCACCCCCCCAGGGAATTTCCAGAAGTCCTTTCACAGCAGCCATTCACTAACCGGGCGGTCTCTGGGCTCAATTCTCTCAACTGCACAAAGGGGGTGATGAGGTGCTCTTGCGGCACCACGGGGAGCATCCGCGAGGCCCCCAGCCGCAGGGCTGGGGACACGGCCTCGCTGCGCATCAGAAGGACACGCTGGATACACATCAGCCACTAGTAGCCAGGGGTCACGGTGCTGAGTGTTTATTACCATCAAGAGCAGGGCCGTCTTTCCTGGGGACCGCAAGGCAGGGAAAGGCATGCCCCTCTTTCAGCAGCTCAGCCTGTAGGAGAGGTGACATCAAAGGTCAGGCCCAGGCCCAGGTTCTCCCTCTGAGAAGGGGACCCCCCACACCTCCACCCTGCACCTCCAGCATCAGCCACTTCCTTAGTAGCAAACCCACGCCCGCCACGAGGCAGCAGCCAGCAGGGTCCTAAAGCCCTCCTCCCATGGAGCCCGTGGCGTGTGGCCCTCGGTCAGTGAGAGCCAAGGCCACGGCTTCAGCTCCCCTGAAACCAGCTTTTCACTCAGCCTGAACCCGCCACTCCTCTGCGTCCCCCTCCTCCAGGACTACTTTCCTCACAGCACTCAGAGGGAATCTCCTTTTCTTTATTTGAGAGAGAGAGAGGAGCGTGTGCACCTCAAGCAGGCTCCAAGCTCAGCCCTGAGCCTCATGTAGGGCTCAATCCCACAACCCTGGGATCATGACCTGAGCTGAAATCAAGAGTCGGACACTCAATGAACTGAACCACCCGGGGGCCCTCAAAGGGGACTCTTCTAAAAGATAAGTCACAGGGCTCCTAGGTGGCCCAGTCTGCTAAGTGTCTAACTCACTTTTTTAAAACATTTCTCTATTTTCAAGAGAGCGCACAAGCAGGGGAGGGGCAGAGAGGAAGGGAGACAGAGGATCCAAAGGAGGCTCTGTGCGGTCAGTGGTGAGTCTGACGTGGGGCTCGAGCTCATGAACCATGAGATCATGACCCGAGCCGAAGCCGGAGGCTCAGACTCATTTGCCACGCAGGCGCCTCATTTCCGACTCCTGATTTCAACTCGGGTCATGATCTCACAGTTCATGAGTTCAAATCCCACATCAGGCTCTGTGCTGACAGCTCAGAGCCTGCTTGAGATTCTCTCTCTGCCCCTCCCCTCCTTTCTCTCTCTCTGTCTCGCTCTCTCTCTCTCTATCAAAAATAAATAAATAAACTTAAAAAAATTAAAGGTAAGTCACTCACTACGAACTTCCAGGCCTTGAACCCCTCCCTGCTCTTACGACAGAAGGCCAGCCCCTCACCTTGGCCCTGTGGGACCCGACTCCCACCAGGCACCTCAGATCTCCTCTCCCACTCACTCTGCCTTCACTCACTCCATCCCAAAACTGGCCCAACTCATACCTGCCTCAGGGCCTTTGCACAGGCCATTCTGCTGCCTGGAAAACAGCGCCTACGCCTTTCTTCTCATGGGTGACATCTCAACATGCAGGTTCTATCTCAAGTCACCTACCTCATCAGACGGGCCTGCCCTGATCATCGAATCCAAAACAGCCCCCAGCACTCCAGCTCAAACCCCCGTATCCCCATATTCACTGGGCTTGTCACATACAGGGGTCTTCTGACTTCTTACTGTCCATCCCCTCCCACTCAAGTGCCAGATCTCTGACAGCGGGGATTTGTCTTTTTTTTTTCCCCCAACTGCTGCTTCCACAGTGCCTGGCCGGTGCAAGACTAAGACGTGAAATGATATTTGCTGACAGTATGAAGACAGCAGAAAACAAGATTCCTGGAGCTTACAGTGTATCTAACATAGTGTGAATCACCCACTCCCTGTGACGGGGGCTCTGATAACAGACAGGCAGGCCTGAGAGCCAGCCTAGGGGGATCTGACCCAGACTGGGGCGCAGGGAGGGGGCGGGCCAGGAGGGCTTCCCTGGGAAGGTGCTGTAAACGCTGCCCCGCAGAGTGTGGTGCCCAGGCCAGCAGCATGTGCCTCCCCACCCCGACGTCCTGCCCCAGGATCTGTACGTCACTTGGGCCTCCAGGTAGTTCACGCGTACAGGAAGGTTTGAGACGTCCTGGAGGGGTGGGTAACAGCAGGCCAGTCTGGCTCAGGGCGTCCCTGGGAACCGAAAGGCCAAAGTAAGTCTATGAAGCCACTCGTGTGTAAAGCACAGCTTCCCAGCACCGTGGGCTAGAAAGAGCCCCAGGCCCTTCCAAGGCCCCTGAGCATCCTTCCTCCCTCAGGCCTGAAACAGGATCTGAGAAGCCCACAGCCAGCACGTGCGGGAGGGGTGGGCGAGGGGGGACAGGAATCGGACAGATTTGCGTGGCAGACTCCCCGAGAGCCGCACCATCTGGAGCCCCTTTGTGATACAGGCGAGGGCGGACGGTGGGAAGGCAGAGAGCCAGGAGTCCTTATAAAGTGTGGGGCGACGGGGCAAAGGAGGTGCACGTGGGGAGAGACAGGGAGCACCTGTCACCAGGAAACCTGCTGCGCCCCCACCCCACCTCCCAACTACCTGCAAAAGACAGGGCCGTGCACCCAAAACCCGCTGAGAATACACAGGAAACCCCCCTGTTCAGCAGCTCCCAGAAGTGTGACCTCCTGAAAGCCAAGTCCTGAGTCCTGACCTTGGTGTATGTGGTTCCGGAGGAGCTGAGCCTCTCCTCCATCTACAATGACAAACATATGACCCAGGCCTGACCAGAGTTCTGGGCCCTGGATGGGCAACCCTTGGTTCATGGATAGACATAAGCCAGGGAGCACCTGGATCCAGTTATGCCTGAAGCCACTGCTCCTAAGTAACCCATAAAAGTGTTTGTTTTCTTTCACTTGAGACCCTTTGAGTTGGGGGTTCCGTCATTTATAATCCAAAGGTCCTGACATATCTTGATATATCTGTTAAAACACTCACCACTCTGTAGTGTCATTCTCTCCCCTGGACTGGACCTCCCTGAGGACACACACCACTGTTTGGTTTAGCTCTGCCCCTGGCGTCCATATATTATATATCAAAGTCCTGATACATAATATAATCTCAGGAGATGAAGAACAATGAATGAATGTCCTTCCTTCCTTCACTCTACAAATATTTACTGAGTGCCCACTTGGTGTTGGGTCCTGTTTTAGGTCTGGGAACAGCAGGGAACAGGAGAGAGAAAAATCTCCGCCCTCCAAGAGCTCAAATTCTAGCGAGTGGAGAACAGACAATAGTCAAACAAAGGGGTAAAATATAAATGCAATAGAGAAGGGAAAGAGGGAGCACAGGAACGAGGTGCAATTTTCAGATGAGGAGGTCAGGGAAGCTGCGCTGATAAACTGAGCTATCTGAGCTGAGACCTAAAGAGGTAACAACTACATGGAGGCCTACAGAGTGCTCTCGACCCAGCAGACAGCAAGTGCAAAGGCCCTGTGGCTGGAATATGTTGGGGACGTTTGGAGACAAGGTCAGAGAGATGAACGTGGGGAGTGAAAGACGGGACACTGACGGGCTATCTTCACGCCTGTGGCTTTTATACCGAGTGAGGTGGGAGCCATGGAGGGTTCCGAGCTGAGGAAGAGTGTGATATGTGTGGAGGGCCACCTGTCAGGGGCAATGGTAGAACGGACCGGGGAGGAGGTGACTGCATCAGCCCCAGCAGGAGACAATGGTGGCGGATACCACGGTGGCAGCTGTGGGGACGGGAGGAATGGCCAGATTCTGGGTAGTTGGGGAAGGCAGAGCCAATGGGGTTTCCTGATCTCGGATGTAAGAGGGAGAGCAAAATCGACACGGCTCCAAGGATGCGTCTGAGTGAGTGGGAGCACCGAGGGGCTGCTGCCTAGACGGGGCAGGGGGGGGGGGGGGGGGGGGGGGGGGGGGGGGGGGGGGGGGGGGGGGGGGGGGGGGGGGGGGGGGGGGGCGGACCAGCTTGAGCGGGGGAAAACGCAGAGTCTGTGATGCCGCCAGACCCCCGAGCGGAGCGTCACCTGGACGTAGATGCCTGGAGGTCAGGGCAGAGGTCAGCGCGGAGCTATGAGTCCGAGAAATGTCAGCAAAGGGATGGCATTTAACGAGACTGAACGAGGTTAAGCTCAACCACAGAAGGATGAGAAAAGACGGAGGGAGAGAGGGAAGGGACCGTCCAGCCCCTTGCCCCTGGGCTCCGACTCCTGCCAGCCTGCCTGGCCATGAGCTGGGCAAGGAGGTGCTCTAGGGTGACACGGGCACCAGCTCCTCCTAAAATGAACTACTATGGCCAGAGGAGTTCCGCACGCATCACCCGCCGCTCCCAGGGAGGGCAGGAGGCCAGGAATTAGCACCCCTCACCCTGCCCCGCTGCCCAGCTGAGAAGCTGAGGCTCCGAGAGGGACAAAGACGAAGCGAGGTGACCAGACAGAGCCACCCGGCCCAAGCCCCAGGCTGCAGACCGCGGGCTTCCGTGAAGCACAGCTTTCCATGAGCTGAAATCAAGAGACCCCCTCCCCGCCACCGCACCGTCCACGGCTGCCAGCATGATGTGACAAAGGCCTGACACATGGGGAGGGGGCTGAGAACACATCTTGGCCCAAGCATCACAGGGAACGGCAGACGAGGAGGACGGCGCTGGCACCGGGCCGAGATGCAGGAGGGGGCAACGGGCACTACGGTCTGGGCCTCCAGAGTCTCCCAGGGTCTGGGCCTTTCCTCTTCCGGGACGTGCAGGCCAGCCGCAGGCTCAGGGCACCCGGCTCCCCCCTCAGTGGCCTCGACTGCCCTGTCTGTAAGATGGGCAGCCAACGCAGAGACATCGATGTCACCAGAGCATCGGACCGGCTGCTACCCGCTGAGCCCCAGCTCAGCGCCAGGCCCCGATCTAACCCAGATCTGACCGTGGCATTGGCACCACTGACACTTGGGGGCACACAACTGTCGTGAGGGCCGTCCTAGGTCCTGCAGGGTGCTCCGCAATAACCCTGGCTTCTACCCCCGAGAGACGCTAACAGTGAGGAAGCCAAAGAAGTCTGCAGACGTTCCAGGCACAGTCCTAGGCCAACTAGGATGTCAGCTCCATAAAGGGAAAGATCATTGTCTGTTCGTCAAATGTGCTTTAACTTACTTAAGGAGGTTGATTTCAGAATCGTGCTCAACCGCCCCACGATCCTGATTCTCAAAGCACCGGAAGACGATGTATATGACCCAACATTATGTACAGGTCCGCCACAGAGTGGATGAGAAGCCAGTCATTATCTTTTTGAGAGAGAGAGAGAGAGAGAGAGAGCGAGCAGCAGAGGGGCAGAGAGAGAATCTTAAGCAGGCACGGAGCCGGACACGGGGCTCGATCTCAGGACCATGAGTTCAGGACCCGAGCTGAAATCAAGAGTTGGATGCTTAACCGACAGAGCTGCCCAGGCGCCCTGAGTTTATCTTAATTTGAGACATAATGTGTTAATTATAACTGGTGAAGCAATGCAAAACAAAACACGGATAAATAAAATATCTTCTCCACACCCCTCCTCGTTGTCTGCTACGCGCCCTTCTCAGCATTCGTGAACACCCACTGAGCCGTGTTATTTTTTCCTACAAAATTGGGATCACACTCTACATTTGACTCACAACCTTTCTTGCTTAACAGTACGGCATGTACAGCCCTTGGCGTCAAGAGAAGAGATCAAGCTCATCCTTCTAAACAGCTGCCTGATAGCCCAGCACATCGATAAACAGCAACCTGAGCCAGAATTTTCCCTGTTAACGTGGCTTCCCGTCTCCCCGACTCCCGCCGTTTTTGGCCATGTATAAACAAAACTGAAACAAATGTCTTTGTAACTTAAATCTTCACATATCTTTTTTCTGGGTTCTATAGGGGAGATTCCCAAATGAACTAAACTAAAGGGTACTACAGTATTTTTTTATTTCTTTTTTTTTTTTTTTTTTTGAGAAAGAGACAGAGTGTGAGCAGGGGAGGGGCAGAGAGAGAAGGAGACATAGAATCCAAAGCAGGCTCTAGGCTCTGAGCTGTCAGCACAGGGACCGATATGGGGCTCGAACTCATGAATCATGAGATGATGACCTGAGCCGAAGTCAGATGCTTAACAGACTGTGCCACCCAGGGGCCCCAGTTTTTTTATATCTAAAGACACTGCCAGACTGTTTTTCCCAAAAGACACCAGTCATCAACACTCGCACCAGCATCGTATGGAACTGTCTGTTTCTGAGCAGCCACGCCAGCACTGGGTATTATCACTTTGTGTGTGTGAAAGACAGATAGTGGTAATGCTATCGAAGGAAATGTTGACCGATGTGGTCACTCAGCAGGAATGTCCACATAGTTCTCATTCCACAAAATAATACCAAGTCAAGAACTTTCTGGCCCCAAAGGAGGGCAGAGGGTGGTCAGAAAGCAGGCTGTCCATCTACTGGGCCCTGAGTCGCCTTCCTCGCAAGCACCCCCCCATCCTCACTAGCTGACTCCTGAGCCTGCACCATCCTCATTTCTGAAATGGATTTCACACCCAGGCATAACAAAGATGCCTTTGTCACTAGGAAAGAGGGAGCGACTGTTGCCAGAACATTCTGGGTTCTGTTCATTCAAATCTCCGTGTGGGGAGGAGAGGAGAGTGGGGGGTACAGGGTACCTCTCTCTCTGGGGCTGATCTCAAGGGCAGGCACTTTGGGCAGAACTGGGGCAGCCCCACACTCCCCATCCTTCGCTCACTGGTTCATTTCCGCAAATACTTGCTGGGTGCTGTGCCGGGCACTCTAGCAAGCAATTTACATTTATCACCTCATATAATCCATCCCCAGAGCCTGATAAGAGAGGCAACATCATTAACCCCGTTTTACAGATGAGAAAACTGAGGCTCAGTCAGATAAAGCCAAGACCCAAGGTCACACAACATCAATAACACAGGAGCACAAAGGAGAAGCAATTAACGAACTTCTAACCACCCGCAGAGCACCCCAGGCCCCAGCTACCTTGGCCAACTCCTCTCCCTGCTTCCACCCTGCACCTCTATAGTCCATTCTCCACTGGTGACCAGAGGGATCCTGAGGAAACTAAGCCAGATTCCGTCCCTCCTCCATTCCAAAGTTCCAAAGGCCCCCACCACACTCAAAGTGAAATGCAAACTCCTTACAGTGGCCCACAGGGCCCCCGCACAATCCAGCCACCAGCAGCCCTTCCCCCACTGCCACCTCCTTGACTTCACTCTCCACCGGCCACATTCTGCTCCAGCCACCCTGGCCTCTTTCCTGAACTATGTTCCTGCCTCAGGGCCTTTGTACTTGCTGTTCCCTGTGCCTGGAATGTTCTTCCCCCAAAGACGGAGGTTAAGTCATTTTGGGGGGAGACAGTACCTAGAAGGGGCAAAACCTGGATTCGAACCAGGCTGTGCGGCCTCAGAGAGGACAAATGTACACAAACAGCGGGGTCTGCAGAGAAAAGGATGCTGTGTGACTGTGGGCAGGCTGTGGGCAGGCTGCTGAACCCTTTTAACCTGTTTCCTCACGTATAAAATAGGCAACATGGGCAACCTTCCCCATCAGGTTCCTGGGAGGCCACACTGCTGGAGACGCGTCCACGGACCACAACACCCCGTACATATTAGATCCACGGAAAGAGCCAGTACACAACAGTCAAGGAAGACCTCCTAAGGAGGCAGGATATGAACACAGCTTTGAAGGGAGGAAGCGGAAAAGCCATGAGGTGCTCCAGGCAGGATGGTGAAAAGAGGGTCCACCTGCATGACAAGACTCAGGAGAAAGCAAAGGGATTCCAATCTGGGGTGGAGGCGCGGGCGGAGGTGAGGAGAGACGCTCCCGCCGGCACCCTCCCCTCTTCCGGTCCCAGGACCGTCCTCCTTCCCGGAATCACTGCGCCCTCACGGCCACGGGACACAGGAGGGCCACGTGACCCAAGGCAGCCAATCAGAACCCGCTCCAGGCCACAGCGGGGGGGCCCCTTCCCTGACACCAGCCAAGGGGTTTCCATTTTTGCCGAGGCATGAGCCGGACCTCCGGCCACTTGCACCCAGGACTGCTGACAGTTGGCACTGGCTGTTCTCGTTATTATTGTTGTTATTGCTGTTGTCGGTTCTCTCTAAACTGAGATAGGAGGTGGGCCCCTGCTGGGCTGCACATGCGCAGTAAGGCGCTGAGCCTGCCGGGTGGTATCGCGGGCCCAACAGTCCAAGAGGAGGCAGCTGACGGTCCCTCTCACAGCTTCACAGGAGCCCACTGCTTTCCCTCTGGGGTCTGCGCCCAGGACCCCCCAAAGGAGCGTGAGACATAACAGGATTCAGGAAGCAGGACAGCCCCACGTGGGAATCTCGGCCCCACGGGCTCCAGGGGGCGGAAGCTGGGGATCGTGGAATCGCCCTCCGGGAGAACCTCCTTCTCCCCTTCTCCTCACCCCTCAGACCCAGAGGGGCCACCCACCCCCTGGAACACGCATCTCGGGCTCAACTGCCCACAGGGGCCCCAGCCGTGAGCCAGCGGAGCCAGACAGGTGCCCTCCGCCATGCGATGCAGGGGCATTCCCATAACAGAAGAGCGCAGTTTTGCTTATTAAACACACCTTTCTTCCAGAAAGAAATCTGCCTCCTCCTACATTTCTTAAAACACATAACCCTGTTGGGGACCCTGGGAAGCTCGTCCAGTTAAGCGTCTGAGGTCGGCTCAGATCATGATAAATCAGTGTGGAGCCTGCCTGGGATTCTCCCTCTCTGCTCTTCCTCCACTCATGCTTGCTCTCTCTCTCTCTCTCTCTCTCTCTCTCTCTCAAAAATAAATAAATAAATCCTTAAAAAAACACATAACCTTCTTTGGCTTTCAGTTTTCCATTTGATAGAAACAAAGGTAGAAGAAATGTTCCATCACCCTCTTAACTCTACATATAAAATAAAATGGCACAAAACAAAACAAAGCCAGCAGGGCAAGTGTAATGATACATGGCAACCACCATTCAGTTTCGATCTGAGGCATATTAGGGAAGAGTGAGGTCTGTGGCAAAGCGAAGGCTGCAAGTCCCGCCTGAAGGGAGGGGCTGCTTTCAGCTCCCGCCAAGCACTGCCTGCAGGCATGGACTTGGCTGCACAAATTTTCTATGGACCACGGACCACAAATGATACTCACTAGGTCTGTTTGAACCAGCTGTGTGTCCTCGGCAGCTAGCACAGAACCTGGGCTCACAGCAAGACCCCCCCCCCAACCCCAACACACACACATACACATGTTTATGGTCACTAAGGTCAAAGAGTCTGAGGGTGATGTTTCCCAGAGACCCAGGAACCCTGTGGGCAACAGGGCAATCACGGGACAGGAGTCAGGAACCCTGTGTTCAAACTCCGTCTCAGCCACAGTCTCACTTGGTAAGCCTGGGTCAAGTCAGGCTTGGAACAGCTCTGAGCCTCACTGGAAAAATGAGACATGGCATCTTGCTCCCTTCAAGCCCATCCTAGATTCTAGGATTCTAGCTGCCAAGGACTTATTTGGGGCAGTAAAAACCAAAAGGTCTAAACCAAGGTCTCTTCAGCCCTCAGTTTACCGAATCGATACAAGAAATGGCACTTGAACAAAGACTATGTACGTGGTCTGCAGCTTAGAAAACCGGAAAGCCATGTAAACATGCAATCTAAGATGACTGTTTAAGTGATAATAATTGTATTCACATATTTTATGTCACGTTAGTAGGATCACTGGAATTCTAGCTAATACACGGGAAGCACCTGCTGCTGCAGGGCAGTGTTGTGCGAGCTTTACCGATGTTAACTCACCTACCTCTCCCACTGATCTAGGAGGCGCACCATTTCCGGAAAGAGGACCCCAAGGTCCACCTTCACCACAGATGAAGAAAAAGGCCCTGATGACCCAGCCACGAAGTGCCCAGGATCTGGCCTGGACGGCAGGGAGCCAGGGCCCCCATGTTCCCTTATGAAGCCATCAAAGGCTCAGGGATGAAGTAGGCATAGTGGAAACTTGGGAGGGACCCCACAGAAGGGGCCAGAGAAGAAAGATACAATATCGTGTGTGCAGTGTGGTCGCCCCGAGGCTAAAACAATAGCAAAGAACAGGGAGGGAAGGGAAGAGTGACACCACCTACTTGGAAGGGTCCTTATTCCCTCAATGTTCTGCAGTGAGTGTGGTCACAGCCAAGATGGCCGGTGTGTAGCGGGTGTCCTCAGGAACCAACACCATGCCCAGCTAATCCTTCCCCCTCAGCGGCCGTGGGGGGTGGAATCCCCCCAAGGGCCCACATGTTTGCCTGCCCTGGACTGCGGCCCCCCCAGACGCCCAAGTACACGATACAATGTGCGGGAGCCTCTCGGGTAGGAGCAGAGATTTCCCCATTTTACAGCTAAATAAACTGAGGCCCAAGAGTCAGCTGGCCAAGGTCATGGAGCTGGGAAGTGGTGGCCGAGGACAAGCACTGTCAGAGCCACATCTCAGTAAAGAGTTTCTACCGCCTGCACGTGGGGTCAAAATCACACACAAAAATTACCGAAGAGACATGATCCGGGATTGGACCCTAGACTAGGTACGGGAGGGGAGGGGCACTCGACATTTCCCAGAGACACAGGAATTGTGTGGGCATGGCGAGAGCCCTCAGACTCATCTGGACGGGACTCAAACGTCCCCCCCCATCCTGCAAGGTGTCTTGCTGGCTAGGTAGAGACGACATTTTGGGGAAAATTGGTGAAACATGAATTTCGATCATAGACTGTTTAGTATTGATGTTAAAGTTCCTGATTTTGTTCAGTGTACTGTGTTCACATAAGACAATATCCGTGTTCTTAGGAGACACGCGCTGAATTTAGGGGCACCACACCTGCAATTACTCTCAAATGGACCAAAATAATAATAACAACAACGCGTATGTATGTGCATATGCATGTGTATCTGTGCGGCACTCGGGGAGACGGGGGGGGGGCAAAGAGGAGAATTAAAAGCAAATGTGGGGCATCTTGGGGAGCTCAGTCAGTTAAGTGTCCGACTCTCGATTTTGGCTCAGGTCATGATCAACCATCATGAGATCAAGCCCCGCATCAGGCTCTGCGCTGAGCCTGCTTGGTATTCTCTCTCCCTCTCCACCCCTCCCCAGCTCGCGTGCGCACGCTCTGGCTCTGGCTCTCACTCTCTCTTAAAATAAAAAATAAAAGCAACCGTGGTCAACAAGTAACAGTTGGTGAATCTGGTTGAAGGGTATAGAGGTACCCTATTCTTGACATGTCAAAATAAACCCTTACCAGAAAACTAACTTTAAAAAAATAGATTAAATTACCCATAAATATATCATACGAGAGTTTTGTGGACCCTGGTGCATATGTAGAAATGTATGATATGTATAGCCAGGTATATACACAAAACATTTTACCATGTTTGGCTCCATAGAAGAGTGCTGACAGCTGAGTGGACGTAGGGAATGTGCTTTTGCACACACACCACCGCTGTATTTATTACCTTTGCGGTCAAGGGGAAATAAGTCTGACAAACCACCCAGCAACGGTCTGGCCAGCCATCAGCTGGTGGCTGGGACCATACAGAGCTGCCTCTGCCCTCTGGGTGTGGGAAGGACAGAGGACGCCAAGGACCCGGTCTGTGTCCACTCCACACACTGGGCTCCACACTCCCAAATCAAGTCAAGGCCACTCATTAAGAAAGTAGCAGGAGGGGTGCCTGGGTGGCTCGGTCGGTTAAGCATCAGATTCTATCTCGGCTCAGGTTGTGATTTCGCAGTTCATGAGTTTGAACCCCGCATCAGGCTCTGTGCTGACAGTGGAGAGCCTGCTTGGTAGTCTCCCTCCCTCCCTCTGTCTCTGCCCCTCCCCTGCTTACAGGCACGGGCTCTCTAAATAAATAAATAAATAAGAACATTTTTTTAAAGTAGCAGGAGCCAGACATGCCTCATTCAACCCCTTCCCTCAACCGTTCCCTGACCAAAGCTGACAGGAACTGGGCGGTGGGGATTTATCAGTGAACACAGCAGACCATGCAGGCCGTCCCCACCTCTGGTCGTGCTGAAGACCATGAGGCTCTCTCAGCCCCAGGGCCCCCAAAAGTCCGCACAAGAGTATTTAGCAGTTACATAAGTCAAGGCAATCCTATTATAGAAGAAAACATATACATGGATACAGAGGAAAAGCCAAATTTTTCATTCAAGAAATATTTAATGAGCACCTACCATGTGCCGGACATTGTTTTCAGTGTCTAACAGACAAAGCAAATGGAACAGACAGAAATGCCCTATCCTCTCGGAGCTGACATTCGGGTGAGGGAGACAGGCAGTGGGAGGTGGGGGTAGAGTACAATTTTGAGAGGGGAAGGAGTGCTGGGCAAAAGACCTCCTCAGGAACATGCCAGAGTGAGCCACAGGGGTGCTGGGGCAGAGCATTCCAAACAGGAGCCGTGAGAATGTCCTGAGACAGGAGAAAGGGCTGCGGGGAGCGGGGGGGGGGGGGGGGGGGGGGGGGGGGAGTAGGAGCAAAAGGAGATTCTGGAATTAGATAGCGGTGATAATTGTGCAACTTTGCAAATATCCTCAAAACCACTGAATCATACACTTTGAAAGGGTGAGGTTTCTGGTATGTGAATCGTATCTCAATTAAAAAAACTGTACGGGGGGGCGCTCAGGTGGCTCAGTCAGTCAAGCGTCTTGATTTCAGCTCAGGTCGTGATCTCACAATTCACGAGTTCGAGCCCGCCTCAGTCTCTGCACTGACAGTGAGGGGCCGGCTTGGGATTCTCGCTAAGACACTGTCTCTCTGCCCCCTGTCCTCCCCCACTCACTCTCTCAAAATAAATAAACTTAAAAAAAAAAAAAACTGCAGGAGAAAGAAGAGAGACTAACAGAAGAGGGGACCTGAAAGGAGACAGGGACAGATCTCACAGGACCCTCGGGGCCATCCTGAGGACTTCACTTCTCCTCCGAGGGAAGTGGGAGCCACAGGAGGGCTCTGAGCAGGGCAGTGGAGTGAACTACCGGCCCCCTCTGGCTGCGTGTGGAGGGCGGAATGGGGCAGGCCCGGGTGGGCACAGAGCAGGCAAGTGTAACAGTCCTGGCTGTGTGGTGTGCCCTTGGGCAAGCCACTGCACCTTCTGTGCCTCAGTTTTCCTCACCTGCAAAGTGGGTCTGAAACACACACACACACACACACACACACACACACACCCCACCACACACACACACACACCCCACCCACCCAGGGCAGAGCTGAGAGCTAACATCACAGAGGAAAGCGTTGTTAAGCTGATTTGAGTAGAGGTAGTTTTTAATCATGCAAATTAGTTTCCTAAACAGAAAACAGGGGTGCCTTCCTCTCTCACAGGAAGCGGGACCCACCCCACATCAACAGCCATCTCCCCAGCGGACACCCAGCCTGTTTACACCCTGGCCATAACCAGGGGCCCAAACCCCTCTTGGGTGCGGTCAGCTCAGACACAGGACTGACGTGGAGGCTGAGACCTAGACAGGGGACAGAAATGGCCCTGATTCACACCACGGCCTTCCCCGGACAGAGGGCCTGGGGGTCTGCCTGGCAAGGGGAGAGTGTGCCCCTCCCTCCTGGGTGACTTGTTTCAGAGCCCACGCCACACCCCAGCTGAAAGCCCTCCAGGGGCTCCTCGCCCACTGATAGAACCAAAAGCCTGGGTCCCATGCCACACCAGCTTCGTCTCCCCAACTCTAGCCTCCTGCCGTTCCTCAAAAAAGCCAAGCATCGTCCTACCTCAGGGCCTTTACACCTGCTGCCCCCTCCACCTAGAACACATTTTTCTCAACTACAGCTGGCTCCTTCTCAGCCCCAGGACTCAGCTCAAATGCCACCTCTTCAGAGAGGCCTTCCTTGGCCCCCGCATCACCACATGATGCCACTATCCCTACCACCAACGTACCCTCATTTTATTTCCTTCTTGGTGCCCCCACTCGCCAGCTGAGTAGACCTAAGCAAGTTACTCTCTCTCAGGGGCCTTAGTTTCCCCATCTGCAAAACAGGTGTAATAATGATATCTACCTCAGAGGCTGTTGCAAAGGCTCAAAGAGATAATCCATGCAAAACACTCAGCACAGGACTCGGCACATAGTAGGGCCTCAGATATTATTATATCTGTTGCTATATTTTCAAGTGAGCTCTTTGTATTGTCTGAAGATTCCATGAGGGCAAGAACCTTGTCCTTCATGTCCTGGAACCTTGTCCCTCTTGTCCTGGCTGCGCGCCGGCACCTAGCCCAGGGTCTGACACACAGTGGGCATTTAATGTCCATTTACTGAATGAATCAGTGAATCAGTGAATGAAAGCACGGACTGCCCACAGCCCGCCCTGGCCCTGGCCTCGCTCCTTGCGGAAGCTTCCCACCTCCCACCCCTTGCAAAGGGGAAAGCACGAGATCCCGGATCCTGGTGGCTCACGGCCACCCCACCTGCTTCCACCAGACTCTGGTGGCCCTAGTCCCGCCAGCCTGAAATCGCCTGCCTCCCCCGGCCCACGGACCTGGGGTCGTCCGTCAGCCCCACCATGGGGCAGGAACCAGGCGGGTAACACAGACTGAGTGTCCGACTGCAAGACAAAAGAGGAGCAGGCAAATCCCCTTCTGGTCCTCAGGGAGCTGGGAAAATAAAAATAGGCAGAACCTACACAGGGCTGGAGGCAGGAAGACTTCCCTTCCTTCTCCGGGCTTCCTTTCCAATAACAGGAGAGCCCGCGGCAGGTAGTGGCCGGCCCTGACCTTGGCTCCGCACCCCGCTCTGCAGGCCCTCCCCAGGGACGAGGACAGGGAGACCAGGGCTCAGAGAGGCAAACGGACGTGCCCAAGGTCACAGAGGGGCAGAGCTGGGATTCGAACCCAGGCTGTTTGGCATCTAGAATCCATGCTCCTTTTTTTTTTTAATTTGCTTTTTGAGAGTGAAAGAGAGAGAGATAGCAGGAGGGGGGCAAAGAGGGAGGAAGAGAGAGAACCCCAAGCAGGCTCAAACTCACAAACCTGCGAGGTCATGACCTGGGCTGGAATGAAGAGTCGAAGGTTTAACCGACGGAGCCGCCCGGGCGCCCCTAGAACACATGCTCCTCACCGTGAACCTGAGACATGCCACTTGGGCGAGCACGGACACATGTACGCAGACCCGGCGAGCCCGTTTACTTCTGCACATGCATGTCAAGGCCCGAGAACGGGGTGAAAGCAGAACTGGTGGTCAAAGGAGGTTTCAGCCCTCAGGTCGCAGCCGGTCCCCCTGGGGGGCATGTGGCAACATCTGGAGTCATTTTTTAACTGTCCCAACTGAGGGAAGGGCGCTCGTGGTACCCAGTGGGCAGAGGCCAGGGCTGCTGTGAAGCATCTACAACTCACAGGACGGTCACCACGACGGAAAAGGATCCCACCCCAATATTTCAGGGGTGCCAAGGGTGGAAATACAAAAGGGATTTGCCACCGACCCACTGCTGGGGCTGAAATGCCCCCTGAGGAGCCCCTATAAGAGGGACCTCTGAACCAGGCTAAAATGCAAATCCTGGGAGAAGGACGAGGGCCACCCAAGACTTCTCCCGGAACTCTCCGGATGAAACGCTGCCTGGCCGCAGGGCCACCACCCTTGACCTGAGCTCACCTCCCTGTGGGGTCTCACCAGCCAAACAAGGAGATTCAGACCCCTGCCCTCTTCCCCCTGGCTAACTCGCAGGTTCTACGTCTCCAAACCTCTGGGGCAAGAACCAGCTCTGGCCTCGCCCTGTGCCCCGGGGTGGGGACAAGGCACCCTGGTTTGAGGACCTGCCCAAGCTGATTACCTGCCACCTGCCAGGATTCCAGCCAGAGAGGAAAAACAAGAGAAATCGCAAAAATCTGAGAGGTTAAGTTCTTCTGCATCCAGGCATGACCTGCTTCAGAGACAACTCTTGCAAAAGCTGGGAGTTGTGGGGGAGGGGTGGCAGGGGAGGGGGTAAGGTTGGTGCCAGGGGGCGGGGGGCCGGGGGGGGGGCACTGTGAGGCAAAGAGGATGTGGGTTTGCTGATCTGAGGGAGTGGCCAGAGCTCAACAGGCCTTCTGCTCAGTGGACTGAGGGGGATGCCCTCTAGGAAAGGGGTGCCCGGAAACCTCCAGGGGCCAAGGACACCAGTCCGATCCCCCTCTTTTGTAAGTGGCAGATAAACGGTCATGAGGGAAAGCACCCAATAACAGGGAACAGGCGTCCAGGACGCTCCTCTGAGGAACACCCTCGTTCAGATGCGTGAGATGGAGCCTCTCTGTGGGGTCATCCTTCTCCGCAGGCCAAGGGCCACGTGTGCTCTGCTGGCGGCTGCATCTTCCTGGCCCGGCACACACCACCCAGAATACGGTGCAAAGGCTCCAAAACGGTCCGCCCCATGCCACAGATGCCCCCTCCACTCCTGCTGACACTGAGGTTTGTGTCATCAAAAGATTTTCACTGAGGGGCCTCTGGGTGGCTCAGTCGGTGAAGCGTCCGACTTCAGCTCAGGTCATGATCTCACGGTTTGTAGGTTCGAGCGCCGCGTCGGGCTCTGTGCTGACAGCTAGCTCAGAGCCTGGAGCCTGCTTCCGATTCCGTGTCTCCTTCTCTCTCTGACCCTTCCCTGCCTGCGCTGTCTCTCTCTGCCTCTCAAAAATAAATTTAAAAAAAGATTTTCACTGACGTCCCAATGATGTGGCCCAATACGAAGTGGCCTGGCCCAGGCCCTTTGGCATCCTGAAAAGCTCTGATCACCTGGACCTTTGGGCTTAATTCTTGCCCACATGGGCCACTGGAGGCCTCACAAAGGCAGTTAATCTGGGTCATGAACAGAGCAGCATCTTGGGTAGTTGGGAGAAGGGTAAAAAATGAGGATTCTGCCACCGGACGACCTGGGTCTGAATCCCAGCCCTGTCAGGCTGTGTGACCTTGCAAAACTGACTTGGCCTCTCTGTGCCTTGGGTTTCATTTGTAAAAACGGGAGGCGCAATAAATACCTAGCCACTTTTGAGTTGATACATAGAGAACACTTTACACGGGGCTTGTACACACTTAGTACTTTGTGATAAGTGTTAGCAAATTATTACTGCTGTTACACTAACCTAATAACCATGCTGGAATGCAATTCTTTCGGTCAGAATTCTAAAACATATATGTTCATACACGTGTGTGGTTTTACACGAGAACAGAATTGTAACTGAGTTCCGAGTGCATTTTTCCCTTTATTATCTCCCTACTTGCATTTCTGCACAAGATGCACGTCCGTGTGTCCTCTACCCTAAGCTCCTACAACGTGACACACGCACCGGACATGTGGGCACCGTGACTGCTGTTTATCTTCCCAAAGCAGAACTGTGTTGCATACACGGCTCAGCATCCCGCCTTGTGCAACACACCCTCGTGAAAACCCCCGAAGCCACCGGGTAGGTCATTCTGTTTCAGTGATTGCAGAATTTAAAACGTGCCCGCCGCCCCCACCCCCTGGCATTTTTCTCTAGTGTGAGACGAGGAGCAAAGAATCTTGAAGAAAAAACACACACAGTGACAACACAAAACCGCAGTTTCTTGTTTGGGTAAGCAGCGCTCCAAAGAGAAGGCGAGCTCTCGTCTCCTACCCCCCAAAAAAGCAGAACCACAGAAAGCATTTTGGGAGCTTGCTGCCCACACCCCCAGCTCACCCAGGACCGTCACCCAGCCGGTGGCGCAGACCCTCTGGGTGCCTGTCCTCAGTCAAGCGGAGCCCTTCGGGGGCCTGCTGACCAGCCCTCACCGAAGGGGTCTCTCTGCGCATCCACCGGGGCTCCCCCGCTTTCCCACCACGGCCCAGCCAGCACACACACACACACACGGGGTACCTCGGCACTTGCCCCAGACGTCTCCCCACTTGCAGGCAGGGACCCAAAACCAATCCAACCAAGAAGGCGGTAAGCCCTCCTCGTTAAGCAGGGGCGTCCGGGAACCCCAAATGGACAACCTTCTCTGCCCCCACATTGCTGCATATTCCCCAAAACAGCCACCATAGCCTATGGAGTACCAAGTCTGTATCTGGCACACGTCAGGCTCACTGAAGCTTCACGACGCCCCTAGGACACAGGTGCTATACTGTTCCCATTGTACAGATGGGAAAACTGAGGCACTGAGCAGGGTGCCTCGAGAGACATGCCCAGGGTCAATGTGGGGTAAAGCCAGGTTGTGAACACCAGCAGCCTGGCTCCAGAGCCCCAGGCTCAACACTCACTTCACGGACAGACGCTGAGCCAGAACAGGAGCCGCAGAAGGGAGGTAACCAAGAAAGCACAGGCAGAGGGTCAGGGTCGCACAGCCCCGGGTTGGAATCCCCAGTTTGCCATCTTGATAAATCATGGGCCAAGGCCTTTATGAGCCAGAGGCAGCCTGCGGGGCGGCTGGGGACATGAGCTCCGGGGCGGCCGGCCTGGGACCAGATTCTAGCCCTGCCGTCTGCATGGCCCAGCCCCCTGAAACTACCTCTGCCACGATTTCCGCTGTGTCAACGGGGTCACAGCAGCACTTTCTCATAGGGGTGTCGGAAAGATCAAACAGATTGATACATGTGAAGCGTCCAGAATGGTAAATTATGAATCAGGGTCAGTTCCTACCCACTAAGGACTGTAATTGTTGTTATCATTACTGACACTGTCACATCCCCACAGTCAGGGCTGCTGAATGTTGAAATCCAAGGTTCTGAGTCAAAACCCAGGCCACTTTCTCCTACCAGCTCTGTGGTGCCCGCCCCCCAAGAAAGATCCAGCATCTCTACAAGAGATGTCCTTGCATTTCCTTGACCCTCAAACACACACAAAACATGGCACCAAAGCCATCAGGCCCCCGTGGAGTTGGGGAAGGCACACAACCCAGTGCCTGAAGGAGGTGCGAAAAGACGGGGAGATTCTGGAGGAAACACAGAGCCCCAGAACCGGAACCAAAGAAAACCACTGGTTCCGGAATTTAGATGGGTCAAAAGGAAATTCACTCAGGCTCTCTGTCCTCCTTTCAGTGCTGACTCAGACCTCACTTCCTCCAGGGAGCCCTCCCTGACTACTCCTGCTCGCTGGAGGCTGGAATTGTATAATCCTAATCATCTATGTTATTTCAAGATCATATACAAAATAACTAATGATGACACTAACATTTATGTGCCTCACTACCTACCAGGCACTGTTCTAAGTGCTTCATATATATTTCTATAATTGACCTATGCTCTTAAAAACCCTGTAAGATGGGGTGCCTGGGTGGCTCAGTCAGTTGAGTGGCCGACTTTGGCTCAGGTAATGATCTCACAGTTTGTGAGTTCGAGCCCTACGTCAGGCTCTGTGCTGACAACTCGGGGCCTGGAGCCTGCTTTGGATTCCGTGTCTCCCTCTCTCTCTGACCTTCCTCCGCTGGCGCTCTCTCTCTCTCTCTCTCTCTCTCTCTCTCTCTCTCAAAAAAATAAATAAATAAATAAACATTTAAAAAATTAAATAAAAAAACTGTAAGATCAGGTCTATTATCAGCTCCTATTGTACAGATAAGAAAAGTGACGCTCAGAAAGGTTAAGCCACTTGCCCTAAAGTTGTACAGCCCAAGGACTCAACCTCCAGCAGCCTAGCTCCAGAACCCAGCCTCAGACCTGGACTTCTGTAAACGTGTACTTCGCCACCATGGACTAGACTGTCCCCTCCTGGAGGGCAAGAATCCACCCGAGCTGGCCTTTCTGCAATCCCCACAATTCACACTCAACCACAAAGGCTTCGTTTCTACTGACAACAGGACCTTGAACCTAAGGACCCAGGGAGGCCAGGGCAGCTCTTTGAGAGCCGCCTCTCTGCCCCATGGAATTAGAATCGGGGAGGGATTATGGAGCGTTCTTCCCTTACCAAGTATAAAGGCTCGGAGGAGCGAGTGGGAAGACAGAAGAGAACGACAGGCAGCCTGAATGCGTGGAAAGCCTTGGTAATTAGCAGTTCCTGGAGCTAAGCCCTGGGTTTTCAAAACTGAAAGGCCTTGAGCTGTTTAGGGGGGCATTTCTGGTGGAGCAAAACAAGAGAGGCCTCGTGTGGCCCACAGACGAGGTACGGCTGGTCAGGTTACACAATCAGTCCGTTTCTGGCAACAGCTTGGGGACACCCAAAAGGACACGGCAGAAAAGAAGCCTGGAATCTCCTCCCCTCGATTTACAGGTGGGGAAACTGAGGCCAGGGCAGGGATAGCACGACTGGCCCAAGAACCAGCACATCTCAGGACCCACAGGTCAATCAGAACAAACACTGATGACCTCAATAATGTGGAAGTACAGAAATCTTTTTTTTTTTCTTGTTTCTTTAATAATAAGAAGAGTTGATCCCAACCAATTTCCATTATTCCGGCAACCTCAGACTCTACAAGTGGACGATTTAAAACCACAGTTAACCCTAACACAATCCGTATCTGCTCTGAGACGCACCACACCATCTAGGCGAGGGCGTGGGAGGCAGACGTATATTTTCTTACCCACTAATATAAAAATTGATTTGTCTTTCCTCTTTCCCTTCCAGACTGAGGAGCAGGGAGTGGCTCGGAAGGAGAAGTGAGGAGTTCCCTAGAATTTGACATTGCTCAGAGATAGGAGCTCTCTCCACATCTTTATATCCGAAACTGCCAGCGTCAAACTGAACAGATGCCTTTTATTTATTGACTTATTTATTTATTTAAACTATGAGAGAGGGGGAGATGGGAGAGAAACACCAACCCTGCCTTGTTCTCACAGGCCTTTCCAGAAAGGTCCTTTAGCCAAACGGTTTTCAATGCCACACCACTCCCAACCCCCGCCCCCAACACACACACACCTCTCTTTTCCCAGAGAGAATGAGGGGCTCTCTCCTCCCTGAGTTGGAACTCGGACCTCACACAGTCTCAGCTGCACCTCCAAGCCCATGGGGACCCCAGAGGAGGCCAGAGTCTCCCTCTTTCCCCTGGGAATTGGGAGCTGCCCAGCCTGGCCCTGGGGTCTCTGACAGAACAGCCACCACCCCCACAAGCCCTTCCTGAACCAGGATTAAAAGACTTCCTAGAGCCAAGAAGGGAGTAAATGAGGTCCCAGCGGGAGGCAAGGAGATTAAAGCCCTCAGAGTCTCCTAACTTCCACACGGCTTGGCCCCAGGCCCACCCCCTCCGCCCCCTGGCCACTTTTCTCACTTCCTAGGAGAGTAGGGAAGTGGCCCCTTCCTCCCTCTCACAGGAAAAAAGAAAGAAAAGAAAGGAAGAAAAAAGAATAGACAAGGACATGCAACACGGGAGTTTAGACCTCAGTATTCCCAATTAACCAGCTGTGTGACCCTGGGCAAGTGACTCAACCTCGCTGGAGCTAAACTCGCCCATCTAAAAAAATGGGGTCAATACTCGTCCCTACTTCCCGGGCCACTCGGAAGGTTAAACCTCCTGAGGACACATGTAGGCGCCTGCCACACAGTAAGCGCTCGGCTGTTTATTTTAGAATCCTGATGCTGTGGTTTTGCCACTTAGAAATAGGGGCGGGACCTGGACTGCCAAGTCGTGAGTTCGAAACCCACTCTCCCCAGGCGCGTGCACGGAGGAGAGGAGTCCAACCCCGAGGTTTTGCGGGCTCGTGGGATCTCCGTCCGCCTTCCGGGCTCTGGGTTGTTGTATCCGACTGTCGCAGGGACGCTGGGCTCGAGGTTTAGGATGCGTCCCGGAGGAGTAGTCGGTGGTGCCCTAGGCGGCGAAGAAATCCCCGGGGAAAAAAAGCAGGAGCGAAAGCTCCCCGCGCCTGGGTCCCAGAGCCCCTGCCTCGCGGATGTAACTAATTTTAAAACTATTTGAAAGGCGGGGAGGGGAAAAGAAAAAGACAAAAGGGCAGCGTGCAGGGGGGAAACGGAGTGCGGGAGATCCCGGGTCGGGACTCGGACCGCCGGCCGGCTCAGGAAGAGACAGGCCAGCTCCGGGGGAGCCCGCATCTCCCCACCGCTCCGCGCGCCCCGCCAGGCGTCCCTGGGGCGACTCTGCGACCCCCCAGGGACCGCGGCCACAGGTTGTGGGGACCGCCCGGCGCTGGAGGCCCCTGCGCTCCACAGCGGGGCGGGCGGCCGGGGTAGAAGCTGTCCCCCGCGCGCTCCGCGCGACACTCACCGACTGCAAGAAGCGCAAGGTGCCCACGTAGTCCCTCTCGGTGCCCAAGATCTCGTTGAGGACGCAGAGGCGGAGGCGCAGCTGGCGCTCGGACTCCCGGGCGGCCGCGCACGGGCCAGAGCTGGGCGCAGCGGCGCCGGGGACCCGGGGGTCCGGGTGGGCACCGTCCCCAGCCCCGTCGCCGCTGGGATCGCTGCCGCCGGGTCCCTCCATTCTAGCGCGGCCGCGCGGCGCCGACTCCTTCCCCCGCGCGAAGGACGCACCGAACGGCGACTCAGGCGTCCAGGCGCCCCATCCCGGACGGGGCGCGCCGGCGGGCCGGGCTCAGCGGCGGGCCCGGCGCCTGGCGCGGCGGGCGGGCGGGACTGGGGGCGGGCGGCCCGGGCCGGGGGCGGAGGCAGCGCGCGGAGGCCGGACAAGGGGCGGGAGGGGGCCGGCCCTCGAGGCTCCCAGACGGCGGGCCCCGCCGCCGCCACCGCCCCCAGCGCCAAGGGAGCGTCTGCCAAGTGCCACGCCGCGCTCGGGCCGCAGAGGCGCTCCGCGCGCGCACCGGGCCCCTGGCAGCCGCGCCGCGGCGCTCGGCGGCTACGTCGGAAGCTGGGCGCGGGCGGAGCAGGGGCGCCCGCGGCGCTCGGGCGGGAACCCTCCGGAAGGCGAACCGCGGAGGCCGCGCGGGGCCCCAGGCGGCACGCAAGCCGCCGCCCGCGCGCCAACTCCGCGCCCGGACGCGTGGCCCCCTCCCCCGCCGCGGGCTACGCCACGCCCCCCGCCACACGCGACACCCACCGCGCGCAGCCACACGCACGCAGGTCCGGCAGCAGCCGCCGCCGCCGCCGCCGCTCGGGCCGAGCGAACGCCGGGCTGGAGACGCTCTCGGCGGCCCTGGCGACCCCGCGGGCCCGCGAGGAAGGGGGCGGCCCCTGGCGGGCCGGGCCAGCCGCCGGGACACTTAGGCCTGTGGGTGCCCTCGGGCGCTGCCGCGCGACCTTGGGAAGGAAGACGCGCGCGTCTCTGTGTCCCTCCCTCTCTTGCCCTTTCCGTCCTTCCGTTTTTATCCCTTTTTTTTCCTGAACTTCTTCGCCCCCAGGAGACGACCCTGCTGTTTCCACCTTTCCCAGAAGAAATTATCTGTTCTCGAATTACTTAATCAAGTAGCAGCTGCTCGCGCGTCCCCCTCCCCACCCACCCACCACCAGGGATCAGGCCCGGGGGAACCCTGCCGCCAGTCCAGGCTGCTCGGGCGGCGTGACCTTGATCATCTTGATCATCCGCGAAACCGCTTGACAAATGTCCTCACCTGCCTCACAGGAAGGTATGGAGAGGTGACTGAGCGCTGGGGCCTAGCTGCTCAGGTTCGAATCCCATCTCCCTTGCTTGCTAGCCGGTGACCTTGGGCTGGTTTCCTTCCTTGCCTCTGGAGCCTTAGTGTTCTCGTCAATACAATGGAAATAATACTCGTCCCTAGCTCCTGCACAGGGTTATGTGTTAATCCACAGGGCATACTTGGAACAGTGCCCAGTACCTAGAAAGTTCTGTTTTTGTCCTTTATTATCATTGCATGTGTAAACTGCCCTCTTGGCCTGACCCCATTCTCTAAACTGTCCACGCAATTCCTAATGTTCCCCTATTCACACGCCAGGGACTGTACTGTCTCCGCAGTGGATAAGCTGATTCATAAAATATGCCCCCTCTAGACTGTAATCACCCTTTAGGCAAGAACATGACTGCTTATTTATCTTCTGTCCCAAACGCCCAAGACGGTTTTCATAATGGCCTGGCTCAATACTGCAAGTTCCTCAGGACACAGGGAGAGAGCAGAGTGGCTTCTGCCCTCTAGATGTTTCTTTGGGATTGTGGACAAGGTGGCGTTTGATCTGGGCCTTGAGTGAGTGAAGTTCTGGGCGGATGGTAGGGCAATGGCGGAGGTGAGTCCGGGGGTGCGAGTAGTGGAGTCAGTGATGTCCAGAATGGCTGACTCCTGAGGGTCTCAGAAAACCACAGATGTCTCTGAGTAGCTCTATGATAGGGCCTTAGACTAGGCACAGCACCTCTTGGAGCCTCAGAAGCCAAATTTTTAAATCAGTCCTGTCTTCCACAAGGGGAGAGCATAGTGGGCACATCATGGCTGTGCAGTGAAACTGGCTTGCATTCGTACCCCATTTCCAAATCTAACTGGCTGGGTGACCTTGGCTAGGACACTTCACCTCCCTGAGCCTCAGTTGCCTAATCCATAAAACAGGAGTCTTTGTAAGAGAAAAAAAAATGTACACAAAGCAGAGTTTCTCAACCTCAGGCCTATGGACACGCAGAGCCAGAAAAGTGTTAATTGTGGAGAGCCGACCTAGGCATTGTAGACCGTTTCAGCAGCGCGCTGTACCCACCAGAAGCCAGGAGCACTCTCCGCCCACCTCCAATTGTGACAACCACAAATGTCTCCAGATGGTGCCAAATGTAGAGACAGAATCTCCCCCAGTTGAGAACCACTGGAAAAAGTTCCTGACACAGATAGCTGGCACACAGTAGGTGCTCAACCGGTGTTAGCCTCCCTCCCAGCTGTGACCGCCAAACATTGGCTTCCACTTCAGACATTTGTCTCACACACAGACACAGAGCCCGTGTTTTATCCGAGGATTGGCCCACAATGCCAAGAGGACCCCAAACACGTCCTCATGTGTGAATGGAGCCCACCCTGTCCCACCCCTATCTCCTCTACATTCCGTCTGGGATTCCTCTGGGATATTTCATCCCCAGTGAAAGATGCAACGTTTAATAAATTACTAAGCTCTCTGTGTCTCCTTTTCCTCTTTCGTAGACTGAGGTCCTAAGGTTGTTGCAATGATTCCTGAGTCAAGACATGGAAACTACTTGGAGCAGATAGTAAGCACTCAGTAAGGGAAGGCTTTTATTTGGATTGAGTGCTGAATCCATTCACATGCATTTGGTTACGAGGAGAATGGGCTACTGGTGGGTTCCAACATAAGGGCATCATTTATGTAACAAGAGTCCAGAGGAAATTGCTTCATCAGGCTGGTTCAGGACTCGCAATGTCATCAAGGACCAAGATACCGTCAGCCCTTGTCATGGTGGCTTGTCTCCTGAGCTTTGGAACCTCAGAGTGACAAGATGGCTGTTGCAATGGCAACATCACCTGCCCAACCCAAGTCCAAGGCAGACTTTCTCTTAGACTTCACAGGCCAGACCGGGTCATGTAACCACCCTTACTTAGTCCCTGACCAAGAGCAAGAGTCGTCACGATCCATTCCGAGCAGCCCTGCTCCATCTCCTGGGACATGGCTGCCTGGACAACTGGGGTTCCACTGTGAAGAGATCAGGGTCTGCCATGGGCGCCTACTGTGTGCCAGGCATTGGGTGAGGTGCTAGGACTAAAGTGCGCAAGACTGGTGGTGTTCAGCGCTGACACTGTTCTAGCAGGCGAGGGGCAGACAGGGATGAGTGAGACCTAGAAAGACAGCAAGTGTTTTCATTCATTCACTGAGTGTTTCTGGAGGGACGCAGCAGTAACGCAGCAGCCACGGGTCCTACCCTCTTGGTGCTTTAGTCCAGAGGAGGGGGAGAAGGAACATAACCAAATTAACCATCAATCAATTAACAAAAGAGATCTTTTCAGCTTCTCCAGAGATGGTGGTGGCACTCCCAGGCTTCTGCCTCAGGTCACTGCCTGCCCCAGGTCTTATGACTCAGATGGCACTAGTGTGATCAATGGGGACTCCCTCTGTCCAGGGCCTGGCTGCCTCCCAGCTAATCCTGGCACAGAGCCACTCACCGAACCAAACATGACTAAACAGCCGCAAACGGGGAGATTTCTTTCCCTAGCCCTGTTACAGCCATGACTTCTCCTACCTTCTTTCCCATCACCTCCACTCACACCCTCCAGGATCTCCAGTGGGGAACCCTTAGATCCCCTGCGTCTCCAGGGCAGGACCCAAAACAGGCTTTAGCTGGGAAACATTCACCAAAAGAACAGAGAGAGAGAAAAAAAATCCTTCAGTCGAGATCAGGGAGTGATGATAACGATGGGGAAATTCTCTTCTACGGGGACAATTTTAGAGTTTCTGTTGCCATGTATTTCGCAAATCGTGGGAAATACCGTTTCGTTTCTGCTGCATACATTTCACAGTTGCAGAGAAGAAGTCAGCACTGCTTGGAAACATCAGACAGACAGTTCCTGATTTCCTGATGAGCCTCTCAGATTCTGCAGGCTCAGGATTTAAAGGCTGCCTTCCCCAGCTCTGCTCAGAAGAAAAAATAATGAAGATAAAGCAAGGAAAAACAAGGGGTGGTTTCTGCCCATCCCAAGTTGAACACACCAGTGAGAAATGACTTAAGGACTGCCTAGGAGTGCAATCATTTCCCAAATGCAAATGAGTTCTCAGTAAGTCAGGCCAGCTGCCCGGAGAGTCTTTTCCCCCTTCAGAGTCCCTGGAGCAGCTTTCTGAGAATAGGAGAGGCATCTCCGCCCCTGGCAGTCCCCAGAAGAGCTGGACAACAGAACTCAACGCAGGACACGCAGGCCAGGGCTCATATTTTCAGACCAAAATATTCCCTTCCTTATAGTCCTGGGTAAACCACTCCCGATGGTCCAAGTCAACACTTCCCCCAAAGGAACCCCTTGCTGTTAGAAGCAGATCTCACCAGACGACCCTGGTTCAAGGTCTGAGTCAAACATAACGGATATCAGATTAAGTCAGGGCCCCAGAGCGCTGCCAAGTCATGCTCCTGCCACGAAGCACTGGAAACACAGCCTGGAGGAAACAAAGAGGGAAATGCTTAGGACCTTGGTTTGAATCCCCGCTCTGCCGCTGATACACGTGCCTTCATTTTTCCCAGGCTTTGGACACTGATCACCCTAGGGATCAGCTGTGCGGGTTCAAGTCCCAGCCCCACCAACTTCGCACTTCCTAACTCAGCCACTCAACAGACTGAGCCACCCAGGCGCCCCCTGCGTCTGGACTCCTTGCATTAAAAGATAATACGGACACCCGGGTGGCTCAGTCAGTTGGGCGTCCCACTCTGTTTCAGCTCAAGTTACGATCTCCCATTTGTGAGATTGAGTCCCACGTCTGCACTCAGCATAGACCCTGCTTGGAATTCTCCCTCTCTCCCTTTCTCTCTCTGCCCCTCCCCCACTTACATATGCTATCTCAAAATAAATAAATAAACTTAAAAAAAAAAGATAGAGGCGCCTGGATGGCTCAGTCGGTTAAGCGTCCGGCTTTGGCTCAGTTCATGATCTCACGGTTCGTGAGTTCAAGCCCCATGTCAGGCTCTGTGCTGACAGCTCAGAGCCTGGAGCCTGCTTTGGATTCTGTGTCTCCCTCTCTCTCTGACCCTCCCCTGCTCAGGCTGTCTCTCTCTCTCTCAAAAATAAATTTAAAAAAATTTTTTAATTAAAAAAGATAATAAAATATCCTTATTGTTTAAGCCAGTTGAATCACACTTCCTTTATTTGCAGCCAAAGGCATCCTAACTGATAGGCATCCCCGTCCCAAGATTTCTGTCCACTCAGATGAACTGATTCCTCTATTGAAAGGAAGACCAAACACCCAGTTTGCATGGGACAATCCCAGTTTGTGCCCGTTGTCCCAAAATACTTATTAATAACATCGCACTTTGAATGATTGCGATCACCCTATCCTTTGAAATAAGCACAGCACTCTTTCTAATTCTCTGGGAAAATGCTAATGCCCCAGGGGCACCTGGGTGGCTCAGTTGGTTGAGTATCAGACCAGCTCGGGTCATGATCTCACAGTTTGTGGGTTCAAGCCCCAAGACAGGCTCTGTGCTGACAGCTCAGAACCTGAGCTGATTCACATACTGTGTCTCCCTCTCTCTCTGCCCCTCCCCTGCTCATGCTCTCTCTCTCTCTCTGTTTCTCAAAAATAAATAAACATTAAAAATTTTGTTTAATTTTTAAAAACACAGAAGCCCCAGAGAGCTCCCTCCCTTCACCACATTGCCTTCCCAAGGAAACAAAGACCTTTGTGTATAACACAAAGCCTGGATTGGAGGTAAAAGTTAAAGGGAAAAAGAGGTTCAGGGGCACCTGACTGTCTCAGTAGGTGGAGCTTACGACTCTTGATCTCTGGGTTGTGAGTTCAAGCCCCCCATTGGGTGTAGAAATTACTTAACAATAAAATCTTTTTTTTTTCTTTTTTAAATGTCATTAGAAAATGGATGCCTAAAAGGTAAATTCTACAATTTAGTCAAGACCAGAGATTGACCTGGATGGTTTATCTTGAAATTCTGCAGCCGGAGATGCCAGATGGTTTCAACAGACATACTGGACACACATTTATATGTCTGGGTTTTTCCCCCTCTTATTTCGGTTTGTCCTGGCCTGAAAGCTCAAACACAGGGCTGCCCAGTCCAAATCCAGACACCTGGCAGTCCCAGTGGCAACTCTGACAGAAAGCTGCCAGTTTCTGCTTTAGCCAGCAGAAACACAAACAGCCGCACCCTCTCCAAACGCCGTGTATGGGGCTCCAGCCTGCCTTCCAGATTTCCTAGGCAAATTCCCTTCCCAGAGCCTTGCCACAAAGCAGGGAGTTCTCCTCCCAACTGTTACCATTTCTGAGTTCTCACCGTGCACCAGGCATTAGTAATATTTGGCATCAGATTCTCACGCCTGCCCGTCATGGCACTGATTATTATATTATTGTCCCTTTTTTACAGATGAGAAACCTGCGGGGCTCAGAGAGGACCCCTATTGAGGTGACTGTATTTGTTAAGATAAAGATAGCCTCTGCAACAAGACCCAAATGGGAATACATTTTTCCTTTTTTTTAAATTTTTTTAATGTCTTTTATTTTTGAGAGACAGAGAGAGACAGCACGAGCAGGGGAGGGGCAGAGAGAGAGGGAGACACAGAATCTGAAGCAGGCTCCAGGCTCTGAGCTGTCGGCACAGAGCCTGACGCGGGGCTCGAACCCACAAACGGTGAGATCATGACCTGAGCCGAAGTCGGAGGCTTAACCAACTGAGCCACCCAGGCGCCCCAGGATTACACTTTTCTAAACAGAGCTTATTTCTCTCCCATGAGACGGTCCAGGTGTAAAATACCCAAGGCTGGCATGGAGGCCTCACGGCGTCGGGGCCCAGGCTCCTTCCCAGTCGTGGCTCCACAGTCCCGGACATGGGGTGTTCACTGAGGGGCCAAAGGTGACCACTCTAACGCCCCATCTCAACTGGCAGAAAGACAAAGGGGGACGGGAAGGAAATGACTGGTCCTTTTAAGAGCCCAGCTTGGAAGTTTCACACGTCACTTCCTCTCTCACCCAGTTGGCCGGAGCATCACTACCCAGGTGCGTCTGACCCTAGAGCCCCACCAAGCCACCTCTCGGGTGTGGCAGGTGAGCTGCGAGCATCTCATTACCGTCATCACAGAACGTGCCAGGCGCTGAATATATGCATGAGTACGTCCAGTACTCGCTTGGGACTCCAGGTTGGGAGAAACCTCACTGTGAATGCCTGGCACTGTTCTCGTCACTGAGAAACAGGCAAGGGTCCTTGCCCTCCCGGAGCTGATGGGCTAGTGGCAGAAGAGATGCGGAAAAAGACCCCCAAGAAGTCAATCACAAAGTCTGCCAGGTGGTGGGACTGGGGGGGGGGGGACACTGAGAGGGAAGACGGCAGGGAGGCCTGGGCCAGCACAGTCCCAGAGGATGAGAGAAAAGAGGTGACATTTTAGCAAGAAGTGAAAGAGTGAGGGAGCAGACCCCACAGGTGGCTGTGGGAGACGCACTGAGCCTGGAGAGGGAAGCTGGACGGCTGGGCTGTGTAGGTGTCTGACAGGATGTGGGCGTTTTCTCTGGGTAAGTGGGAGCCTTGGCAGGTTCTGAGCAGAGGAGACATAAGATCTGACAGGCTCCAGGAGGATCGCTCCAACTGCTCTGCAGGAAGAGAGCGCACAAGGGGGTGAGGTCAGAGGCAGTGAGACCCGGAAGGAGGGTACTGCACCAGTCCAGGCGAGAGATGTCCATGGCTTCCACCAGGCTGATCCCAGGGGCAATGAGGAGAAATAGACTGTTCTGGAAACACCCTAAAGCTAGAACCTGCAGGGTTTGTTGAAGCGCTGGGGAAAGAGTTAAACACAACTCCACAGTTTTGGGCCCGGGCAACTGACAGGGTGGGGTTGGAATTGACCAGGATGGGGAAACCTGTGAGAGGGGCAGGTGCGGGGGAGAAGGTGGAGGAGAATTTGGCTTCGGCTGTGTTAGATGTCAAAGCCAATAGCCATGGGGCGCCTACGTGGCTCAGTTGGTTAAGCATCTGGCTCTTGATATCAGCTCAAGTCATAATCTCATGGTTTGTGAGTTCGAGCCCCATACTGGGCTCTGCACTCACAGCGCAGAGACTGCTTGGGATTCTCTCCCTCTCTCTGCTCCTCTCCCTCTCACATTCTCTCTCTGTCTCTTTCTTTCTGTCTCTCCCTCTCTAAATATATATAAACAAACAAATAATAAACAAACTTAAAAAAAATAAAGCCAGTTGCCAAGTGGAGTTGTTGAGTGGGCAGATTCACAAGCCCAGGGTTCAGGGGGAGGCCAGGCTGGAAATAAGAATCTAGGCAATTGTCAGGATCTAATGATAAAGCCACGGGATTGGGCGAGATCACTCAGGGAGGCCACACGGGTGGAGGAGAGACAGGGACAGAGGCCTGGGGTGCACTGACGTTCAGAGCTGGGGCGGCCAGTAAGTGGGCGCCACGGCAGAATTTCCTGAGTTTCCCTGGCTTCCTTAAGAAGGGGCGCCTGTGTGGCTCAGTCGGTTAAGCGTCTGACTTGGCTCAGGTCAGGATCTCACAGTTCGTGAGTTCAAGCCCCGCATCGGATTCTGCGCTGACTGCTCAGAGTCTGGAGCCTGTTTCGGATTCTGTGTCTCCCTCTCTCTCTGCCCCTCCCCCACTTGTGCTCTGTCTGTCTCTCTCTCAAAAATAAATAAACAAAAAAATTTATTAAAAAAACAAAAAGGCTGGACGCAGCCGTGGAGTCTCCCGTGACCTCGCTCTCCTCATGAAATGGGGCACGAAATGGGGAACGGGGCAAAGTCCCCAGTCTCGTTCACTCGTTTCCTTCACAGGCCCGAGCTTCAGTTTCCCAATCTGTTAAATGGGAACATTAAGAATCCTCTGCCAGCTCTCTAATGGAATGTGAGGACATAACAAGACCTTACAGACCCCAAAATACTTGAAAACGCGAGGAGCCCATGAATGGAAGGAATCTCTTCCTCTACTGCCTAACTTGCAGTGCTTAGAAATGTGAAACCAAAGGAAGCAAACAAAAAAAGAGCTTACACCAATTCAGAGAAAACAAACTCCACACAACACAAACGAATCTTTGAAGCGTAACGTTGAGCCGACGAAGCCAGATAGAAAAGAGCACGTGATGTAGGATTCCACGACACGGTGCTCCAAAGCAGGAAGTGTGAAACTACAGCGCTCAGAGGTGCACAGGTGGGGGGCAAATCTGTAAAGACAAGAGCACCTTCCAAGTCCAGGCAGTGACTTCCCCCTGGGTTGGCAGGAGGGGTCCTGGGAGTTGGATGTGCCACAGGGGCTTCAGGGGGCTGGCCGTGTTCGATTCCTGCTCCATGGGGTGATTCCACAGAGGTGCATTTCATAATGACATATTATGATTTACATTTAGGTCTTATACCCTTTTCTCTACGTGTTCTCTATTTCCCAACTTCCCATCAGGGGGTGGGACCCCTGGGTGGTTCAGTCGGTTGAGCATTCGATTCTTGGTTTCAGCCCAGGTCATGATTTCACAGTACATGAACTTGAGCCCCGCGTCTGGCTGCACACTGAGCGAGGAGCCTGCTTGGAATTCTCTCCCTCTTTATCTGCCCTCCGCCTCCACCTCTCTCTCAAAATAAATATATATTTTTAATGTATCAAAAGCCTTAAAAATAAATATACACTTTGACCAAGTGCTTCTCACTTGGGGAATCTAAACTATGAAACAATCACACGTGCAGACATCTTTTGATGCACAAAGGTGTCTCCTACAGTAATACTTAGCCCCATAATGGAAAGGACCAAAATTCTCACTAATTATACTATGCTGTCTTCGCAACTGGAAAACTAGTTAGCCACTTAAAATTCTGCTACCAGAGAATGGTTAAGGGAATAGAAAAATGATCACGGCACACAAATAAATGGGGAGAAAAAGAGTGGAATATAAATTACATGCACATTGTGACCTCAATATTGTCAATATAGCTCTCAGCATGGATCCACTGTGCTGGTGAAGTCTGTGAGCCCGAGCTTATAAGC
>PISW01003966.1:149892-184731 GCA_004023785.1 Mungos mungo | reverse complement strand
GGGGAGGAGGCGGCTACAAACGGTTTCCCAAGGTTTCCCAAGGTCAGACCCCGCAGCCGGGAGGGCGGCAGGCACTGGTAAGAGGCCTGTGGGGAGGTGTGCGGGGGGTTACCCGGGTGGGCACAAGGCAGCCACTGAAGGATTTCAAGCAGGTCCTTGACCTAATCAAAGTTGTGTTCTAGAAAGTTCACTGTGACAGCAGTGATGGATGCACCAGGAGAGGAGAGTCAGGAGGCTTTTGCATTGAGCGAGAGGAAAATAAGGCCAAGGGTAGGCCCTGATGGCAGGGGTGGGCTTTGCGCGGCAGAGCTGAACGCACGTGAGGAAGACTGAGTCCTTTTCCGAAAAAATCCAGAACAGAGGTCACAGCCATGGGCTATGGCGAAGGAGGGCTGCGTACAGGCACTGGAACAGAGCCGTCTGGGTGTAGACCCTCCCCTTCTCTTAGCTGCCCGCCCCCTACTGGGGCGGGGCCCACTTGGCGCGCTGGCTCCCCGCGCCTGCGGAGAGCACCTTCTCTGCTCCAAACAGCATCAACCAATCTGTCTCTGCGTCCGGGGGAGTGAGAACTTCTGGTTGGTTACATGCTCCAAACAGCATCAACCAATCAGTCTCTGCCCCCCCCCCCCCCGAGGGAGTGAGAACCTCTGATTGGCCGCGCTGGCTCACATGCTCGAGCCCCGAGGTGGGAGTGGGGCAGTGAGGCCCCACGCACCTGGCGCCAACTTAGGGCTGAAGGAAGGGGCGTCCAGGTTGGTGGCCTGGCTGCGTGATCCCCGCAGCTCTGGAGAGGGCCACGGGCGAGGTCAGGAGGAGGCTTCCTGGGTCGGGAGGGAGTCTCGTACCGCCGAGAGCTTGAGACATTTCTTTGCGTCGAATGGGAGGCCGGCTCCAGCCTCCCTCTGAGCCCTGAGCAGGTAGATGGACCCCCTTTTCCACTCGCCTGGAAGTGGGTGCGCGGAGGGGAGGCAGCCGGCGCTGCAGACCCCGACCTGCCTGCACCTGGGGTGATGGCGTGGAGCCCCACGTTAACCTCCAGCGCCGAGTACTGGCCCTCCCTACAGAGGCCGTGGCTTCGTGCGTTTCAAGGGAATTACAAACACTGTTCCGCCTTCCCCCAAACCCTGCAGCGTGCAAATCATGAAGCATAGTGAAGTGTTTGTTTACACTTTTCCTTTTGAGTTAAAATTTACTTAGGTTAAAATGCAGAAATCTCTTTTTGTTTTTAAGTAGTTTTTTTTATTAAAAAATATTTTTTATTTTTTTAAAATGCATTTTATTTATTTCTGAGAGACAGAGAGATGTGACAGAGTGACCAGGGGAGGGTCAGAGAGAGAGGGAGGTACAGAATCCGAAGCAGGCTCCAGGCTCTAAGCCAGCTGTCAGCACAGAGCCTGATGCGGGATCCGAGCCCACAAACCGTGAGATCATGACCTGAGCCGAAGTCGGTCGCTCAACCAACTGAGCCACCCAGGCACCCCTGTGTTTTTATTTATTATTGAGACAGAGAGAAACAGCGTGAATGGGGGCGGGGCAGAGAGAGAGGGAGACACAGAATCTGCTTAACCAACTGAGCCATCCAGGCGCCCCAAGTAGTTTTTAATTTAAAATTCTTTTAATTTTTATTTTAGAGAATCTCAAGCCGATTCACACCCAGCACAGAACCCAACACGGGGCTTGATTCCACAACCCTGGGATCATGACCCCAACGGAAATCGAGTGTCTGATTCTCAACCAACTGAGCCCTCTTCCCCCTCCCCCCCATGCCTTACGGCGCTGTGAAATGCAGAAATCTAAATGTGTGCATTCCCGGAGTTTTGACGAATGCATACGCTCATGCATTCCACACCCGGAGCGCCTTTATTACCTGAGTGTGACCTGAACAGCCAGTGGGTCCCGCCTGGGATTTCGCCAGAGAGTGCAGGGGAGAACTGGCCCGCCAGAGTGGGTTTCTGGGGACAGTGAGGGTGAGGGGGTGGAGGGAGGGTTGATCGCTTCTCCGACCACATCTCACCAGTGCTGCCAGCTCAGGGTCATGCTTAACTTACTCCATCAGTGAAACCCTTAGAACTCCCACCAAACTGGTGCTCCCGAGTCCCTATTGCCCTGCCGTTATGATCCGCATCTGACCGGCAGTCCTCTGTCCATTTTTATTCGTCAAAACCCCGTAAGAGAAGAAAGGTGAGCGGTGGCACCTGGACACCACCCTTTGGCCTGAACCCCCGAACACCTCTGCAGTTGTAACAGAATCAAGAGCGAATGCTCAGCGGCGTTATTTGTGAAAGTGAGCCGACCCCGGGGAGATTGCCTATCCAGCAGCTCTGGCCTCCTTTTTCCAGGATGGCAAAGCCCACTTCCAGCTTGAAAGGCTGGAAATGCCCAATGTTCACTCCCCGGCCTTTCCACTAGCTGGGTTCGTGCACCACCCCAGGCCAGTAAGATGTAAGGGAAAGTCACCTGGGGCTCTAGGAAAGATTTTCTCTCCACTAAAAAGAGCTACATGGGAGGCAATGTCCCTTTCTCTCCTAACTTCAGATGTTATCCTATGAGGATGTGATGCTTGGAGCTATGACAGCTACCTTGTCACCATGAGTAGTAAAACTAAGAGAATCAAAGAAAAGTCAGCCAGTGCTCCTGAGTCTTAGACCTGCTGAGTCCTGGAGTGCTTACCTCTAGACTTCCCGTGTGAGGCCACACATGCCTCATTACTGGACGTCAGGACCTTGCAGTCCGACACCTACTAACTGATACAAATGATCTGTACAATTCGTTACTAGCAGTACCAGAGCATTTTCTGAAAACAGTCCTATTTGTGTCGTGAAGATCGGACCTGACTGTTTCAAAGAGAACTATAATCCAGGGATATCTGATAGGAGTAAACCACCCGCTGTCAGGGAAGTTAAAGGGGCAGAGCACGGGGTCCCCCGATGATGGGCTGCAGGATCTGCAGGGGTTCCAGCACCTGGCGGTCCCTTCGGACTCCATCTGTTCTTCTGATTTCTACCTTTAGTTATCTGTGAGTACGTGGCTGATGGCTGACCGGGCTTCCTGTGGGGCTACAATACACAAAAAGGCCTGGTCGAATCTTAATGTATTTAATGCTGTCATCCAAACTGTTAACCGTTTTTTAACCAAACTGGCAAAAACATGGCTTTATTACCTACCGGTGCCTAGGATAAAGTCTCAACCAAATCGTACATGCTCAGAGAAAAACTGCTTCCTTTTGTCAAAATGATTGGTAGGCTTTCTAGTAACATGCAGCGTTTTATTAAGGGCCTACTATGTGCCAGACTTTGTGCTGGATATGGGGAGTCTAGCCGTGAGCCAGGCAAGTTCCACCCTAGAGGAGCCCCCCGATTAGAAAGAAGGATGGAATAGGGGTGCCTGGGGGGTTCAGTTGGTTGAACGGCCGGCTTCAGCTCGGCTCAGGTCATGATCTGGTCTGTGATTCAAGCCCTGCAGCGTCGGGCTCTGTGCTGACAGCTCAGAGCTGGAGCTGCTTCGGATTCTGTGTCTCCCTCTCTCTCTGCCCCTTCCCTACTCATGCTCTGTCTCTCTCTCTCTCTCTTTTTCTCTCAAAAATAAAATAAACATTAAAAGAAATAGAAAGAAGGATGGGAAAGCCATCAGGCCATTATAATGCAGATGGAGATGTGTTTCCCTGGGCCCAAGGACAGGGGGCAGGGGGATCCCAGCGGAGCTCACGCCTTCACTCATTCACGCCTTCATTCAGTTGATCATTCATGCGCCGTGTTCAGTGAGCATCCATGAAACGCCTGGGCTCTGTGCTAGGAACGGAAAGGACACTGGGGGAAAGAGAGACACAGTCCCTGTCCCCACGCTGCTCTCGGTGTGAGGTGGGGTACGCAGCTCATCCCACGGTGCTCTCGTATGGGAGGAGAGGCATCGAAGGCACCTCACTCAAATTTTGGGTGCTGAGGAAAACTGAGCAGAGACAGGAAGGAGGAGAAGGTGGGGAAAGATGTTCTAGACAGAGGGGCGGGTACGGTGCATGGCCTCAAGGACACAGGAGACCACAGCCCAGGTCATTTCACATGGTCGGAGCAGCAAAAATTTGGATGGAGTGGAAGTTGTAAGGGGAAGTTGACACATCTTGGAACCAAGTAAAGGAATTTGGGGATTTTCTGAGGGTAATGAGTGAAGATGAGATTTAAGCAAGAGAATGAAGCGGTCAGGTGTTCCCTTTAGAAAGCTGTGTAGAAAGGGGACCAAGGTGGGGGTGCCGTCAGTTCCTTCTGGGGCATGCTGACCCTGAGGGCCTGTTGGGAGGTCATGAGGGGATGCCCTGGGGGGGCAGCCAGCCTGGGACTGAGGAGAGGGCTCAGCCGGAGCCTGACATGTGAAAGCTGCCATCGTAAAGGCGCGCTGAGCCAGGCGGCCGGGGGCAGGGGGAGCCTGAGGAAGAGCTGTCTGGCATCTGCTTTTAACTCTGGTCATAGATGGAGGTGGTTTTCAGAAAATTGAGAAGAGGAAGTCATACGTGTGAAACACTTCTGCTCTTTGGCTTATTTTTTTCCCTAGCACTTGGAGGAGAGTCCTCTCGGGGTCACGGGTTCCCAGAGTCCCGCCACAGACCACAGTGAGGGAACCACGGGCCACCATAAGGCAGTAGTAACGCAGGACGCTGGACGTCCTGTGGCATGTAGGGAGACAGAGCCTGGAGAAAGCACATGTCCCCACCGGTCCGGCGGTGGCTGGGGGGGAGCTCAAATACAGCAGGTGCAGCTGTCTGTCCATCTCGTGCCAAGGAGCTCAGTCCCAGGGCCACTCCGGGCCTTCTGGGGTCCACGGCGCACTCCCCACGGCCTGCTCGTTGCTGATTTCCCGGCAGTTGCTTCCAGCTGAGCATCTCGGGTCTGCCTCGGAAGCGTCCGTCCTGGGGCTCCAGGAGATCAGTGCCGGGGTCGGAGCCTCCAAGCTGACTCGGGCCCTGGGGACCGCGACCCTCTTGCCCGCATCTTGTCAGTGGCCCCGCCATGCTGAGGGACTTGGGGACAGTGATCTCGGGCGGTTGGGACAGGGGAGGAAGTGGTCATGAGCATCAGACGCAAGGACTGAAGCCCCTTGAACTCTCATCTCGAATCTGCCATTTAACGGCCCCTTGCTTTCCTGTTCCCTGCAATTTCCCCTCCCCCCACCCCGGGGGAACTGACTTTCCCGTAGCTCCCCGTTTACACACACTGCAAAATGATACTGCGACGAGTCACGTATGGGCTTGGGTCCAGAAGGCGACATCTGTGTGGACGGTCACAGCGCTGCCGGGAAGCAAGAACCCGGCGAGCACCTGGATCTCTGCGTCTGCCTGTCCCTGTGCGTCACAGAGGGGCGCTGGGGCGTGGGGTGTGCGTAGGTGGGGACAGTTCCCAAGAACAAAAAGCACCACTCACCCTTGAAGAGCCTGCTGGGGGTGACGTGTGACCGCACACGCGACCACTCAGCCGCACTGTCCCCAAGCCCTGGGTGACAGTGACAGGTGGGTGGGCCCGAGGGCCAGCAGGGGAGGGGGGGCTGGGGGCTCTACAGCCAAACAGCAAGATCCAGGATAGCTTAGAAGCAAACAGAAGGGAAGGGGCAAGGAGTGTCAGGAACGGGGGTTTTTCACGCGTGGGAGCCGCGGAACCCCGGGGCTCCCGTCCGCAGTAACTCAAGGCCTGACCGCTCCGGTCCCTGGGGCGGAGCCGCGGCCCGTTTCCTCTGGGAGGCATGTGGCCGCGGGGCTCTGGGTCGAAGCTCCGGGGGTGTTTATTCCACGGCGCTGTGCCACAGCCCCGCCGGCGTTTGGGTCCCGTTACCGAAGCGCTTCCGTTCCCCAGTGTGAAATCTGCTGCGCCAACGCCCTTCAGCTCCCCGCCCGCCAGAAGGCAGACACGGTGTCTCAGAAATGACGCTTTTCCATGTTTGCAGGGATTTCGACATCATCATAATCATCTAGAGGCTCAATGTAGCTCGGGATGGAAGCTGTCTTCTTATTTCTAACCTTATTGACCAGCGAGTAAGTGGCCGGCGGCTGAATCGGGGCGTCCTGTGGGGCTGGAACACATGAAAAGGTCCTTGGAGGCCAGCTGCTGTGTGCATATTATATATAAAAGTTTTTATTTATTTATTTGAGAGAGACAGAGACAGTGCATGTGGGGGCAGAGAGAGAGAATCCCAAGCAGGCTCTGAGCTGCCAGTGCACTGGGATGCAGGGCACGAACTCACGAAACCCTGAGCCAGCAGGCTCCAGGCACCAAGCTGTCAGCACAGAGCCCGGCACGAAGCTCAAACCCACGAACTGTGAGATCATGACCTGAGCTGGAGTCGGACGCTGAACCAACTGAGCCCCCCAGGCGCCCCTGAGCTAAGACATTTAGATGAGTTTGTTCCCCTGCCCTGAATGTTACCAGCAGCAGATACTTACGGGCATGTTCTGGAAAGAGCAAACCCCTGGGCGGCAGCGGGGGCAACTGAACTGGTGATTCATTAAGAACATTCCTGGAGAGAGGGAGAGGAGTCAGGGTGGGTTTGAGCATGTCAGCTGTCAGCCCACAAAAGGAAAACATCAAAGAAAACAGACACTGTTGAACATTTAAATCTTCATTCCTAAAAGCTGGAGGTATCTCCTTCCTTCTGGTTTGTACCCCGTTTGCATAGGAACCGTTTCCTCCAGCCCTGGGGACAGGTGGATTGGAGGGAAGGAAGGGACTTTGCATGGAACACTTTTCCTGGTTCTTGGAGCTGTTGGCGGGGGAGAGGGGGGAGGGGAGCAGCAGGTGTGTTTTCATTAGCAAAACACATGTGTTCCTAACGCTAAGGGCACACGTGCTGACCGTGTACTCAGCACATCCTGCCGAGATGGCTGTGTGTGGCCGTCAGATGAGCGTGGGAGAACGGTGGTGGCAGCCCAAGCCCGACCTTACCCGCGTGCGCAGCAGCCGCAGCGATCAGAGTCGTGAGGCCGGACCGAGGGCAAGCCCATGCACAGGGACACGCACAGAAACATTGACCCATGGGAGCCAAGTGCTGGATAACACACGCTGGCTGATTCTATTGCTTAAAAACTTTTTTTTTTTTACATTTATTTATTTATTTTGAGAGGGACAGAGATGGCATGACCGGGGTAGGGGGAGGGAAGGAGAGAGACAGAAAGAGAGAATCCCAAGCAGGTTCCTCGCGGTCAGGGCAGGGCCTGATGCAGGACCTGAACTCACGAACCACGAGATCATGGCCTGAGCCAAAACCGAGAGTCAGATGCTTAACTAACTGAGCCCCCTGGCTGATTGCATTTGTATAAAGGGTAAAAACAAGAAAAAACCGAGCCTCTCCTGTGTCTGGTAGTGGCTGTCTTTGGGGTGTGAGGGCTGGGAGGGAATAGAGGCCAGTGAGGAACTAGCGACTCTGTTTCTTGAACCGGGCGCCACCCACCTGGGTCTGTCTGGTTTGTGGAAATTCAGAGTCGTGCTCGACCTTGTGCAGCCTCCTGCATTCGTGTCACACTTCGGTAAGAACGGAAACAAGCAGAGGCCGCAGGAGAGCCTCTCTGCCTGGACCCACCACCCCCTCCAGGTTCTATGACCTCCGCACCGGAAGAGATTGCTTTGAGCCAAGTTGTGCCCTCCTGTGCGTGGTTACGTGCCTCTGAGGATGCACAAGTCTGCTTAGGATGCTGGGATGAGTGGACAAGGGGACGTGTGGCTAGAGCTCCATTAGTGGCCTCTGTCCACCCCTCCTGGCTGTGCCCAGGAGAGGGGGAAATTGATCTGCCTTTGGGAGATACCGGCTCCCCCTTTCTCCTCCAGAGCCGGCCTGACTGCCGAAAACAGACAGTGTGATGGAGCCTCTGCCGGCCAAAGGAGCCGCTGTCCCCGGGCCGTGCAGGGTGGGGGAAGGTTTGCCTGGTCTTGAATTAGCAAATGCACTTGCCCGTGGCTAAGAGCCCCATCCTGCAGTGCCAGGTTTATTCTTGTTAAAGGTGATATTTTGTTATTTGCAGGACACGTTTGTCCTACTCAAGTGGGTCAGAAGAGCCCCTTGGTGGGGAAGAGGTCTATTATTTGCTGGATCCACAACAGCAGTCACTCTAGGAAAGCACAGACTTTAGGTGCAGTCAGGTTAAGTGTTCAACTTCAGCTCAGGTCACGATCTCACGGTTTGTAGGTTCGAGACCCGCGTGGAGCTCTGTGATGACAGCTCAGAGCCTGGAGCTGCTTCAGATTCTGTGTCTCCTTTCTCTTTTTGCCCCCCCCCCCACTCGCTCAAATTTGTTTCAGACAATGTATTACATTCCAAAAAAACGACTGGCCCTTGACCAGCCCCAGGCCCTTAACCTCTAAGCTCCGGGGGAATGAAGCACCGTGCATGTGACTGTACCATTGGAGAAGACTACTAGAAGCTTCCGCCTGGGTTCCCCTGGGCTCCACCCTATGTGCTTTCCGTTGCTGAGTTGATTCTGTACCCTTCTATGGTAATAACCCATGAACGTGACGATAGTAGCTTTTCTGGGTCCTGTGAGCTTCTCGTGAATGAATCATCAAGCCTAAAGGTGATCTTGGGGACCCCCGACACAGATAGCAGTCATAAAAGCCCCAAATAGATCACAAAACACAAAAGTAAAGCGAAGGGCGTAGTTTCGTTAGGCACACAGCCTGGGGACGGCAATCCCGGTGGTCCGTCAAAGGAAACGGAGGGTAGGGGCCCCTGGCTGGCCCGTTGGGTGGAGCCTGCGACTCTTGATCTCAGGGTTGGGAGTTTGAGCCCCACCCTGGGTGTAGAGATTACTTAAAAATAAAATCTTGAAAGAAAGAAAAAGAAAAGAAGGAAGGAGGGAAGGGGGAGAGAGGGAGAGAAAGAGGAAGAAAGATAAAAAGAGAAAGGAAGAAGGAAAGAAAGAAAGAAAAGGAGGAAGAAAGGAGAAAGAAAGAAAGAAAGAAAGAAGAGGAGGGTCGACCTAACCCTGAGGGTGGGCCCACAGAGCCTGATCTGTGACCTCTGCCAAACTAGACCAGACGAGGACAGCTGGGAGAGAGAGCTCCGATGGCGCCCTGCAGCCCCGGAGCTCGGGCCCCTCCCCTGAGGACGGGGAATTGGCAGGCAGGACAGGTTCCGGGCCGCCCAGGCACAGGTGGCCAGGCGCTGTCCACCCAGGGCTGCCCTGTACTTACTCGTACGTTTTCTCCTCATCCCTGTGCCCGCCCGAGGGCTTGGCCACGTGCCACTTCTTGCCTAAGGAAACAAACAGCCATTAATCATCGTTCAGGAAGGGCCGGCAGATGGTGTGAGTGTGCAAGACCCTGAGACCTCAGGCATGTGCAGGGCACGTAGGGGGGGCCACCAGGGGGCACAGGCCTCGGGGCACTTGGTGGGCGGTGGAGCCCGGCTTTGACACGGCTGACCACGAGCCCCAGACTCTGTGTCACTGCGTATGTAACCTGGGCCGTGCTAGGCGGACACGTCTCTGTTCGTTTTCACCTGCGTGTTAACAGCGGTGGCTTCAGATCCAGGAGAGCGGGCAAGGTTGTGTTCAGGGTCATACTTTGGTCTGGATCTAAGAACGAAACATTTCAGGAAGGCAAATGGACGGAGGAGCCAGGAGCCAGAATATATTCATGTTAAGAAGACATGGGTCTTTTTAACAGGGCATCTGGGTGGGTCAATCAGTTAAACACTTGACTTCCGCTCCAGTCATGAACTCAGGGTTGGTCAGTTCAAGCCCTGCGTCGGGCTCTGTGCTGACAGCTCAGAGCCTGGAGCCCGCTCCCCTCTCTCTCTGCCGCTCCCCTGCTGGATCTCTCCCTCTCGCTCTCTCTCCAAAATAAACATTAAAATATATTTTTAAAACATCTATAAAACAAGAACAAAAAACAATTAATTAATTAATTATCAAGTGGTCGAGGGCAGAGAGCATTGGACAGGAAGCCCAGTGGGCCTGAGTTCTGGTCCCAACTCTGCCACCGACTCCTGTGAGCCCTCCGTCAAGGCCCTTCCTCTCTCTGAACCTTAACTGTCATGTCTGTCAGAGCAGATGGAGGGGGTGAGGTGACATGGTTTTGCTCTTGTGGAGCCAGGCCTGTCAGCACTGGGCAAGCAGGGGTCTGAGGCTGTCCCAGATGCCATGGCAGGTCGGTGCTGAGGGTGGCCTGCCCAGACTGCCCTGGGGGAAGCCGCCGCACCTGCGGGGGGAGGCATTTACCATCCCCGGGTCATCAGAAGGGATAGGATTGCAAGAAAACACACCATTGAATCAAGACTGGCAAGTTTTGGGAGAACGGAAGGCAAAGCGGAAACCCACTTGCAGGTGGTGTAAAGTTAGTGTCAAGCCCCCAGGAAGCTGCTTCTATGTTTTGAGGGTGCCAAGTCCCCATGACCGAGGCGGCCGCCTTCCTGGAAGGTTTCGGGTCTGACCCGAGAGGACGCCGTGGTGTGGCCGACGCGCCCATCACGGACTGAGCCCGGATTTCAGGCCTCAAGACAGTCTTTTCTTTGAAACCGCTTTGTTGGGGCAAGCTCGACTAGCAAAGCCTGTGCGGATGCAGCGTGTAGGACACGTGTGCCCCTCGATGTGCTCGGAACCGGACGGCCTCTGGCGTCCTCTGGACCCGGGCCGCCTTCCAAGTCCCAGGGGTGCGAGCAAGAGCCGGGCGGGGGACAGAAGCCCTGCACCAGCCTGTGCCTTCCGCACCTCAGCCTGCGCACCGGCAGCGCCTGCACGTCGGTTCACCAACCTCCCTTCGCTGTGCGGGTGGGGGACCAAGGCCCGGAGATGCCAGGCAACGGCAGGGCAAGGCGCCGACCCAGAGTGCATAGTGCTTAATCCACACGCGAGCCACCCCAGCCCGCCTCTCCACGCCCCCCTCCAGCAGCACCGGGGAGACAGCCGTTACCCTGTCTCAGCAGTTGCCGACACACACAGTACAGGATGAGGGCCAGGCCCACCGACACGGTGACGATGGCCACGGCCAGGATGATGAAGAAATTGTCCCTCCACCAGTCCATCGCGATGGGACCCTGGGAAGAAGGAGAGAGAGGAACGAGACGTGATTGGGGGTGTGGGGGGGTGGGGGCGGGGGCCATTGTCTACCACGTTTTGGGGACACCCCTGCTTAGGGGTGAGGCGGGCTGAGGCTCAGACGAACCCTGCCCGTCAGTGGCTGGGAACCCTCAGGCCAGGCCCTTAATCTGCGCTTCCGGGTGTCCCCGTGTGCCGCGCAGAGCGAGCCCGTCCAGTGCTTCCTGGGGACTCCTGAGCTCCGGGGATCAGACATGTGCGTAGGAGGCTGACTCCCTGCTCTGTCTTCCACGGCCAAACGTGCAGGGGACTGACGTCATTGGAAGACTCACTAACTGCAGTCATTTTATACCCAAGGGGCAACATAGACTGAACTCCTATTGTGTTTTTGGCCTGGGGGTTAGAAACACACCTTGGTGGGCCTCTTGAGTGAGGCATGGGTCAGAAGGGGAAGGTGAAATGCAAAGTAAGGCCACCGAAAAAGGAGCAGGAATCTGGGGGCTGAAGGCTGGCTGACTCGGGAAGCAGCAGAGTCTGGGGAGGGCAGATCTTAAGTGTTGTCATCACAGAAAAGAAATCGCGACATTAGCTCTGGTGGCGGGCATTTTCCAGACGGTGAAACCTCGGGGGCTGAGTGTCTTGTTAACGCGAGTGTTCCGCAAGAGGAGCAAACGTTTCTGGTAAATTTAAAATTTTTTAAACATTTATTTACTTTTGGGAGACAGAGAGATGGAAGGCGAACATGGGAGAGGCAGAGAGGCAGACACAGAATCGGAAGCAGGCTCCAGGCTCTGAGCTGTCAGCACAGAGCCTGACTTGGGGCTCCAACCTACAAACTGTGAGACCATGACCTGAGCCGAAGTCGGATACTCAACTGACGGAGCCACCCAGGCGCCCCAAATAATACAATTTAACTGGATAAACTATTGATGTCTTATAATACGAGTAGTAAGTGTGATGCCGAATGTCACATGGCCAACACTAACCAACGGTCCTCCCTCCCTCTCTCCCTCTCTCTCTCTCTCTGTGTGGGATTGTGGGTGGTCGTCTCCCATGCTGTGATGCTCGGTGTCACGCTTCGGTGTTTAGCAGAAATCAGTGATTTTTTGGGACGTTGGAAGGTGCCCACAATGGCACTAGTGTATTTTTGTCCCTTCAAAGCACCTGTGGACAGTCTTTTCCTTTTCCCGACAACAGTCTAGGTCATTGGATAGGTTCCTTGTTAGAGTTACATGAAAAGAAAAAGTTTCCATTGAGCCAACGGATCGCAGTGATTCCATTAGTGAGAGTGAAAGCTGTTCTATAAAATAATTCTCTGTTCTCTTGTCTCCTTCACACCGGCCATGAAGGGGAAGTGGAGGGTAATTTGTTTGTTTTTCTTTATATTTTGTATTTTCTTTTTCAATTAAAAAAATTTCAATGCTTATTTATTTTTGAGAGAGAAAGAGAGACAGAGCATGAGCAGGGAGGGGGAGAGAGAGGGAGACACAGGCTCAGAAGCAGCTCCAGGCTCTGAGCTGTCAGCACAGAGCCTTACATGGGGCTTGAACCCACGAACCGTGAGATCATGACCTGAGCTGAAGTCAGATGCTCAACCGACTGAGCCTCCCAGGTGCCCCTCATTATTTCTCATGGGGGGAGATTCGCTCTGATATACAATTACTTTGGATTACAAACATGTTTCCAGAACAAATTATGCTCTTGAATCAAAGTCTACAGTATACAAGTGTATCCAGTCAACACACTGCGTTTTAAACTCCAGGTGTTACTAATTGTATCTCAATAAAGCTGGGGAAGCAGGGGAGAAAACGGCAAGAGAGCAGGAAGTCTGAGGATTGTTAGAAAGGCCCTGTGGGGAGGACGTCCGGGACTTTCGTGGGACAGTCTGACTGACACTCGGTCTGAAGCTGTTGTCGGTGCCGTTAGGCTGCCATCTTCTGTTCCCGTCAAATCCTCAATAAACTTGCACAGCGAGAGCCTGTGTGAGCAGAGCCTGGGGAGTACTGACATGTGCGCTGCGGTGTCCCAGCCAGGGGTGACCTAGGGACCAGTAGGGCAGACAGCAGGTGCCGGGCCCCAAGCGATGGGGGGGGGGCTGCAGGAGGGACGAGTAGGAGGAGCCTCCAGGAACGCAGGGAACTCGGGGGAGGAGCGGGGCCCCGTCATCCACAGCGAGGGCGCTTTGCCTGTTCATTTGGATATTAGAGGAAAAAATGACCCTTGAGACCAGCATGTTCTGGGTGTGTGAGCATCAGCTTCCTGTCACCATTTAGCCGGTGGAAACTCGCGCATGTTTATGCCTGTACAGCCGTTTCCAGTTCACGCTTTTGAGTGATATTAACGCTATAAACGGGCCAGGCAGCGGAGCAGGGACAGGGTTGGGGCTGCTCAGGCCATTGTTCCTACAAAACCTTCTGCCTGGGCTTACTGTTTATTTTTAATTAAGAAAAAAATTTTTAACGTTTATTCACTTTTGAGAGAGCAAGAGCGAGAGAGAGAGCACGAGCAGGGGACGGGCAGAGAGAGAGGGAGACACAGCGTCTGAAGGAGCTCCAGACTGAGCGGTCAGCACAGAGCCCGACACGGGGCTCGAACTCGGGAACTGTGAGATCGTGACCTGAGCCTGCGCCCCTGGGTACTATTCAAGCCTGTGTTTGTATTACTGGTATAGTGTCTTCACACATTACGTTGTTCTATTATAATTTGGATTTTCAGATCCCAACTTCGTTTCTTTGGTGAAGGTTTGGCTTCATCAAACACAATGGTTTTGGCTATTAATCAGGTTATACGTAGCAAAACCTATTGTGTGTAATGAGTACCTTTGTACACGCATCATTCTGCAGCTTTTTTGCTCAACTTTTCGCTCAACGGTGGTAGATGTGCTGGGAATTTACTCTTAAGAGAGTGAAGCGTCTGGCCTCGTAGCCCAGGCCCCAGGCACGCGCTCAGCAGAGGCTGTGTCGTCAATCACCTTTTCAGGATGCACAAAAGACAGCAACAGGGGAACCAGAACAAAGGGGGATAGGGAAAGCACGGAGACGGACACTTGGCTCTCAGGAGGGCCCAGTGAGGGCGCAGGGCACTGGACTTAAGAAAATGCCACACAGCAGAGGGTGCACTCTTTGTTAATAAACCTAATTGGAACCTGACCTTCTTCAGCTATAGGGGATGGATGGATGGGTGGATGGAAGGAAGGAAGGAAAGAAGGAAGGTTAAATGGAGGGATGGATGGAAGGAAGGAAGGAAGGCCAGTTCCATGGCCATGGTGCTGCCCAAGAGGGGACATGGGCTCTGGGCAGCGATGGGCAGGGGTGCGTCCTGCCCATGGGGGGTCGTGTGCAGGTGACTGGCGGGACCGAGCTCAGGTCCCGCAAAGTGTGCAAGCTGAACCCCACCGGTGTCGGCCGGCCTGGGCAGGACTGTGGGGTGCAGGGCTCCCCAGAGCTACTGAAGGGGGGGCCCAGAGCATTGGCTGAGTCTCTCAAGAGAACCCTCGGGGCTGGGCCTTGAGCCCCCACCCAAACCAGGAACGAGATCAGTAGGAGAGGCCACTGGTGGGAGACTCCCCGTGGAGAAATGTCTGTCTGTCCTCAGTGCAGGGTGGGGTGCAGGGGGGGCGGAGGTAGCCCCCACCCCTTCCTCCCAACCCCTCACTGGGGCAAAGTGAGCGGCCTTGGGTCAGAAACCAAAGCTTTAAAATGAGCCACATTTTACAAATGGAGTCTGCCCAACAATCAAAAGTAACTTGAAAGTTTTGGAATTGGACTGAAACGTCCCTGGGGTGCCCTCCCCCCACTGGGGCCAGGGGGGAGCCCCCGGGCAGGGACAGGAACACGCTGTGCGCGGTCACCACTAGCACAGGGGCTAAAAACAGCAGGAATACGCTGTCTGTCCCCCTGGAGATGAGTCCCTCATGCACCGTCACGGAGCTAGAAATCCAAGTGTGGGCAGAGCTGTGTCCCCCCCACCCCTCCCCCGATGCCCCACTTCCCTGTTCTGTGGGCTTCTGGAGGCCACTTGTGTTCCTGGCTCGTGGGCCCAGCGGGTTGATTCCCCCCAGCCACATCTGCCTCTGACCTCCTCTCCCACCTCCCCCCTGCACTTGGACAACCCAAGATGATCTCTCCATCGTGGGGTCCCCCGACCAGCAGCCTTAATCCACCTGCACACTCAGTGCAGGGATATGAGGGTGTCACAGCTTTGGGGGTGACGGCGGGGGGGTCACCGCACAAGCCACCTGGGGGTGTCCCCTCAGTAGGACGGGCGCTGATTTAAAGTGCTTTCGTGGGCTGCTGGTTAACAAGCTTCTATCCCTGCCTTTGGGAATCAGGAAGCAGCGGGGGGCAAGTGATGGGTCTGCCCCCTTCAACAGAAGTCCCCACGGGGTGGCCGACCTTGCTGACCCAGGCGAGACGCCTGGGGACCTGCCCCCAGGCTGGGGACAGACTCGGGTCTCTGTTTCTGGGCGGTGACTGCCACACGGGAGGGAGAACCTTTGTTCTCAAGAGTCTGAGGACACAGGAAGGTTCCCAGGGCAGGACTGGAGTTCGCGGGTAGGGCAGGGCCCACTGGTGGGCCAGAGGGGGGGCCCGGGGTAGAGACCGGAGGAGGACCGGGCGTGGGCCCAGAGCCGGGCCACCCCCAAACCACAGGTCAGCCGGTCCAGGGCACGGGGACGGGGAGGGGCTGCGCCCACAGGTGCAGGCCTTGGGAGGGGGTCAGGAGCTGTGGGCCTGACCCCAGTTTCTGTCAATGGGGGGAGCATCTGGTGGACCCCACACACGGAGGAGGGAGGAAGGCAAGACACACATAGGGGCACCGCTCTGATATTCACTGAGCAGGTGGGGAGCGGCGGACGCTGGGTCAAGAGCAGGAGGAATATGGAAGCACCCCCCACCCCGAGGCTTGGAATCACCTGGGTAGCTTGGAAACCCGCCTGTCTGCCCTTCACCAGAGACTCCGATTTAACTGATCCGGGGCGGGGCCTGGCCCCTGGGGGTTTTGTTTATCTGTTTTAATAAAATTTTCCAGATGAGTCTAATACAAGGCGGGCCAGGGTTGAGAACCGGTGATCAAACGTCATCATCTCTTAATCCTCAGGAAAACCTTCCCGGAGCACCGCCTAGTAAAACCCTTCATTTACAGCGGAAGGTCTGGAGCTCAAGGTTACACAGCCAGTCATGGGCTAACCTAGGACTTCAGCTCAGGCCAGTCTGACGCCGGGGTGTGTGGTCTTTTTTACTCTGTCAGGCTGACTCCTGGCTGGTAAACGTTTCTTATCATAACAGAACTGAAAGCAGAACCTAGTTCAAGAGCTTCCAAAACTGGCAAGACCTCAGCCTTTAGCCGAGCCTGGCTCCACATAATTAGAACCGCGGTAGAAACTGCGTCTCAGAAAAGTAACACGCGCATGCGCTCCCTGTGGCCCTGCTGGTGGTTCCCGCCCCGTTGTAGAGATAAGACCGTAGGTGCTCAGGAGGCCTCCGGTACCGGCCCAGGGGTGCAGGGCCGGGAAGCAGAAAAACCAGAAGCCAAACCCAGCCCTTTCGGGCTCCAGGGCCCTGACCCCTGACCCCCACACGGCGGCTTTGGGAAGTGTGTGAAAATGCAGATGCCAGGGTCCCAGGACCCTTCTCTGCTCCCAGTTCTGATTTGTGGGTCCTACGTGGGATGTGGGGATCAGCATTTGTAACAAGTGCTCCAAGGGGCTCAGCCTCTGGGAGGGAGGTGCATGGGGCCAGCCAGCTGAGGCCCCCAGCTGCGGCTGGTGAGGAAGCTGGCGCTTCCCCCACTCCCGGTCAGAGGCAGTAGCAGTGGGAGAGGGAAAGGCACTGAAAAAGACCCCGAAACCAAATACCTTTCCTGTTTGCTCCTCACAATGCCCCAAATTCTGTCATCAACAAGTCACTTCTCTGCAGAGCCAAATTCCAAGCTCCCTCTCTCCCTACTTCCTCTCCATTCAAACTCATTTGCCTGGGTGTGCCGGATTCTGAGAAAGAAAAACCAGTTTTTACTAGGGTGTGAATGACTTCCTTGGGGTTCCCCAGGGCACTAGATTTCTCCCTTGAATCCCCTAGGACATTGGCAAGCCCCGGGGCATTCTAGGATCTTGTCCAAAGTCCTCAGAGGATATAACGGAATGCAGCTAAGGAACAAAGGCCCTCTTATCGCAGCTTCCTCCTCCTGCCCCTCTTCCCGGCTCTCCTTAGTGATCCTACCCTCATGACGGGCTCTGAATCTCATTCACACAGTGACCTGCTAACTGATAACAGATTAGGTGTGCAGTCGGGGGTGGGGGTGGGGACACGCTCCCTGGTCAGAGTGATGGAAACCTGGAAGGCAGGAGAAGGTAGGACACTGAGGCCGAGGAAAGGTTGCCCGTTGCTTGTCCAGGGCTGGGAGCTGGCCGGGCCGGGTGGGAGGGAGGCCCGAGTTCGAGCCCACGTCCCGTGACTCCGTCTGGGGTTCACTGGACGTTTGTTCCCGGTCGCCCACACTGGCAAGCCTGCTCCCTCTCTGCCATCACCTGGAACACGGTGGGCGCTGCGTGCGGGTCTGCGAGTGTGTGACCGTGACTGCGGCCTCTCTCCTGGCCCTACCGGTGCGCCCCCCCAGGGGCCGGTAGGTGGGCCTTCTGGGTGCGCATCCTACAGCCACCTGGCCTGGCCCCGCCCCCTGCTCTGCACCTGCCATTGGCGGGGCCATAGAGCACCAGCAGGAAGACGAGACCCCGGCTGCGGGCAGGGCCCCAGTTTCTTACTGGTTTCCCTGTCCCCCTCCAGCACCCGGCGCCACCCTCCCAGCCCTGGCTCTCACTTCCCCTAAAGGCACTTCCTGGGAGTAAGTGACACAAGTCACACTCCACCCTCAGCCGGGAATTCCGGAGACTGTGGGTTTATTCCACACTTGCTTGTTTTTGGTTTTTTTAGCCAAGTTCTGTAGCATTAGAAATACAGTTTACGATATGACAGCTAGGTGTACATTCGCATACAGGACATGTCCCGTGAAATGTCCCCTGAAAGGCCTCTGTGACCCCGGGTGAGCTCCAGCATTTCTGCCCTAATCCAGTCTCGCTCGTGACAAAAGTGCTGGCGGGCGGGTCTCTAAGACTGGCGCTCCTGGTCAGGTCCTGCATACTGAAAACTCAAGGTTTTCTCTGGAAAAGGAATGCCCTGAAGTCCCAAAAGATGTGGGGAGAAGGTGTGGGGGGGCTTGGGGGCGATGGGGTTCTAGGAGGTTCTGAGAGGCCTCCAGGAAGCCTCTGTGGGACAGGCAGTCTTGCACAGCCTCAGAGGGAAGGTGGGGCGCCACCCCCCCCAGTCCTGGCTCGGCTGCGGAGTTACGCTTTGAGGCGAATCCCCTCGCCCGAAGCCAGCCCTGCCGAGACCACAAGGCTTTGAGACTTTGTGTGGGGGCGCCTGGGGGGCTCAGTCGGTTGGATGGGTTGGATGTTCCTTAGACTCTTGATAAGGGCTCAGGTTGTGGTCTCATAGATCACGAAATCAAGCCCCACGTCGGGCTCTGGGCTGACAGCGTGGAGCCTGCTTGGGATTCTCTCTCTTTCTCTGCTCCTCTCCTGCTCTCTCTCTCTCTTTCAAAATAAATAAATAAATAAATAAACTTATGAAAAGAAGAAAATAAAAGATCTCATTAATAAATGTCTACACGGATTACATATGGGAAGGATATCTTAGATGTATTGGGTTAAGTGAAATGTATTATTAAAATTAATTTCAGCCTCCCCCCCCCTTTCTTTTAATGGTTCCCCCATTGACATTCCTCCCCCTTCTGCCCCGCTCACACTCGGACTCCTGGGACCTGGATGTGTCGCGTCGTATTTACTGATGTCAGCTCAAAACATGTAAAACCGAGTAAAGACAGAAAGGAATCCGACAGAGGAAAGGGAAACCGGGCTGGCCTGTTCCCACAACGAGATCCTATCCAGAAACGTAAAACGCGGGTTCCCAGTGCCCAGAACACCACAGACATTGAGCCCTGTACACAGGAAATGAAAGAAGCCAGGGAGAGACTGTTGTCCAGCGTGTTGACTGTGCATCTCAGACAGAAGCATTTCCCTGGTGTTAATTATGTTAATTAAACACTTTCAAAGAGAAGGAGCCGTGTAGCCCCCGGGCCGGTCCCGTGTCCCTCGGATTTGGTAACAGGGCCATTCGTGCTTGCCGGTCATGGTGGATTGCTCTGCTGACGTAGCTGTCCGCCCCGTCTTGGAAACTACGTGGACATGGGAGCGAAAAGTAAAAATGATGAGGGGCGCCCGGGGGGTCCAGTTGGTGAGGCGTCCGACTCTTGGTTTCAGCTCAGGTCATGGTCTCACGGTGGTGGGATCGAGCCCCACATTGGGCTCGTGCTGAGTGTGAAGCCTGCTTGGGATTCTCTCCCCGCTTCTCTCTCTGCCCCTCCCCGGCTCCCACTCTCTCTCTCTCTCTCAAAAAAAAAAAAAAAAAAATCAAAGACCCTGCTCTGGCCGAGGTGTGGTGAGCACAGCCTACCACATGACCAGCGGTGGTATATTTAGACCTTGTTACAAGTTTGTAAGGGGCGCCTGGCTGGCTCAGTCGGTGGCGCGTGCAACTCTTGGTCTCGGGGTCGTGAATTCGAGCCCCACGTTGGGTGTCGAGCCCACTTCAATAAACAAATGAACAAACTTAACACACAGTCATCTCCTCTGATTCCATGATATCATTTCTAGTAATCCAGCCTAACTAACCAGTAATCCAAAGGAAGTAAAACTTAAATGCAGAACTATGTTGGCTTCGGCACAAATTAAGCAGGGAGCGGGTGGCGTGGGGGGGCGGGGGTAAGGAAACTGCAGGAGGGCCCCTCGGTGGGCTCGGAGGAGGCCGGCGGGCTGTGGGGACAAGACCCCTGAGAAGCAGCCCGGGGGAGGCTTGCGCCCCCTTCGCCGAAGAGAGCCGGGCGCGGCGTGTGCGGACACCCCAGCCGGCCGCCTCTGCGCGCGTTGGCCGTGTGTGTGGCGGAGCCCTTGGGGACAGAGGCCACGTCTGGGTTCTGTGCCCGTGTGAGCGGAAGGCTCCTCCTTTGTCTCCCTGCCGCCCTAACCCCGCTGTGAGGCGTGATCGGAACACATTTCCAGCCCTCGGGTATCACATCTTTATAAAGAGCTCCCGCTCCCCTTCCTGAACAGGTGGCTTATCTGGTGTCCCCACGGCAGTCCAGGTGTGTCTGACTTCCGCAGAACCTTCCGGAATTGCGGATTCCTCAGGCTTCCTGAGTTATCCCAGGGTTTCCGAAACTCAGAAGTCCTTCCTTGGGTCCAACCAGATTGTCTTGCGCGGTTGCCGGCTTTCTTGTTTGTTTGGTTCTGAGGGTGTGGGGGACCCCTGGAGCCCTGTCACCTGGTGGCTGTCCCGTGTGGTCAGTGGGTGGGGGTGACAGCAGCGAGGCCCTGAGGCCCCGTATTTCCTCTCTACATGAATTTACATCAAAATGAGACAATGGTAACGTTTCAAGGTAAAACTAGAAGGCCAGACACCAAACTCCGCCACAGGTTTTCCCAAGCGGCAGGTTGTGGGGACATTGTTTCCCCTATTTCTTTACAGTTTTCCAGTTTTTCGAGGGGAGCAGGAGGGGTGGGGGGAAAGGTCCTAAAAAATAACAAGAAGTGGGGCACCTGGGTGGCTCCGGCTTCAGCTCAAGTCATGATCTCACGGCTCAGGGGGCTCAGGGCGCGCCAGCCAGGAAAGGAGTGGTTCTCAGGACAAGTGATGCGCGTAAAATGGAACCGAAAGTCCCAGGCAGCCCGCCTCCTCCCAGGTAACTTCCCAGAGGCTCCACAGGGGTCTGAGCGCGACCCTGCGGCCACGGGGACACAGGGTGACTTACACATCCCCACACACCAGAGACACAGACACAGAGATGCCAAGGCTGGTGGTGGTCTAGGTTTCTCCTGCAAGAATCCCAAGATGCAGCTTGAAGGTCACACTGTCATCCCCTCGCCCACCCTGTACCCCCCCCCCCACGTACACCCATTCGGGTCTTCTCGCTTATCAGGCACCGAAAGTCACCATCCGAGTCCAGAGAGGGGTAACTACCCGTCTACCATGGACGCACCTCTAACCCTGTCACAATGTCATTTCAACCCGAGAGGCATTTTTTTTCACCCCCCATCCCCCCCAACATACACCCGGGAACGGAGGCCAGGATCTGAGGTCCCCCAGCCCGGGAGTGGCGGAGCGCACCCTCCAAGCCCACCCGGAGATGGAGATACGACCCCAGCCCCTGCCATGCGGCCGCTCAGGTGACCGAGCCCTGATGCTTACCTGGGTGGCAAGAGTGTCCATCTGTGAGCGGCTGAGGGGACAGCAGGGACGCGGAGTGTGGTGGCTCGGGCGCAGCCGGGAGACGCCTAACTCGCCACCAGCAGGCCTCCCGCCCACCGGGAGCAGCGAGCCCCAGCCCCCACTTCCCCTTCCTGCGCGCCCACGGGTGGGGGAGGCCCGGCTCCCAGGGACAAGCTCCCGCTCCGAGGCCTCCAGGAGTCAGAGTCGCCTCCTGCGAGGCCCCGCCCAGGACCGACCCAGTTGTAGGGGGGCAGGCTGGGCGGTGTGGATGGGGCGGCCACGGGGTCCCCGCACACCAGCCTGCCTGAGTGAGCATCCCCGGCTGTGGCAGCCTGGCCCGGGGCCCCGGAAAGCAAGGACGCTGGCTCCCGCCTGGGGACACCCCCGGTGAGGTTCCCAGGGGACAGACACTGGAGGGCTCGGTGACCAAGTCTGGGGCTGCCGGCCAATTTCCGCTCCAGAGGCCAGGAGCCTGCTGCTCTGTGACACAGGCCCCGCTGGCCATCCTGGCGGGGTCGGGTCCCCATCAGCACAGGACAGTCACTGGCGGCGCCCATGACCTATCACAGCGGGGAGCCGACCAACCATTTTGTTGACGTGACCCTTCTCACTGAAACAAACAGCCTGGCGGTAAAAATAGCCACACCTGTGTGCTGTGTGTGCCCGCCTGGCCGTGACCGTGATGGGCTTTCTGGCAGATGCTCACCCGCCCGCTTTCAGGAAACAAGATTCCTGATCTGCCTGGTTTGCGAATTTCCAGGATTTGGACTGTTGCCGCTTTGGCCCCTTCCCAGCCGCCCCCAGGAGGGTCTGGCTCTGCCTGGGTGGGGGAGTTCACAGGGGAGGGCCCCCGCCTGGCGTTTGGGGTCCCCAGTCCCCTCCTGCTTCTCCGCTGGCCTGGGGGCCGCCACCTCCACCTTTCAGGGGGGCACACTGCGGCCCTGGGAGGTTCCAGCCTGAGACCGGAGCCGGGCCTGGCCCTGCGCAGAGTCTGTTCTCTTTCTGAGAGTCGAGCCAAGCTGCCCAGAAACTTCCCTAAAGGCACATTTAACATGATGTTTTGGGGGCGCGTGGGCGGCTCCGTCGGTTCGGGCTCTGTGCTGACGGCCCACAGCCTGCTTGGGATTCTCGCTCCCTAACTCTGCGCCTCCCCTGCTCTCTCGCTCTCAAAATAAATAAACAAACATGTAGAGAACCATCGATCGTTTGAGAAGGGAACAGGTGCTTCTGTGGGCGAGCTCGTCCTGACTCCCCAGTCCGCCTCCCGCTGACTCACCCACGCGCGGTTCCAGTCGTGCACGGGGCGGCCCTGCTCGGGTGGCACCGCCGATGCGACCCACGTGCGCCCCCATGCCAGGCCCAGGCCCGGGGTCGGGGCAGAGTCCCGGGTGTAGTTCGACAACTCCCCCTTGTGCGGCCCCTCCCCCGTATGAGCCTCAGTTTCCTTGCTTGTGAGATAAGAGCGGACTGGTGATGCCGCAGTGGCGGGGGGACAGGGCCATGGAGCCTCTGCTGGATGGTCCGCTGTCCCCAGCGGGGTCGGGGCGCCTTCTCCGCCACCCTCCCGGACGGTGGCGCCCTCAGCCGTGGGCACAGCAGAAAATGCCCGGTTGGTGTGTGTCCGCTGAGGCTGGAATCCAAGCCATCCACCCAGACAAGTGAGTTAAAGACACTGAAGGAGGCGACTTCCTTCCAGCAAATTCCTGCTTCATAGGCGGGTGGTGGGCGGGGAGGGGTCAGAGCCAGCACCTGCCCCCAGGGAGGTCTCTCGAAGCGCAGGAGGAAGGTGAGGCCGGGACTGAGCGAGGGCCCCAACCTCACGGCTGTACTCGGAGCCCACCTTCTCCGGGACAGAAGGGCCCACACGTGGTGACGGGTGAGAGCAGTGAGGGCCGGGCCCCTGGGGGCAGGGAGCCGCAGGGCTGCGTGGCCCAGCGTGGCCTTTGAAGCGGGCCTTGAAGAGTGTGTAGGAGTTCGCCCAGTGGAGAGAACGGGGACAGACCAAGGCTGTTTGGAGGCGCAGCTCGGGCCGCTCGCCAGGGCTTGTGGATCTGCCCATTCCCTTGCCGTCTTCACTGTCCCCCAGGCCCCGCCACTGTCTTCCCACCTCGAGGTGGGGCAGGACCTCCGCGGTCTGTTTGGCTTTCCTTGGCCCGGGCAGGGCTCACCCTCTGCGGGTCCTGGCGCGTGCCCAGGCCCCAGGGCTCCGGGGAAGAGGAGACGCCCTCTGGTGGCCGTCTGCGGTCCTTCCGCCGTGTCCCCCGAAGGGGGCTGGCCCCAGACCCCTCCCTCTGGAAGCCCCAGAGCCTGAGGCGGTCAGACTGGAGCGAGCTGGGAGGGGGGCGCAGCCCGCCCTCCACCCCGTGTCCGTGTCAGCGCCACGACGGTCACATCACACGTGGAGGGTCTCCCCCTAGCGCTGCACCGCGGGAGCCGGGTAACCGTTGTCATGACAGCCACTGCGGAGGGGGCTGGTGGGGCCTGGGGGCAGGAGCAAGCCTTCGGAGGTGGGGGTCCACGCCTTCTAATCTCGAAAGTGCTGCAGGGGTGTGGTCGCCGAGCACAGAGCTGGGACCTACGGTGGCCGCAGCGGAAGCCTGGAGGCCCGGTTACATTGTAACCGAGTTTGGAGCCCTGATTCGGGGAGCGGCGGCGCCCGAGGTGGGGGAGGGGCCCCGGGTCCCAGCGGACCGTCGCCCCTCCTCCAGCCGCGTCCGGAAGCAGGGGCGCCGCGGGGAGGAAGCTCGCGCTGGGGTCATCCCTGGCTCTTTGCTGTCATATTGAGCCCCTTCCCGCCCGGAACAGAGACGCACGAGCGGACCCCTCCAGGCAGCCTGCCGGTGGTAGTGGTGCAGCAGAGCCCGCAGTAGAGCCGCGCGCGCCTGGGGACGGGGCCGGCGGTGGGGGCGGGGCACTCCAGTCTCAGACAAGCACGTATTCCTGATGCAGCAAAGATTTAACTTTGTTTTCAGTTTTTAATGTGTGTTTATTTCTGAGAGAGCTAGAGCAAAGCAGGGGAGGGGCGGGGAGGGAGGGAGACACAGAATCGGAAGCAGCTCCTCGCTCAGCACGCAGCTTGGCGCAGGGGCTCTATCTCACCAACGGTGACCCGAGCCAAAATCAGAGGCGGAGCTTAACCGACTGACCCCTCAGGTGCCCTACAGCTTATTTTTTAGTGAGGAGACAACACAAAGGGAAACATAGCACAAGTAAGTATAAAATATGTCAGGTGGTAATAGGATTTTGGAGGAAGATGGAGCGCGGTAAGGACCCTGCGGTCACACAGGGGACAGAAAGCACAAACTTGAAAGAAAAATTGCAAGAAATATCTGCATTATGTGACAAGAGTTATTTTCCTTCATTTGGTTAAATGGCTAACCTCGGCTCAGGTCATGACCTCGTGGTTCATGAGTTCAGGCCCCGCATTGGGCTCTGTGCTGACAGCTAGGAGCCTGGGGCCTGCTTCCGATTGATCGGTGTTTTCCTTTTTTCCTCTGCCCCTCCCCCACTCCTGGTCTGTCTGTCTCCCTGTCTCTCTCAAAAATAAATAAACATTAAAAAATAATGTTGTAGGACACAATACAAAACTAAGTCGTATTTCTACATATTAGCAGAGACCAAGCAGATATTGAAATTCTAAAAATACAACTTAGAAACCACAAAACTTATTAAATACTTAGGGAGAGGTCTGACAAAGACACACAGGAAGTTACAGAACGTTGCTAAGAAATGTGAAGGAAACTCTTGAACAGAGAGCTATGTTACATTCGCGGGTCAGGAGACTCAGTATCGGTAAGGTGTTCGTTCTCCCAGGTTGATCTACAAAATGAAACCATTTCATTAAAAATCTCAGTGCGCTTTTTTGGGTGGAACAAGCCAATTTTAAAATTCACGTGGAGGGGCGCCTGGGAGGCTCAGTCAGTTAAGCATCTGACATCAGCTCAGCTCATGATCTCACGGTTCACAAGTTCGAGCCCCGCGTCAGGCTCTGTGCTGACAGCTCAGAGCCTGGAGCTGCTTCCAATTCTGTGTCTCCCTCTCTCTCTGCCCCTCCCCTGCTCATGCGCTCTCACTCTCAAAAATAAATAAACATTAGAAAAGAAAAGAAAAGAAAAGAAAATTCATGTGGAAACGTAAGGCCTAAGTGACATTGGGTCTCCCACCTGCGCCCTCCGGGCCCTTACTTTTCATCACAGTGCCTTCATCCCTTGACCCGTCAACGGGGGCTAGCAACACGCCTCCCTCTGGGAGCCCGGAGGACCGCGCAAGGTCAGATGCGCAGAGCGCTCGAAGTCACGTCTGGCACAAGCTGGACGTTAAAGAAGGGCGTCTTAGTGTTCCGGCATCGCATGAGGAAGGGGAATTATCTTATAAAATGTATACATTTTATGACAGTGATGGAGGGTCTGAGGTCTGAGGTCCACACACTGGTGTGTCACTCAGAAACCTGTGGTGCCACTTCCCAGCTCTACCTTAGAGATATTTAATGTCCTGAAGCTCCCCTTCCCAGCACACGCGTGGCTCAGTCTGTGGAGCATGGTCGTAAGCGTCTGACTCTTGCCTTCGGCTCAGGTCATGGTCTCACAGTTCATGGGTTCGAGCCTCGTGTCAAGCTCTGTGCTGATGGAGTGGAGCCTGCTTGGGATCCTCTCTCTCCCTGTCTCTCTGCCCTCCCCCACTGGCACTCTCTCTGTCTTTCTAAAAAATAAATAAATAAACTAAAAAAAACCAACCAACACCCTCATCTTTCATCCCCTGCAAACTAGAGGTAAAATGTAAAATGGGAGTGCCTGGCTGGCTCAGTCAGTAGAGCATGTGACTCTCGAGCTCGGGATGGTGAGTTCAAGCCTTCACGTTGGGTATAGAGCTCACTAAAAAAATAATAATAAATAAATAACATAAGATAACCTAAAATGTAAAACGTAGAACTGTGACACTTGTCACAGAAAATATAGCACAATACCTCAGTGACCTTTGGCTCAGCAAAGATTTCTTAGGCGCTGCATCAAAATCACTGTCCATAATAGGAAAAAAAAATCAATAAGTCAGACTTCATCACAGTTAGAAACTTCATTTCGAGGACACTGTCGAGAGAATGAAAAGGTGAGCCACAGACTGGAAGACAGTATTTGAAAGTCAGATTTTCGAGGAAGTCTTGTATATGGAGTATTCAGGTATGTAATACTTTACGGTAAGAAAACAATTCAACTTCAAAAAATTGGGCTGGGATGCCTCCGTGGCTCAGTTGGCTGAGCGTCTGACTCTTGATTTCGGCTCAGGTTATGATCCTAGGGCAGAGGGATCGAGTCCCACATTGGGCTCCGCGCTGACCATGGAGCCTGCTTAAGACACACACTCTCTCTCTCTCTTTCTCTCCCCCACCCCTTCCCCCCCTTCTACCGCCTCCCATGCTCGTGCACTCGCTCTCTTGAAAGATAAATTAATTAATTAGTTTAAAAAGTTTAAAAAGTCTTTAAAATTGGGGAAAATATTGGAACAGACATCTCATCAACTGGACATCATGCCCACGAAAACCCGTCGTCATCCTTAGTGACCAGGAAGTGCAAATGGAGTCCTCAGGGAGAGACTCCTGTCTCGGAGTGGCTATGTGTCAGAATTTATCAACTCGTACCCTGCATTTATTTATTTTATTTTAATTTTTTAAAAGATTTTATTTTTACTGGGGCGCCTCGGTGACTGGCTTCGGCTCAGCTCATGATCTCACAGTTCGTGGGTTCAAGCCCCGTGTCGGGCTCTGTGCTGACAGCTCAGAGCCTGGAGCTGCTTCTGATTTATTCTGTGTCTCCTTCTCTCTCTCTTCCCCTCTCCTGCTCACACACACACTCTCTCTCTCTCAAAAATAAATAAAACATTAAAAAAATAAAAGATTTTATTTTTAGGTAATTTCTACACCCCACGTGGGGTTCGAACTCATGACCCAGAGACTCAGCTGGCCGGGCGCCTGTCAAGTTGTACCTTTTCAAGACGTGCAGCTCATTTTATGTTAGTAATAGCACCGGAGGGCTGCTGTTAAAGGTGAGCCTGGCCGGGAGGCTGGAGGTCAGGCTGAGGGGAGAAGATGGAGGGGGAGGGCAACGCTGTCTGGGGGGCAGAGCGTGGTCAGGAGGTGATGGTGGGTTCCAGAGATCAAAGGAGGAAAAGCAACTGGATCCGCCCCAGGGCCGTAATTTGGTAAATCCGAGCTGGGGCAAGAAGGCCTTGGGACTTGACAAAAATACCTCACTAGTCTGCTTCTGCCAGAGCTGGGGTCCTGCCCCCCCAGAGCCCCTCATGGGCAGGCTCTCCTGGCTGGAGGGGGGTCCCCATCCTGCCCGGCCCCGCCTCCAGGGCCGACTGAGCTCACCTCCTGTGTCGCCATCCTCTCTAACGTCACCTCTGACCTCGCCTCTGCAGGATGGCCCCGCGATTTGCTTCAAGGAGCCTGGCGTCCGTGCCCCACCTTCCTGCCCATGTGCCCGCAGCCCTGGTCCCCGCCTCAGCTCACTCCCGAGATGCCACGAGACGCCACCGCGATGCCACTGCGGCCCTGATTCAGGTGACAGAAAGCTAAATGTAACCGTGGCCGCCCAGTCGGCTGGCTGGCTTCCTAAGCCCTCAGTGGCTCCCCGACCTGCGGGGGGGCCCTCAGCGATCAGCCACAGCTGGTGACGCCCAGAAAGAGGGTGTGTGTGGGGCAGGGGGCAGCCTGTGGTCCAGGGGAGACGGGGGCCAAGCCCCAAGTGGGGGGCAAGGCTGAGAGCCGGGCCAGGGACAAGGTCCCTAAGGGATGGGTTCTGTGTCAGGCACACCCTCCTCCGGGGGATCTGTGGGGAGCCCGCCACTGACATCCGAATCAGAACAGGATCGGCCCAAACCAAGTGCCCCGTTCTGTCCCCTTTTTGTTCATTCGGGCAGCAAATATTTACTAGGGCCTTGACTCACATCCTGCTTTTAAGGAGGAGACCAAAATACCACATCCCAAAGTACAAACGCTCTGATAAGGTCCCTCAGGGAGTGTTGGGCCCAGCTCTGGGAGGGGAGGGGCCGGGGAAGGTTGCTGGAAGACGGTCCATCTAGACTCAAGTCCCGAAGGGCTGGGAAGGGCTGGCGGGAGTATAGCCGGGGAGGTGGCTGGGCGGGAAGGGACTCTAAAGAGTTTGGATATTGGGACCTCAGAGTGAGGGGAGCGCGGGGCCTGGGACAAGGCTCGGGGGACTGGGACAAGGCAAGGGGGCTGGGACAAGGCCAGGAGGTGGCAGGACCCTACCTACCTGGCAATCGAGTGCCTGGCCGTGTGAACAGACAGAACAGAACGGAAGCAGACGGTAGATCCAGAGGACAAACTGGTGGCTGCCGGGCGTGAGGCGGGTGGAGAGGCCGCCTTCGGGCCTGAGCAACGGGGACTGACCAAGGTGAAAGGTCCACGGGGAACACAGGGGCCACCGAGCTGAAGGCAAACAGGCTCGTGAAGCGGCCCAGCTTGGAAGAGCCTCAGGCCCTAACTAACCAATGGCTACTGACCACCAGGCACAGCGACCCAAAAAGGGAAGGTTCTGTGGGTTCCATACTCCCTGCTCTGCCCCGTCAGGGTGCCCCCCCCAATCCCCCCGCCGCCTCGGACCAGACAGTCTCTCTTGGCTTCCGGCTCTCTGCTCTGGCAAGGTGTACTCAGTAACACTTGTTTTTGATTTTTTTATAATGTTTATCTTGAGAGAGAGACAGAGCAAGACAGAGCGTGAGCAGGGGAGGGTCAGACAGAGAGGGAGGCACAGAATCGGAAGCAGCTCCAGGCTCTGAGCTGTCAGCACAGAGCCCGACGTGGGGCTCGAACCCATGAACCAGAAGATCATGACCTGTGCCGAAGTCAGAGGCTTAACCGACTGAGCCACCCAGGTGCCCCTTAATACATTTTTGTCTCTTTTCCTCCACCCTGGGTGAATTCTTTTACCTCCCAGGCCACTGGCCTCCGCCTGATGGAACGGCCCGCAGTGAGGGGGAGACGGGTGAAATAGGGAGAGGTACAGACCTCTAGGTGTAAGATGAAGAAATCGTGGGACGTGGTGCCCAGCATAAGGCCAGTAATAGCGAAGTCCCTGTGGGTGGCAGGCGGTCACAAGACCCCATGGAGAGTGTCTCTGACGGATGAAGCACCGACGCCCGGTGTTGGCTCGGAATGGAGAACAAATAAGGAGGCAAGGGAGTTGGAGGTGGGGGCACCAGCCAGGAGGTCCCTTGAGCTGGGCGCTTGCAGGGGACGTTCTGAGACGCGGAAGAGGCAGTTCGATTTTCCTGTGAGCCGCTGGCTCTAGGAGGGACCGGGATTGTCCTTCCTTCTTTAGGGGTGGGAGACTGATGCTCCGCTGCCGAGTGTATTTTTTGATGTTTATTTATGTATTGTGTGTGAGAGAGAGCGAGCGAGCAGGGGAGGGGCAGAGAGAGGGAGAGAGAGCGAGCAAGCAGGGGAGGGGCAGAGAGAGGGAGAGAGAACCCCAAGCAGGCTCCACACGGTCAGCACGGAGCCCCACCCGGGGCTCGAACTCACGAACCGTGAGATCAGGACCTGAGCCGAAATCAGGAGTCAGAGGCTTGACTGACCGAGCCCCCCAGGCGCCCCCCCAAACCATTATTATTTTCTTAAAACAGACTCCCTACTGTCGGCGGGAGGCGCTGTGAGTGGCGGTAGATAGAAATGTGTATTTTGAGCGTTCCTTTTGATAATTTCCCTCGGCCTCTCGCCCGTTTGGCAGATTCTTTTTGTCCTTTCTTTCTGTCTTCCTTCCTTCCTTCCTTCCTTTCTTTTTTTTTTTCAATCCAAAATCGGTCTCTCGGGTCACTTCCCCAGGCATGTTGACTCGGGGGGCTTTGCGTGCTGCTCCCGTCGGAAGGAGCCTGGCTTCTCCTCCGGCGGCTGGCGCAGGGCGGAGGAGCAGCCCACACACGGCGCCGCCGTCTGCGCGCGGCTGACCACGGGGGCGACTTGGCAGCAGCCCGGGCACCGCGCGCCCAGGAGGTAGGAGCTGGGGGTCCGCACCAGGCGCCGCGTCTTGTGCTTCCTCCTCTCCTCTTCCGGGGACGGGCGCAGGGGGTCCTCCGCCAGGGGCACGTCCTCGCGGGCGGGTCGTCACCGCCGCGAAGGTTTGGCAGATTATTGTCAAACCAGATGAGGCCACCATTGTTTTGGCATCTAACGCAGCTGCGGAGAGACACCCCTGCCCGGGCCCCAGCGCCCGCCCCCCCACGGGGGGAAGCATCACCCTGAGTTTCCTTGTCCGGGGCTTGTCCGGGCTCTGCTGGTGTATCTTCAATCCCTGTAACCCCGAAGCCACACGTCCAGCTCGGGAGGGCTGGGGTCCCGACCCCTGGTCGTATAAACCCGAGATCTGGCCAGCCGGTCCCCCGAAGCTGCGATACGTCCCCCGATGCCGAGAGCAGGCCTTGCGGCCGCCACCGTGTGCCCCCCACGCCCGCAGCCGGGCCTCCGCCCCCGACGCTCAGGACCTGATGCCCGCCAGGCCACACGGCATCCGGGGCCCCGCGGGCCGATGCCGACCGTTTTAGATTTAATTCCCAGTCGTCCCCCCGTGGGTCATCTTGCCTGGAGATCTGGGCAGAAGTCGGATGCTCACCTGACTGAGCCCCCCAGGTGCCCCGTAACTTAATTTATTACTTAATCTATTCTATGGTCTGTCCTCTTCAACGAAGTGATCAACGCCATATGAACAAATAAAAATATCATTACCACCCTCTAAGAACTTAAATGACCAGAAAAACCAAACTCACAGAATTCAGTAGCTATGGAATACTCTAGAAAGAGTTTGGACTAGCTGCCACAGAAAACCTAGGGCAGACTTGGCACTCATTAATTAACTGTGTCATTTCAGACTCAAAATTCAACCTTCAAGATTTTGGAGGCTCGTGTTCCTCATTTGCAAAATGAAGATGGACCCAAACCAGCCACGGGACTGCCGAGTGCAGAGGGGAGAACAACGAGCCAGAAGTAGATGGAGAGAGGAGGCTGTGCGGGCACCAGGTCCCGCCCGCCTGCTGCCTCCCAAGTTCCGGGCTACGTCTTCCCTGCAGAAATGCTGTGCGCGGGTCCTTGAAGGAGCTCAGTTGAGCGATTGAACAAATGGCCACAGTCATCTCACTTCTGCTGCTTAATAACGATCGGAGGGTTGTAGCGGATACAGAGAAACAGCCAAGACGGAGGGAAGGAAGGAGGAAGGAAGGAGGGAAGAAAGGACAGGAAGGAAGAAAGGAAGGGAGAAGGGAAGGAAGGAAGGGGCAAAAAAGGTACAGTTGCTAGAAATGTAGACTCAAAATTATAAGATTCGGAACTTTAATCCAGCCGTATTTAAAATAAAAAAACACAGTTGGTCACAAGAGCATCTGATGGGAAGGCTGGCAAGGAAACACTTTTCGCCAACATTATTTGAGGACACGGCCGGCCCTGGGGCTGGTCATATATCGAGAGGAGGAAGAAGAAGTTCGCGGTTTTGGAGCCCAGTCGGGTGCCAGCACGGATCTCATCTGTGGTTGAACCGTGCACGCCGGACCCCTGTGCCCGTGCTGCCGGGTCCTCCCGACACGCTTGCCGTCGCTCGGGAGAAGGAGCCGACGGGCTTGCGCGAGACCGCCGTCTGTCAGAGCCCTGACGTTTCTGTTTCCGCGTAGCCTCTCAGGAATGGAACCTTCAACCACAGACTCGAGATGCGCGTGAAACCTGTGAGATGCCGTCACCACGACAGACCGTGTTGGCTGCTCGAGGCCACCAGAGACGCCGCAGGAAGGGACTCGCTCGCTCCGACCGTGGACGAGCCCAGTGGTTTTATGATCACTGACGTGCCATTTCACAAACGCCTGCTGCGTAGACATGGGCTGGCTCAAATCATTTCTGGGAGAGCCAGGTTCAAGGTTACGGGGCAAGAACCGAAGGTTTGGCACGGGACCAGCCTGACTGGGATGCCGCCGCTGCCACCCCAGAGGGGCGAAGGCGGCAGGGACCGCGTGTCGTGACAGCGGACGCTGGATTCCGCTGTTCCGTCCTTGGCTCCGGATCCACAGTTTAGCTGAGCTTGTACGGTGGGAGGGGGGCCGTGCCCTTGACCAAGATCGTTAAGAGGAGGAAAGGGGTTCGGGTTCTGAGCAGTCAATACACGCTCTAGACGTCCATCTCTGGGGGTCGCCGACCCTGCCCTCGCCCTGCACCTGTGCCCTTGCCCTGCACCTGTGCCCGGACAACTGAAGGCCGTGGGAGAAACTCGCCTCCCCCCGTTGCTCTTGACCTCGCTTTCAGCATGACCACAGCTGAGTTTGCAACACTGCCAGACCGTTCCTCTCCTTCCTGGCAGCGTCGTGTTTCTACCTTCGGAGATGCCCCACCACGCGTCTCTCTCCTGAGATCTCCGCCGCGTCCCCCAGCCCAGCGGTGTCTCCGTGCGTCCCCGCTGGAGAGGACCGGCACGTCCGGAGGATCTCCAGTCCCCCTCCACCGCTTGTCCTCCTGGGACCTCCCCGCTTCCCCAAACTACTCGGTCCTTCCCGTTGGCACGGAGACCAGCTTCCTGGCACTCACCTTCAGAAACACAAACAAAATGGAGCCCACTGCGCAAGCCCCGAGCCCTTCCGACGCTCGCCTCACATTTCTGTTCTCTTCCCCAGACGCACCCATCCGAAGGCTCATCGGCTCTTCTGGTGCTCTTCCCCCCCCCCCGCCCCGACTTTCCCACAACCTCCATCAGGCTCTTGTCCTCACCGTTCGATCAAGGTCACCAATGACCTACATGTTGCCAAAGTCAACGTTTGTTGGATTTTCTGTTGGCATCTCACTGAACTTCCGGCCACACTTCACAGCGCTCCACACTCTGTCCTCCGGAAACACTTCTCCTCCACCTTCTGGACTTCCCACTCCCCGAGGTTTCTCCTCCTTCCCAATCTACTTCGCTTCCCCAGGACTCTGTCCTGAGGGTCTCTGTCTTCTCTTCTCTGCTACATTCTCTCCCTCAGTGATCTCCAGCCTCTCTCTTTTTTCTTATGATTTTTATTATATTTCCCCTTGACTTATTTTGAAACATTTCAAGTGAAGCAAAAACTTGGATGAATAGGATCTAGGAACACTGCTGTGGTCTTCCATGAAGTTGGCCAGTGGCCAGCATTTTGCCAACATTTGTACTTTGTCTCTTTTTCTCTCTCCCTGTCTCTCTCTCACCTGTCTTCCTGCCCCACACACTTTTTATTCTTTGCTGAACCATTTGAAAGCAAGTTTCACGCAACATATTTCTGCCTTAGGTATCGTAGGCATATGTCCCAATAGAGAGTTTCCTAAGTAACTACTATACTATTATTACATCAAGACAATTAACAATTAGTATCATCTAATATGCAATGCCTATTCCATCTCCCCAAATCCCTATACTACAACTTTTATAGGAGTTATTCTTTTATTTTTAAAATTTTAAAGAATTTTTTAATGTTTATTTATTCTTGTCATTCTTGAGAGACAGAGAGAGAGAGAGAGAGAGAGAGAGCATGAGTGGGGGGAGCGGCAGAGAGTAAGGGAGACACAGACTCCAAAGCAGGCTCCAGGCTCTGAGCTGTCAGCACAGAGCCCGACGCAGGGTCGGACTCACAAGCCAGGAGGTCATGACCTGAGCCAAAGTTGGCCATTCAACCGACTGAGCCCCCCATGCACCCCAAAGTTCTTCTTTTAAATCCACCACCCAATTAAGATTTACCTATTGCATTTGGCCCTGAATGTCTCTTTCGCTGCAAAGCAGATGACTCCTCCCCCCTGGCCCCCCCAACATTGACTCATTGAAGAGCCCAGTCTGGTAGAATGCCCTTCTCAGTTGGGGTGATTTTGTCTCCCTGGGGCAACATTCGGTGATATCTGGAGGCGTTTTCGGTGGTCACGGCTGGGGAGGCGCGCGTTAGCCCTCTTGGGTCACCGCGGCAAATGAACACAGGCTGCGTGTGGCTTCTAGAAGTAGACATTTCTTTCCCACGGTTCTGGCGGCCAGAAGTCAGCAGAGGCCAGCAGGTTCAGGGTCTCGGGGGTCCGCTTCCTGGTCCTCAGATGGCTGTTGTTTTGCTCTGGGCTCGGATGGGGAAAGGCAGGGGGAGCTTTCTGGGGCCCCTTTTATGGAGGACACCAGTATCACTCATGAGGGCCCTGCACCATGACCTAGTCACCTCCAAAGCCCCCCCCCCATGTTATCACCTTGGGGATTAGGACATGAACATATGCCGTTTGGGGAGACACAGACGGTCTACAGAAGTATGCTGCTGGCACGTGATGGGGAGGGGCCGGACACGCTTCCAGATACCCTGTGGTGCACGGAAGTGTCCCGAGGCGCCTGGGCGGCTCAGTTGGCTAAGTGTCCAACTTCGGCTCAGGTCAGGATGTCGCGTTGTGGGATGGAGCCCCATGTCCGCTCCATGCTGACGACATGGCGCCTGCTTGGGATTCTCTCTCCCTCTCTCTCTCTCTCTCTCTCTCTCTCTCTCTCTCTC
>PISW01003966.1:49375-149792 GCA_004023785.1 Mungos mungo | reverse complement strand
GAATACAGATGATAGCACTAAGTCTTTGCTTATCACTCATGTTGCTAATATATGTCTTTGGTCTTTTGCCATACATCCTATATCATGTATTTCATATCTGGTTTCAGAAAGGATAATACCAATCTAAATGAATGCTTTTTCTAGTTCACTAAAATATTACTTTTTTTTTTTTTTAAATAGGCTTTACGCCCAGCATGGAGCCCAATGAGGACCTTGAACTCATGACCCTGACGTCAAGCTCTAAGCTGAGATCAAGAGTTGGATGCTTAACCAACGGAGCCACCCAGGTGCCCCTAAGATATTCCTTATACATGAATAAAATGCCGTTTGCACCATGTAGGTAGGATTATTTCCTGCACTAGAGTAGGAGTGAGTCATCATGTCCCCACCCCCTCCCTTACACACACAATCCTCAATGTGCAGAAGAGTGTTTGGACCGTGATAAGCTTTTGAACCATATGTACTCAGCCGATCAATTTTAAAGTTTCAGCGCACGATCTGTAAAAGTAAAATAACATGACCCTGTCACAGCACAATGGGTGGAGCCATTTTATGTCAGATTTGGGAGCTATTTGGGACGGTCTGGATGAAGACAGAGGCACTCAAGTTCACCAGGAGCGGGGTTTGAAATGTATGCACCTGAGGGATGGCCTCAGATACTACACACCTGCCCTCCTCAGTAGCTCCAAACACTGATGTCTTCTTTTGAACATTTGTCTCCTGTTTCTTATTTCTATTTTATTTTTAATTTTTTTAATGTTTTATTTATTTTTGAGAGAGAGAGAGTGAGAGAGAGCGTGAGCAGGGGAGGGGCAGAGAGAGAGGGAGACACAGACTCAGAAGCAGGCTGCAGGCTCTGAGCGGTCAGCACAGAGCCCGACGCGGGGCTCGAACCCACGAACCATGAGATCATGACCTGAGCCAGAGCCAGACGATCACCCGATCACCCGACTGAGGCGCCCCTCCTGTTTTTTATATTAATTCCCAGTGCTCCTGAGGACAGGTGCCCTCCCTAGCCCCCTCCCCCTCTCCCCCTTCCCCACCCACATCCCCTCTGGACCATCGGTTTCTTCTCTAGGGTTAAGAGTCTGTTTCCCAGTTTGTGTCTTTTTTACTTGTTTTCTTTCTTAAAGTCCGCATTTGAGTGAAATCATACTATCTGTCTTTCTCTGCCTGGCATGTCATTTAGCATCATACTCTCCAGTTCCATCCGCATTCTTATGAGTCTTTGAGCTTTCTTTAATTGTCTTAGTCTTTGCTTTCTGGCACTAAAACATGTTGCAAGGTCACCTTCCATTTTCCCTGCCTCTGCCCTGGGCTTGTTCAATGTCTCCAAATATTTCTCTCTTTTTTTGTAAACAGGGGATGCTATTCAGATGAACTGGGCACCAGTGTGTTCACTGTGTAACGTCGCTTCTAGGCCCTTCCATGAACAGATCAAAAAAAAAAAAAAAGAACTCTTAGAAAATATATACATTTTTAGAAATCACATGTTGACATTCTTACCATCAATTCAGCGTCAACAAACGCCACCGCCCCTTTGTCCTTCTGTGTTTATATCTTTCTCGTCTCACAGGGAGAGTCCTAGTTCTCAACAAAATCAACGTATTTGTGCATTTGCTCTATTCTATGATATGCCCAACATAGTGTGAAAATGACTCCCTACATTGATTTTTTTACGAGACTCAGATTTACCCTGTTTCCTTTTGTGGAAAAAAAAAAAATGAATACAGATAGAAGCGGCTTTGGAATGGCAGAGAGAAGGTCTCTGAAAATCTGCTTCTCCAGAGAAGCAACAAGAACACTGGAAAAGTGGTCAAAATCCACTTTTTTTTAGAACTCTAGAAATTAACCAAAGACTTGCTATAATCTGAGAAGGATCCATGGAAGAGAAATAGACGAAGCCAGGTGAGAACAGAAAGCTTTCTGGCATTTTAAGTACTCTATTCCCATCATCCCTTTCTTTCTATCTATCTATCTATCTACCTACCTTTGAGTGCAGGAGGGGTGGGGGAGGGGGGGGGAGAGAGAGAGAGAGAGAGAGAGAGAGAGAGAGAGAAAATCCTAAGCAGGCTACACATTCAGCACAGAGCCGGACTTGGCTCAATCCCATGACCCTGGGGTTGTGACCGGAGCTGGAATCAGGAGTCAAGCCCCCCAGCCCCCCAGCCCCTCTCCTTATCTCTGTAATAGACTTGAAAGTATGGAGCTAATGAAAGCCGCCAGCCTAGAAGCCACCATAGAGACCAGAGTAGGTGTGAACTTCCCCCAAAATCCCCGGGGCAGAAAACTGTCACCTTTTGATCTGTCTCCTTAAAAATCTCACTCTCAGGGCTTGTTTTTATTTGAACTGACTCAGAGCTTACTCCCCGCTAACAGCCCTGTCCCCAGGGCATTTGTTGGGTAAAAACAAAAGGAAACAGACAGTTGTGGTTGTTTGACATTGTAACTGCCAGAGGCGGTAAGACCGGTTGGAGCGAAGAAGAGGCGGAGGCGGACTAAGGAACTTGAACGGGAAAGCCAGGCGATGAGAGGCCCATGGAGGGCTGGATAATCTCTGACTGACACCAGGGACTTCAGAGGACACACGCATGTGTAAGAAATACTTGAGAAGCCCCAATCTCTCATTTCTAACCAACCTTGAGGTTTTTGAACACACAGGAAATGAAGCGTCAAGCAGAATTGCGCGTCCAACCTCAGCTCAGGTCATGATCTCATGGTTCACGGGTTCCAGCCCAGCACCTGGCTCTGTGCTGACAGCTCAGAGCCTGGAGCTGCTTCGGATTCTGTGTCTCCCTCTCTCTGTCCTTCCCCCGCTCACTCTCTCTCTCTCTCTTTCAACTAAATAACATTAAAAAATTATAGACGCCAGTGACAGGAGTGATTAGAAGTGCAAATACCTACATTAAAAAGGAAAAAGATCTCAAGCCAATCACCAACACTTATACCTTAGGAAACTAGAAACAGAAGAGTGAACAAAACCCAAAACAATCTGAAGGAAGAAAATAATGAAGATTAGAGTAAAAACACATGAAGTAGAGAATAGAAAAATAATAGAGAAAAACAGCGGAACCAAAGTTGGTTCTTTGAAAAGATCAGCAAATTTGACAAACCTTTAATGAGATTGAGGAATATAAACAGGGGACATTACTACTGACCTTATAGAAATATTAGGATAATAAGAATATTATGAATAACTGTCTGCCAACAGATGAGATAATTTAGATGAAATGGACAAGTTCCTAGAAGATAGGAACTGCTGAAACTGACTCATGAAGAAATAGAGAACATGAAGAGCTCTGTAACAAATAATGAGATCGAATTATGAATAAGAATAAACTACCCAGAAAGAAAAGCCTAGGACCAGCTAGCTCCACTGATAAATTCTAAATGTTTAAAGAATAATTAACACCAATATTACACAAACTCTTTAAAAAAAAAAAAGTTGGGAAGGGCACCTGGGGGGCTCAGTTAGTTAAGTGTCTGACTTCAGCTCAGGTCATGATCTCACGGTTCGTGGGTTTGAGTCCCGCATTGGGCTCTGTCCTGACAGCTCAGAGCCTGGAGCCTGCTTCAGATTCTATGTCTGCCTCTCTCTCTGACCCTCCCCTGCTCGCACTGTCTCTCTCTGTCTCTCAAAAAAACCCGAAACATTAAAATAAAAAAAGAACAATACAGGGGCACCTGGGGGGCTCAGTCAGTTAAGCGTCCAGCTCTTGGTTTCTGCTCAGGTCATGATCTCATGCTTTGTGAGTCTGAGTCCCGTGTAGGGCTCTAGCCTGACAGCATGGGGCTTGCTTGGGATTCTTTCTCTCCTTCTATTTTGCCCCTCCCCTGCTCACTCTCTCTGTGTCTCTCTCAAAACAAACAAACAAACAAACAAACAAACAAACAAACTTAAAAAAAAGAGAGAACCGTACAAAGATGTTCAATCTCATCATGTCTATTCGACATTAGATTGGAAATTCTGTTCAGGGAAATTAGATAAGAAAATGAAACTAACTGAGTTCAGCAAACATGCAAGACACAAGACTTATATATAAAAATCAGTTGTATTTCTATACACCTGCAGTAAAAAATCTAAAAAAAAATTTAAGAAATCAGTTCCATGTACAATAACTCAAAAACAATGAAATGTCCAGGGACAAATTTAACAAAGGAGGAGCAAAGTCTATAAAACTATAAAACATATAAAAATTTAAAACAGAAAAAATGAAAAAAATATACTATCTTCATGGCTTGGAAGATTTTATATTGTTAAGATGATATTACTTCTCCGAATGATCTAAAGAGTCTAATATCCCGGCTGGTTTCTTTGAAGACACGGACAGGTTGATCCTAGAACTCATTTGGGAACCCAAGGAACCCGCACTAGCCCAAACAATCTTAACAAAGAAGAGTAAAGTTGGAAGCCTCACATTTCTTGATTCCAAAATATTAGATGTATCATAAGGGAACTGAATCCAGAATATAAAAAGAACTCTTACGACTCAAAATTATAAAGCAAAAGAACCCAATTAAAAAAAAATGGGCAAAGTATCTGAAGAGGCATTTCTCCAAAGAAGACCTACAAATGGTCCATGTGCGCGTGAGAAGATGTTCAGTATCTTCAGCCATCAGGGAGATGTCATTCCGGGCCTCAGTAAGGTCCCACCTCACACCCAATAGGTGGCTAAAATTAAAAAAAGAGAGAGAGGAAAGAAATAACAAGTGTTGGCAAAGACATGGGAAATTTGGAACCTCGTATGTCGCACAAGTGCAACATGGTTGGTGCACCTCTTTGGAGACAGTTTGGCAGTTTCTCAAAATGCTAAACACAGAGTAATTTCACTCATCATTATATGAAATGAAATGAAAACATGTGTCTCTACAATGTGTACATGAATATTCACAGCGATGTTCCATGGAAATGACCCAAATGTTCCTGAATTGATGAATGGAGAAGCCACATGCGGTGTATCCATAACGGAACACGATTTAGCCACAAACGGAAACAAAACACGGACACTGGCTGCAACATGAACGAATCTTGGAAACATTGTGCTGAGTGACGGAAGCCGGAGACAAAAGATAACATAATGATGATTCCATTTACATAAAATGTCCAGAACGGGGAAATCCACACCCGTGGAGAGTAGGTACGTGGCTGCCAGTGCTGGGAGAAGAGACGGGGGGTCACTCTAGTGGGTGTGCGACTGCTTCTGGTGTTGACACTCAGGAATTGATTGTGGATCTTCGAGAATGTATTAAACACCACGGATGTGAATACTTAAAATGATGAGTTTCATGTTCAATGACTTATATTTTAAGCAGATTGTAGTAAAAATGAGGAAATATAGAATATACAGGCTTCTTTCTCCCATTTAAAAAAAAAGATTTTATTTAAACGTTTTTTATGTCTTTATTTATTCTTATTTATTTATTTATTTATTTATTTTGAGAGAGAGACAGAGACAGAGACAGAGAGTGAGCTGGGGAAGGGCAGAGAGAGAGAGGGAGACGCAGAATCTAAAGCAGTCTCCAGGCTCCAAGCTGCCAGCACAGAGCCTGACGTGGGGCTCGAACTTATGAACCATGAGACCATGTCCTGAGCCAAAGTCGAATGCTTGACCGACTGGGCCACCCAGGTGCCCCAAGATTTTATTTTAAAATAATCTATACATCCAACATGGGGCTAGAACTCACGACTCGGAGATCAAAAGTCAGATCAAGAGTCGCACACCTCACTGAGAGGCCCAGCCCGGCGCCCCTGTCCACTTGTTAAATGAGATGTAATACAGTGTGCACACTTTGGACTCCTGCTTTCTTTCCCATCCAGCAGTGTGTCCTGGTGTTCATCTCATATTAGTAGACAGAACTCTCCCTTGTCCTCACGGCTCCCTAGTACTGAACTGTGTAGCTCTACTGGTTTCAACTCATTTATTTTCCCATGTAGGTGGCCTCTGGGTTGGTTTTAATATTTTGCTATTAAATATCATGCCACAATAATAACTTTATTGTTTCTTTTTTAAATTTCTTTTTAAAATTTTAAAAAATGTTTTATTTATTTTTGAGGTAGAGAGACAGCGGGAGCAGGGGAGGGTCAGAGAGAGAGGGAGACACACAATCCGAAGGAGGCTCCAGGCTCCGAGCTGTCAGCACAGAGCCTGACACGGGGCTCGAACCCACGAACCGTGAGATCATGACCTGAGCTGAAGTCAGACACTTAACAGACTGAGCCCCCAGGCGCCCCTGTTTCATTTTTTACAGGTGTCACCTCAGGGTAACTTCCTATAAAACAGATCTAGGGCGCCTGGCTGGCTCAGTCAGTGAAGCACACAATTCTGGATCTCAGGGTTATGAGTTCAAGCCCCACGTTGGGTGTAGAGATTACTTAAAAATAAAATCTTAAAAAAAGAATCCCGCCAGATTCCTGAATCAAGGGGTAAATACACATTACTATAGTTTTGTTAAATATTACCAGGTTTTCTCTCCGTAGCGTGTTCCATTTTGTGCTCTGGACAACGAAGCAGGAGACTGCCCATTTTCCTGACAGCTTCCCTGATGGGGCGGGTTGTCAACCTTCTGATTTTTTATCCGTCCGATGGATGTGGATCAGTCCACACATTTCTCCGTGTTGTTTCATTTTGAGTTTTACTTTGGGTAAAATTCAGCACCTTTTGATACATTTAAAGACCTTTAGATGAGGGACATCTGCGTGGCTCATTTGGGTAAGCCTCTGACTCTTGATTTGGGCTCGGGTCGTAATCTCACTGTTTTCGGGTTCGAGTCCTACATCAGGCTCTGTGCTGAGTGTGGAGTCTGGATTCTCTCTCCCTCTCTGCCCTCCCCTGCTTGTGCGTGTGTGCGTTCTCTCTCTCTCAAAATAAATAAATAAACATTTCTTCAAAAGTTATCTAGGGGCGCCTGGGTGGCTCAGTCGGTTAAGCATCTGACTTAGGCTCAGGTCGTGATCTCACAGTTCGTGAGTTCAAGCCCGCGTTGGGACTCTGTGCTGACAGCCCGGAGCCTGGAGCTGCTTCGGATTCTGTGTCTCCCCCTCTCTCTGCTCCTCCTCTGCTCATGCTCTGTCTTGCTCTGTCTCTCAAAAATAAATAAAAACCTTAAAAAAAATTTTAAAGTTATCTGTATCTTAAAAGTAAAGACCTTTGATTTTCTTCTTCTTTTTTTTTTTTAATGAACTGCAGTGTTTTCTACCAGGGTTTTCTATCAGGTTTTTGGTTTTGTTCCTCTGGATTTTTACAGAGCTCTTTGATATATCCTGGCTGCGGGCTATAAATGTCCTCTACGCTGGTGACCCCTAAACCGTACGCCCGCGCTGGAGCTCCGCATTTGTATATGCAGCTGTCTATTTGATATTTCCACGTAGATACCCCACGGGCAGTCTCTGGTCTATCATGAAAAAGCCAGAACTCTTTATTTCCCTCCTTGTCAAATCCTCATCTCAACAGATTATATCCAAACACCTGACCGTTTTTCTCTCTGTCCTCTGATAAAGCCCTGGACCGAGCTGCCATGATTTATCTCCCTGTGAGAGTTCTTCCCAACTGGCCTCCCAACTCCCGCCGTCCGCTCTTCCCTTCACTGTGACCCATTTTCCAAATAGTTACTAGTGACTAGGATGGTCTCTTTTTTCCTAATTATTTTTAAAAAAATTAAAAATGTTTTTATTTTTGCAAGAAACAGAGAGACAGAGCACGAGCTTGGGATGGGAAAGAGAGAGAGGGAGACACAGAATCGGAAGCAGTTCCAGGTTCTGAGCTGTCAGCACGTAACCCGACACGAGGCAACAAAAATAATTCTATTTTTATTTTATTTATTTCATTTTTTAAAGTGTTTATTTATGTTTGAGAGAGCGCGAACAGAGGAGGGGCAGCGAGAGAGGGGGACAGAGGATCTGGTGTGGGCTCTGTGCTGACAGCAGCCAGCCTGGTGTGGGGCTCGAACTTACAGACTGTGAGATCATAACCTGAGCTGAACGCGGACGTTCAACTGACTAAGCCACCCAGGCGCTCCTAGTGAATATATATCGAGTTTTATCAACCATTAAATGTGGTCAGTACATTTACAAAAACTTATCAACTATAGAAGTGGAGAAATCATGATTTGGGGACAATTACCTAGCTTTCTGAAAAGAATAAGTTCAGATCCCTTCCTTCATACCATATAAAAAAATTATTCCTGGTAGATTAAAAAGTTAAGCATGAGAATCCAAAAATATAAACATATTGGGAAAACTATTGAGAATACATTCATGAACTTGGGGGTGAGAAAGGCCTTCTTTGAGAAGATAAAAAATTCAGAACCAATGAAAAAATAGGTAAGTCAACAATTAAAATGTAAAACATCTGTGAATAAATACTAACTTATTATTTAAATTAAAAGACAACAGACTGGCAGAAAATACACTGTATCTAATACACAAAAGATTAATATCCAGAAATGTGAAGAATTCTGGGGTGTCTGGGTGGCTCAGTTGGTGAAGTGTCAGAACTTGACCTTGGCTCAGGTCATTGTCTTAGAGTCGTGGGTTTGAGACCCACATCGGGCTCTCTGCTGTCAGTGCGGAGTCTGCTTGGGGTTCTCTCTCCCTCTGTCTCTGCCCCTTGCCCCCCCCCAATAAATAAATAAACTTAAAAAAATAATAAATGTTAAGAATTCCTCCAAATAGGGCACTTGGGTGGCTCAGTCAGTTAAACACTCGACTTTGGGACAGGTCATGATCTCACCATTCATGAGTTCAAGCCCCACATGGGGCTCTTTGATGACGGCTCAAGTCCACGTCAGATCCTGTCTCCCTCTCTCTCTGCCCATCCCTCCCCTCAAAAAATAAACATTGAAAAAAAAGAATTCCTCCCAGTCAATAATAAAAGGCAAACAAGCAACGACAAATGGGCAAAAGATATATAGAATTCATAGTAGATAAATACAAACAGCTAAAAGAATATTAGAAGACCCCTAACCTCACTGATACTCAGGGAAATGGCGTATTAAAATGACATTACCGTGTAATCTTTTGTCCATCAGATTGGCAGACAAAAAAGACTGATAAAAGCCAATGCTGGCAAGGATTCACATTCACACACTGTTGGTAGGAATGTACGATGATGTGATACTTTTTTAAAAAACATTTGTTTATTTACTTAAGTGATCTCTCCACCTAATGTGGGGCTCGAACCCATGACACTGAGGTCAAGAGTCACATGCTCCGCTGACTGAGTCAGCCAGGTGCCCCAGGTGTGACACTTTTTGAGAGTAATTTCTTAGTATCTATTATAACAAAAAAATGTTCATGACTTTTGGTCTGGTAATTCCAAGTGGGTAGATAAGACTCCTGGATAATCACTCACAGAATTGCTTAAATAAGCATGTAATGCTTGTAAATCATGAAAAATTGTGATTAGCCTAACCATTTACCAAAATGGAAAATTATATGAGAGCTAAACAGAATAAGGAGAAAGGCAAGTTCAGCATCCCCCGTACAACGTGATCTCATCTGTGTGAGGGACATAAAACGGGCACGTGTTTCTGCATGTTCATAAATGCAGAGAAAAATGTCTGAAAGCGTTCACACGAAACTGCGTAAGTAGTTTGCCTTGGGACGGAGTGTGGGGTTTCTTGTGTGTTGCAGGGAGAGGTTGTGGGGGCACTTTTCCTTTATCTGTATTCTAAAATAATTTACAATTAGAATTTTACTGGAGGAAATTGAAAGTATACAAGAAGTAAAGAGTAAAATAACTTCTGGAGTTAGTGTTAACAATTCTAAAAATGAATCTAATTGAGAACAGGTACTTGCTGATACCTGTTGGACGTGGTTAGCCAGCGCCAACAGCAAGAAGGCATGAGTTTTGGAGTCAGACAGACTTGGATCGGAATACTGGTTCTTCCGTTCGCTGTGTGACTAGGGCAAATCATTTACCCTCTCTGAGCCCTGGGGTAAGAAATGGAATCTACAGAAAAGGGCTGTTAAGAGGATCGATGACAATAATACAGGTAAAAGGCTCTAGTACTTACTAGGTGCTGAGTTAAGTGGTGGGCATTATTAGTAGTAATGATTGAAATTCTGGTCTGTAACCCAATGAGAATGGAGAAGCAGGTGAATTAAATCACACAGATTCAATCTGCGGATTGTAGATCTTCTGCCACCAAGGGTTCGTTATTGTTTGCTCTGTAGATTCCTTGTGTTATTCATTTGATTGTCCATTCCTTCACTCGTTAAGTATTTACTGAGCACTTGTTACGTTAGGCAGGACTCATTCAACGCTAACAATAACTGTGTGCCTGTTTCCTGGGACTTGACATCTTCCCCCGATGGGAAAGAGGGGCATGTAGCCCGTTGGTGATGTAGCATGGGAGTTACCCACGTGGACAGGGACCCAAACTTGGGTCTCATTCCCAGCTCCGTCCCTACTAGCTCTGTGACCTTGGATTGGCTAACTTCTTTGGTCTCGTCATCTATAAAGCGAGCTGTCAACATTTCCCACCTCCACTCTCCTCCTGTCCCCGTCATAAGGTTCGTAAGAAGATTAGATGAGCCGATAAAGCACGGGTAAAGCACTTTGCCCAGTGCCCTGGTAGCATCAGCTGCTTTTCTTTCCAGGCAGTTATGCCGCCGTGTGGCCGGAGAATTCCAGAATTCCGAGACACAGGTGCACCCATCAGATCTAAACGCACTTGTCTATCTGGCAAACTATGTATATTAAGTAATAATGGATCCCTCTATATTATTAATCAACAGCTAATATAAAAATGGAGTAAGAGAGGCATCTGGGTGGCTCGGTCAGTTAAGCATCTGGCTTTGGCTTTGATCAGGATCTCCTTGTCCATAGGTTCGAGCCCTGCAGCGGGCTCTGTGCTGACAACTCAGAGCCTGGAGCTGCTTCGAATTCTGCGTCTCCCTCTCTCTCTGCCCCTCCCCCACTCGTGCTCTGTCTCTTAAAAATAAATAAACGTTAAAAAAAAGTTAAAAAATTTTTTTAAAAACCGGAATAAGAATGTCTGATCAGCATCAAATAAGCAATGTTGCATAACTTCTGTCCAAAGCAAACTTGACATTTAATTAATTAATTAAACTTATTTATGTATTTTGAGAGAGAGCGCAAGCACAAGCTGGGGGGAGGGGCAGAGGGAGAAGGAGAGAGAATACCGAGCAGGTCCAGCACGCCCTGTGCAGAACCCCATGTGGGGCTGAAACCCATGAACCGTGAGATCATGACCTGAGCTAAAACCAACTCAATGCTTAACTGACTGAGCTACCCAGGCCCGAGAAACTTGATATTTTAGTCTTGGGACCTTATCTAGAGTAAATGGGGATGGTTCCTGTAAGCTTTGAAAATATTGGAAGTTTCTGCCCTGGATTTCTAGGAATACCTTCACTGACTGACTGCTAAGGTCCAGGGAGCCATTGTCACCAGGATGGAAAATGATGAACCAGGGAGGAGAGACGGAGAGGTGGGAGCAGAGGTCTGCAGAGAAACTCACATGTGTTAGGCGTTGGGTGCTTTATCTCTTTGACCGTCCCGATGGGCCATGAGGCTGGTCTAGTTTCCTGCTTTGAGCTACGTAACAGGGGCTCAAAGAGGTCAAACAGTGCATTCCGGGTCAACAGCTGACCTGTGGCAGAATTCCGGGCCTTCTGATTCCAAACCTGGAGTTCTTTCCTGGACGCCTGCTTGCATCTCATGAGAGTGTGAGGGAGACCGTCCCTCTGTTGTGGTGCCTCCGTGTGCACACTTCTCTCCAGGGTGAGGGGTGGGGCGAGGCAGGGCTGGAGGGAGAATTCCCGATCACCATCTTCCCACTCCAGGTCCCAGGAGGGGAAGGTTGGGGCGGCTGGACCAGGGGACGATCAGGGAGACCAGGCGGGGGGATTATGGCTGAGGACATAAAGGTGCGTGTGGCTGGCAGGCCCTTCCTGGGCACAGTTAGTGACGAAGCCGGCATCCAGGTTGAGACTCACCACGTCTCCGGGTGCCTGGAAGCAGTGCCCCTGGGGGAGAGTCCCCTTGATTCCCGTCCCTTCCTCATAACCTTCATCAAAGGCCAGAAAAGTACGGTGCCTTGACTGTACTTCCTGGTTCCGTCTTGCCCTTGAGCATCTGGGTCGCGGAGAGAGGGAACCCCAACACGAATGAGTGCTTTTCGCTGAATCCCAGGTTGGGACCCCTGGGCTGGTAGCCATGTCTGCACAGCATAGAATTTTGAAATGGAATTTCTCCGGGAACATTTGGCTTATCTCCTCTGTGTCTACTGTTCACCTTTTGGGTTGCTGTGAGCAGTAAAATGAAATAATACACAGAAAGCACCCACTAAACGTTAAAATGTGGCAAATTTACTATGTCATTGGTATTATAGCATCCCCGAGGCTCCAGAGGACCGTAAAGATGGTCTAATCTAATCCCCCAACTGGGGCACTTCTGACCAACTGCCAGCCAGACCCACCTGCATACTTGCTGTGACAGGGAGCTCACTCCTCAAAAGGTAGCCCCTTCTCTCCCTGGTTAGCTCTTGTGGAGAAGAAGTTCCTCGTTGGGTTGAGCTGAAGTTCTGCCATCGTTGGACACACAGCACAACTGTTCCCATTGTCCTCCTGGGTTTAAGGACAGCTTCGTGTCCCAAGTCATCTTTGTTCCCGCCCCCGCCCCAGAGGACCTTTCTCTGATATCTCTGCGAACTTTGCACAGGATCATTTTCCTATTCTTCATTCCCTGCAGCCCCACCCACTCCAGCTGGTCAGTGTCCCCCCTGCCAACAGCGGTGCCCGTGCCCAGAACAAATACAGCTGATGTGACCCGATCCGGGCAAAGTGCGGGCAGGCATCACCTCCTACAGTCCAAACTCTGTGACTCTACTAGTGCGGCTCAGAAGCAGTCGCATCAAATTTGCTCACTGTAAGCTTGTATTTTAAGCAAATACCCTGCAATCTTTCTCACCTAAACTTCATCTGCATCTCGTGTTTATTTTATTTTATTAAAATTTTAAAAAATGTTTATTTATTATTGAGACAGGGAGAGAAACAGAGCATGAGTGTGGGAGGGGCAGAGAGAGATGGAGACACAGACTCCAAAGCAGCTCCAGGCTCTGAGCTGTCAGCACAAAGCCCGACGCGGGGCTCGAACCCATGAACTGTGAGATCATGACCTGATCCGAAGTCGGACGCCCAACCGACTGAGACACCATGGCGCCCCTGCATCTTGTATTTATAATTAATTTAAATGGAACCAAGTTAAGAAATATCACATTGCCATCACCTTGAAAGGCGAGTTTTTATGGGCTCTTCTTAATTTCATGACCCTCCCTCCCTGGTATAGGAACCATTGTTATGATTCCTCTGATACCTGGTCTCCTGTGTTTAGTTTACTATGTATGCATACTGTTTAGCTTTGCCCGTTTGGGAACTATATATAAATGGGATCATGCCGCGTTGTGTTGCTTTATAATTTGCTTCTTTCCCTCAAAACTATTTGAGATCCATCTACGTTGAATATTTAAGGGTAGTTTGTTCATTATTGTTGTTTTAGAGCAATCCACTGTATGAATATTTTAATATTTATCGATTCTACTGTTGATGAACATTTGGGTTACTTAGTTGTTTATTGTATTATAAACTCTGCCACTTTGATGGGTGCCTGGGTGGTTTAGTCAGTGAAGCGTCCGACTTCAGCTCCGGTCATGAACCCGTGGTTTGTGAGTTGGAGCCTGGCATTGGGCTCTGTGCTGACACTCAGAGCCTGGAGCCTGCTTCAGATTCTGTCTGTCTGTCTGTCTCTCTCAAAAATAAATAAAGATTAAAAATAATTTAAACTATGCCACTTTGAATATTCTTGTTTATGTGCCTCCTGGGGCACATGTGCGATAAAATTGATAAGTAATTATTTCATGTGTTTACATCTTGTCTCGATTTCTTTCAGCATAGAGGAGTCATGCCTCTTCCACTTAATAAAGGCTTTGAGCACACACTAGATTTCTCTAGACTATGTACCTATGGGTGGACCTGCTGAGTCTTGGGATTTACCTAAAAGTACAAAAACGTACACATGCTCCTATCTGATTGTGTGCTTCTAACGGATTGCAAAACTGCTTTTTTGAACACTTGCTTGGCATGGGGCGCTCTGGGTGTCCGAACCAGCAGCCTGACCATTTCTGAGTGACCTTGATCTTGAGAGCCTGGCTTCAAGCCCCAGATTATCAATAAAGATGCCCTGGAAAGAGTGGGGGCATCTGCATCTGCTATCTTTATGGTCCCTACCTTGTGTGAGTCATCACAAGATAGAGAGTGCACTGGGCTGCCCCTGCCTGGACAAAAGACACTTAAGAGGGGCTGGACGGGGGAAATGTCCCCGCTTGCTCTCTCAAAGGCACACCAGCCATCTGAGGATAGTAAGTGCTCAAAAAACTCAAGTCTGTCTGTAGGTCCTCCCCTAATGCTAGCAGAATTTGGGACAAAAGTACAGACAGATGCTACATGTCTACCTAAAATTATTTAAAATTATACTTCATTGTACCTATTAACCTTAATATATTCTATTCTATCTTGACAAATGCACATCTTCGATGATGGGGAAGACCAGGGATTCAGAATTTCTGAACCCCTGAGATACATGCACTTACCTGGGGTGTTAAGGGGAGCCCTGGCCGGGCTGAACTGTTGGCCTCTGGTCCACTTTGTCCACACTGCAATTCAAGTGTCCAAGTGGCATGCCACCTCCTACATATAAGGCTGCCTCTCAGCTACTGGCGCAGAAGCCCTGCCTCTGCTCTGGAGAGGATGGACTGAGGAGAGGCCAGCCTCCAGCTATTTGTGTGTGTGTGTGGGGGTGTGTGTGTGTGTCTGGGGTCACAGAACTTGGTCCTGAAGGGAGGGGGCACAGGTGCCAGGGCAGGTGACAGGTGCACCCTGTGGGAGGGCAGTGTCCAGACAGGGCGTCAGGTAGGCTCTCCAGCCCGGGTATATGGGTGGTACTGTCTGCACATCACCTCTCCTCTACCCTCCCGATGAGCGCGGGGACAGGGTCTGGCTGTGTCCCAGCATCTATTACACTACGTGGCTTCTGAAAGTCACCTCGCACATAGGTGCTCAATACCAAGTACACCAGAAACAGTTCCTCACGCTTTCCTTCATTGAAGCCTTCCTCGGCCGCCACGCAGATGAGCCCCTGTGAGGTTCAGGGAGGTGAAGTGACTCGTCCAAGGTCACACAGCTACAAGGGGTAGAGGCTGGATTTGCACTCACTTCGCCACGCGGCCTCCTCGCTCGTCCTTTCCTCTGTGCCGGGGCGGAGGACTGCGAGCGTCCCCCAACCTCCTCCCCACCGCGAGAGCCCGACGGCCCCTCGACCCCCGCTTCTGCTCCCCTCTGTCCCTCCACCCTCCTCCCTACCGCTCCACTCCGCTCCGGCCCGCCCGCTCCCCCGCGCGAGGCCCCGCCCCTCCCCCTCGGGCGACGTCACGTGCCGCCCGTCCTCCCGCGCCTGCGCACTGCTTATTTCCCGCTGTCAGGATGAGGAGGCGGAGGTCGGCGCTCGGGTCCGTCTCTGCCCGCGGCTGTGGCGGCGCCGGCGGCTCCAACCTTAGCGGTTCCTCCCTGGGCGGCGGCGGCGGCGGCTCGTTCGACGCCTCCTCCGCCAGCTGAGCCCCGAGGGAGCCCAGGACGCCGGCCGCCCGGCCGCCCCGCTCCCCGAGGCCGCCGCCCGGCCATGGCGCAGCCGGGCCCGGCTCCTCAGCCCGACGGTGAGGCGCCCACCATGGCTGGCGCGGCGCGGCGGGCGCGGCCTGCCCGGCGGCGCGGGGGACTCGGGCGGCGAGGGGCGCGCGCGGGCCCGGAGCCCCGCGGGGCGAGGCGGGCGCGCGCGCGGGGCGGCGGGCGCGCGCGGGGCCGGCGGGCGCGGGGAGGGCCCGGCACGTGGGCCGCGCGGCGGGGGGACTGCGGCCCGCGGGGCCTGGGCTGCGGGAGCCGACGGGACGCCCCGCTCGGCGCCCTCCCCGCGCCCGCCGCGAGCCGGGTGGCGTTCCGGGAGGGGCGGTGCGGCCGAGGGTGAGGGCCGGGGACCTGGGGGTCTGCAGGACCCTCCCCTTCACCCCCCAGCCCAACCCCCCGACGTGCCTGGGCACATTTAGCCTCTTTGACCTTCGGCTTGCTCTCGAAGAGAGGCTAACGCGTGCCTTTGCACTTTGTCCGCGAAGACGGCCGCCTGCGTGTGCGCCAGGCCAGCGGCATCCTTGCGGGGGCCTTCGGGAAGGAGGAGGACGGTGGTGGTGGGATGTGCGGGTCGGGGACCGGGTGTTCAGAGCCCTGGTCCTCTTGGAAGGAGAGCCGCCCCATCCTGGGTCATCCAGGCGGGGTTGTCAGAGCTCTTCCTGACCTGGGACGTGGGCTGACCTCTGGGCTTCAGAGCTCGTCTACCTCGTCCCAGGTTTTACCGCCTGGAGTTGTGTTTGGAGACCGTGTGCTTGGCTGGTCCTTGGCCAGGTGTCTAGGTGAGCAAGTTCTTTCAGGTGTGTTTCTGCAGTGGGCGGTTGTGCTAGCGGCCTTCGGGGTCGGTGTGATGCTGGCGTGTGGCGCTGGCGCACAGTAGGTGCTTAGTAAACTTTGCCTTGGCTTCTCTTAAAATAGCCCTTCTGGAAAACTGGAAAACGGAGTCTTTGTTCTTGCCTTCGGGGAGCCCGAAACAATGTTATCAGGTTTTAAGGCTAGCTGCTCTCTTGGAAGTGTGCTCCGGAGCCCGATAGCCTTTGGTGTTAGGTTTTGTTAGTTGCCTATGGAGTTACTGTGTATTCTCTTTCCCTGGGAGAGACGGAAGGGATCTCTGGTGGGCTCTCACCCTCGGGAAGCCCGCCGCCGTGGTGTCCGTGGTGTCAGGCCGGCCTTCTCACCTTTTGCATCTGGTGTCAGGGAGGAAAACTTTGCTTTTCCACAAACCCGTCTTTGTTACTGCTGACGGAGGCGGAATACCTAGAGCTCCGGAGGCTTCTGGTTCTGATCTGGAGGGGTAGGTATGCTTCGCTGGCCGCTGCCTTCCCCCGAGTTGCATGGAAACAAACGTCTGGGGCAGCTCAGGTGACACCACTGCCTGGAATAAAAATTCTCTCCTCTTTTAAAGATGGGAAATGGTCTTCCTTGTAAATAGGCAGAAATGACTAAGCACTTGAAGGAGGGTAGGAAAAATTAGCTCTAGGAAATCTTGTATCCTTTCTATTCTTAGCACAGGTTTATTCCCTGTTTTTCAAATCCTGTGACTCTGGGATGGGATTTAGTTTGTGTAGATTGCTGTATTTATTTTCAATTAGTGTGGTAAGTGAGCAGCCACAGCCTCTGTGCAGACGGAGAGAGAATTCAGTGTTTTCGAGTGCTTTGTGTCGCGTCTTCTTAGAAGTTCATCTTGGGGATTTAATTTTTCTCTTTGGCCGAACTTAATATAGGTCACTTCTTAATGCGTTAGCTTTCGGCACACTCAAATGTCCTAGCCCTGCTGAGTTTTAAAAATACATGCAGAATTCTTTTGAGTTGAATTGCCAGTAAAAGATCACTGTTTAGTTTTTTACTTTAATCCTGCCTGTCTCATTTTAGAAGCGGCTGTCTTTGGGTTTATGTTGTTTGTTTTCCTTTGTTGACCTATCTTTCGTCTCTATGAGAATATGGTAGATGAAGAAAAGAACTGATTTGTGTGTAAATGATAGGATGAAATGTAATTTTTATAATTTGAATTCCTTGTTTTATAAATTTATTGAAAAAGGTATTTTGTTTTTTTGCTGGTGCATCTTAGCATATTTATTTAGAATCCAGGCGATTTTAATAGCCAGAGAAATTTCATCCACATCTAATTATCCCATTTTGCCTAGAGAATTGTTTAAAAATTTTCAAGTTTTATCATTTTACTTTATTTTTTAAATAAATTTATTTATTTTGAGAGAGCAAGTGAGTGGAGGAAGGGCAGACATAGAGGGAGAGAGAATTCTAAGCAGGCTCTGCACTGTCCGTGCCTGACGCAGGGCTTGACTCACAAACCCGCGAGTTCCTGACCCACGCTGAAACCAGGAGTCAGACGCTTAACTGAGCTGCCCCGGTGCCCCCCACATTTTAATATTTTAAATTCAAAGTTAAAATATATTGTAGAAGCATTTGCTTTGATTTTGTTTATTATTAAAAAATACTGCCTTGTAAAATCTCTCCATTAAAAAAGTATGTGTATTAAGAAGAACTGGGTCTCCTCCCGTCTCCCAGAGGTCACCACTAGTAAGTTTTTTGTCCTTCTTGACTTTTTTCCGGTAGTTACACAGACGTACTAACTTTGCCACTGAAATGGACATGCTGTCTACATATAGGTCTGCCGCTGTCGGTCTCAGTAGATGTTTGCTGTATTCATCATGTACTTGTGGCTGGCCTGCGGCCGTGCCTGGTGGGTGCCATGGGCACTGCACGTTTCCCAGGAGATCTTCCCATCAGGGAGATGACTACTGCCGTCGTGTTATTGTTTGTCCTATTTTACTGATGAGGAAACCGAAGCACAAAGGTTTAAAAGTGCCTAGAGTTCTGTGGCTGGGACATTGCGGGTGGGAGGACGGAGCCCGGATTCAGATCCCGCCCATCTGATGCTCGGGTCCTCGGGTCAGTTCACTGGATCCTGGACTACTTCCCAGGCCGGTGCTTTCTCCTTGTTCGGGGGTGTTTCATCCCTTGCATGTACTGTGCAGAAGTTATTTGCTAATTTTTCTACTGATGGACAAGTAGATTGCTTTCAAGTTTTTCATTATTTTATAAGCGGTGCTACCGTAGATTATCTTGCACCTATTTTGTGTAAGACTACTGAATTAAAGGGTAAGAACTCCGAGTGGCTTAAATTTTAATAGCTATTGCTAGCTTGCTCTCAAAAAAGGGATCATTTACATGCCTGCCAACAGCATGTGGGAGAGTGCATTTCCTTTACACTCTTACCAGCCCTGGGTAATGTCCGTCGTTTTAACTTTGTGTCTTCTGATAGATGACACACACAAAAAAGGATGAAAATTGTCAGTTAATAAACTTGTGTGCCGAGTCTTTGCCGACTTGTGCATTAGGTTCTAGGAAAGCCAGTGATGAACGAAACCAACCAGTCCCTGTTCCTCACAGTGAATCAGAGGCCCCCTGAGTGGATAATCCCAAACCTGAGTGTGTGCCACTTGCCAGGCACAGTTCTGGGTATTTGGAATACGTTAGTGGGCAACACAGATGATAACTGACTGGGCCTGAGTGTGGGAGAGACAGACCCTCAACAAACGTAAGCAAGTGGTGTGGATTGTCAGGTGGTAGAGGCTGTGGAAGAAAAAACCGCAGAGTAAAGGGAAGAGGGGTGGGCGGGTTTTAAACGGGGTGGTCAGAACCTCGTGGAGCAGAGACTTGAAGGAGGTAGGGGTGGCAGCCGAGAGGCTGTCTGGAGGAAGAGTGGTCCCGACTGAGGGATCAGTTTTTGCAAATGTTAAGGAAGGGTGTGTCTGGCATGTCTGGGGAAGGGCCTGGAGGGCAGTGTGGCCCGAATGAAGTTATGGGGGTGTGGTCGGGAGTGGGAAGGAGAGCCGTAGGACACGAGGTCATGGGTGGGGGCATGTCTTGTAGGCCCTGTAAGCGTTGACTGGCTTTCACCATGTTACCATCGGAAAGGCTTGGAGCAGAGGGATGTGATATGACTTAGGTTTTAAAAAATCTGAGGCTGCTAGATGGGCAGTAAAGGGAGATGTTCATCTAGGAAGAAGGTGATGAAGCTTGGACTGGGTGTATCGATGGAGGCTAGGTTTTGAAGGTACGGCCAGCAGGACTGGGCTTGGATCTGGAGCACAGACAGGGAGGAGTGAAGGATCGCTCAGAACTTTCTGGCCTGAGCAACTGCGAGAGGCATGCGGTGCTCTGAATGCCTGTAATTTAGGGATTTGGCCCATTTAGGAGATCCAGGAAAGGTGTCTGAGGATGTGGTTCTGGAGCTGAGGCCTGCAGGGTGAGGAGCCCCTGTTCTGGAAGAAGCAAGGCAGTGAGAGTGGAGGGAAGGCCAGGATGGGCTGCCTCCGCGCGCCCCTCCTCCCAGCCGAAGCAGCAGCCGTTGAAGGGTTTAAGCAAGTAGGGGGCATGACGACTTCTACGGTCATCTTTCCCTAATGGTGATTGTATATAGTTGGTTTTTCCTTTCTCTCAATAAAAAAAACACAACTTTTTACTTATTTTTGAGAGAGAGAAAGCACAAATGGCTGGGGAGAGAGAATGAGAGAGAATCCAAAGCAGGCTCCACGCTCAGTGCAGGGCCCAGTGTGGGGCTTGGTGTGCTGAACTGTGAGATCGTGAGCTGAGCCAAAGTCAGATGCGTGACCGACTGAGCCACCCAAGTGCCCCTAGTCTTTCTTTCCTTGTGCAGAAAGCTTTAGGCTTTAATTTTTATGTAGCCCTGACCATTTTTAAAATTTATGATTACTGTTTTTGCTTTGGAAGACCTTCCCAGCGCCTGTGTTTGTTAAAAAACAAAACAAAACAAAATCCCCTCATTTTTCTTTTATAGTTTTGTCCTTTGTATTTAGTACTTGAAATCATCTGTAATTTATTTTTGAATTTTAACAAGGAAAGTTTAGTATAAAAAATTATTAAATAACAGGAGACCACCTAAGAGGCGAAGAAGATTCTAAAGACTCCAGGAACCGCGGGTGTCCGAGCAGCCGGGGCCTGTGGCACGGGGCTGAGCACCCAGGGAAGCAGTACCTCTTCAGGAGGCCACTCCCGGAGCGCGGACCCAGACTCTGCTGGCCCTCTGGGAGGCCACGTCTGCGGCACTTGCTGGAAATCCATGTTCTGGCTTGCCGGGGAAGCCGTCTGCATCTTCCTTTTCATGTGACATAGGAATCTAATTTTATTTTTCTTCCAAACAGATAGCCAATTTTTTTAAGACCCATTATTCACTAATTCATAAATTTGGTTTATTTATAACAATTTGGTAAATCTCCCAACTGCTCAACTTGCAGAGATACTTGATCCAACAAAACACAGAAGCCCCGAGTTTGCCCCACACTCTTATTACTCCAGTACCCCAACACACACTCACTCAGAATCGCGTGACATTCTTTAATTTGTGTGTCTTACCCGGCTCCTTGTGGACAGAACTGCCTTTGAATCTTTTTTAATGTTTGTCTATTTTTGAGGGAGAGAGAGAAAGTACAAGCAGGGGAGGGGCAGAGAGGGAGGGAGACACAGAATCTGAAGCAGGCTCCAGGCTCCGAGCTGTCAGCACAGAGCCTGATGTTGGGCCCGAACCCCCAACCGTGAGATCATGACCTGAGCCGAAGTTGGACACCCAACCGACTGAACCACCCAGGTGCCCCCGGAACTGCCTTTGAATCTTAAGGGTTCTGATTTCTAAAATCTCATGCCTCTATTACACACTAGGTCTTTATGCAGTGAAATTTGATGTGCCTTTCTTGTATGATCATTAAAGTGTGTTTAGTCCCCAGAGGAGTATTTAGTAAACATTTTTGTGTGGTACAGCTGTGGCAGGTAGTGTGCGGGGGCGGTCACAGAGCTGATTTCGAGATCTGCTTCTTCCGAGGATTTTGATCCCGTGGGGGAGCTGGCAGGGTGGGGGGTCGCTAGCGGGAACTGCGGCGGGCCTGGCGGAGGAAGACCCCTCTCTGGGTCACCCAGGAAGCTGCTGGTGGTGCCAGTGAGCCAGCAGGAGGAGCTGTGCCCGGAGCTCTCTTTGTTCTTTTTCCTCATCCCAGCAGTGGACTCGTTTCTGTTTGAATGCCTCCAGAGAGAGAGGGAACTCACTACCTCCTATTTTTGACTTAGTTACAATGTTTTGTTTATGCTTTAAGCGGAAACTTGCCTCACGGTATTTTCTACCCACTGGTTTTAGTTCTCTTCCCTGGGACCACACAGAGGAAATCCAAGGCATCTTCTCTGTGTTAGTCTGAAGAAATCTGAGAACATTATGTCCTTCCCAAGGATTCTTTTTTTGTTTCTCCTATCCGATAGTTTTGAACTTAACACCCTGCCCTGGTGCAGTGTCAGCTTCAACTTGGACTGCCTCTCAGGCTCTCGGAAGAGGGCAGTGTAGTTAGCACACAGCGCTCCGGGAGTTCAGGTGCGCTCACGGGGACTCGGGGAAAGTCAGCACGTGACGCTGTGGTCGCCCCAGGGGTGGCTCCCGTCGGCCACCGCAGGACACGGACACTGTGGCGACACCACCGACTGTATTACCCTGCTGAGCCCCTGTCCCCGTGGCTTAGTCATTCCGCACCTGATGCCTGGGCCTCCCCCTCCCCTCCACCCATTTTTTCCCCCCACCCCCTCGCCCATCTTGCAGCCATCAATTCTCATTTAAGGGTTTGTTTCTGCTTTTTGTTTGTTGAGTCATTTGTTTTTTAAGAAGTTACGTGTCAGTGAAATTATACCGTATTTGCTTTTCTCTGACTTATTTCACTTAGCATAATACTCTCTAGCTCATCCATGTTGTCACAAATGGCAAGAGCCCGTTCTTTTTTATGGCTCCATAGAATTGCATAGTGTGTGTGTATACACATGCATGCATGCTGCGTCTTTGTCCGTCTGTGGGAGACACTGGGCTGCTTCCACATCTTCGCTAGTGTAAATGTGCTGCAGGGAGCATAGGGTACACGCATGTTCTTGAATTTTAGTGTTTTTGTTCTCTTACGGTGCATACCCAGTGAGGATTTGCTGGGTCGTAGGCTAGTTCTGTTTTAATTATTTGAGGAACCTCCATGCTGTTTTTCAGAGTGGCTGCACCAGCTTGCATTCCCAACGCCAGTGCACGAGACTTCTTTTTTCTCCGCGTCCTTGTCAGCACTTGTTATTTCTTGTCTTTTTGAGTCTAGCCCTTCTGACAGGTGTGCGGTGATACCTCATTTAGTTTTGATTTGCATTTCCCTAATATTAGTGACGTTGAGCATCTTTTCATGTGTCTGTTGGCCATCAGGATGTCTTTGGAGAAATGTCTGTTCAGGTCTTCTACCCATTTTTGTTGTTGTTGTTAAGTTTATTTATTTATTTTGAGGGAGAGAGAGTGGAGGAGGGACGGGGTGGTGGGGGGAGAGAAAGAATCTGAAGCAGACTCCACACTGACACTGTGGAGCCCAGCACGGGGCCCAGTCTCACAAACCGTGAGATAAGGACCTGAGCCAAAATCAAGAGTTGGATGCTTAACCAACAGAGCCACCCATGAACCCCTCTGCCCATTTTTTAATTGAATTATTTGTTCTTTTGGTGTTCAGTTGTACAAGTTCTTTATGTATTTTAGTTAGTGACCTCTTATTAGGTACATCATTGCAAGTACCTCCTTCCATTCGCTCGGTTGCCTTTTTGTTTCGTGGGTTTCCTCTGCTGTGCAAAAGCTTTTTATTTTGATGTACTCCCACTGGGTCTTGCTTTTGTTTCCCTTGCCTCCGGAGACACATCTAGAAAAATGTTGCTATGTCTGACGTCAGAGAAATTCCTGCTTGTACTCTCTTCTAGGGTTTTTATGGCTTCAGGTCTCACACTTAGATTCTTAATCCAGTTTGAGTTTATTTTTGTGTATGGTGTAAGAAAATGGCCCAGTTTCATTCTTTCGCATGTAGGTGTCCAGTTTTCCCAGCACCATTCATCAAAGAGACTCTCTTTTCCCCATTGTATATTCTTGCCTCCTTTGTCCTAGATTGATTGGCCGTACAGGCTTGGGTTTATTTCTGGGGTCTCTCTCCCATTGAGCGAGGTGGTTTTGTGTGTGTGCCAGCCCCATGCTGTTTTGACAGTAGAGCTGTGTAGTGTAGTTTGCAGGAGGGATTGTGATGCCTGCAGCTTTGCTTCTCTCTCGAGATTGCTTGGGCTCTTTGGGGTCTTTTGTGATTCTGGACACATGTTAGCATTACTCTCGTTCTGTGAGAAACGCTCTTGGTATTTTGACAGGGATTGCATGGAATCTGTAGATTGCTTCGGGAAGTACGGACATTTTGAGGGTGTTCTTCCAGTCTGTGAGCATGAATGTCTTTCCGTTTGCGTCGTCCTCAGTTTCTTTCATCCGTGTTTTATAGTTTATAGAGGTCTTTTAGCTCTTTCATTGAGTTTATTCCTAGGTATTTTATTCTTTTTTGGAAAAGATTTTAAAGGTTTTATTTATTTTTGAGAGAGAGAGAGTGTGTGTGTGTATGGGGTGGGGGGAGGCACAGAGAGAGAAGGAGACACAGAATCTGAAGCAGGCTCTAGGCTCTGAGCTGTCAGCCCAGAGACCGATGGCGGGGCTTGAACTCATGATCTGTGAGATCATGCCTGAGCTGACTTCAGACGCTTAACAGATTGGGCCGCCCAGGTGCCTCTAGGTATTTTATTCTTTTTGATGCATTTGTAATTGACATTCTTTTGATGATCTTTGTGACAGATGTCCGTGGCTAATGACTTGTGGTGGTAGCTGATGTCCTCCAGATGTATTTTGTCCATAGAGAGCGGTAGATACAGGAACTATTAGGAGAGGAGTCCTAAAGACCAGTTATCTTCCCTAACGCTACAGACCAGGAAATTAAGTACTAAAGAAAGGGGAGTGGCCTGCACTGTGGCAGAGCCGGCACCAGAATGGAGGCAGCAGGTGGGGCTGCTTCTGGTTACTGCTGTTTATGTGGAATGGGTTTTGTTCAGATGCCTCATGATGTTGCCTGAGCAGAATCCCAGAATTCATGTAACTTGATTATAGTGAAAATGTGAAACTTCCCCAATCTCATTCCTTTTTCTTTAGTACTTTCATTCTTAAAAAATTTTTTTAATGTTTATTTTTTTTTAAGAGAAAGAGACAGAGTGTGAGTGGAAGAGGGGCAGAGAGAAAGGGAGACACAGAATCTGAAGCAGCTCCAGGCTCCGAGCTGTCAGCACAGAGCCCGACGCGGGGCTCGAACCACGAACAGCGAAATCACGATCTGAGCTGAGGTAGGATGCTCAACCGATTGAGCCCCCAGGCACCCCTAGTACTTTTGTGGTGGGCATCCTGTTGCAGACTTAAAGTCTGGTGGCAAATACAGACTCCACGAGGAAAGGGCATTTTGTGTGGCTGTTGGTGCTGTTTCCAGCACAGCGTTTGCCGTAGAATACATACGAGCTGGAGGCTTTTGTTGAGAGAAAGTCAAAGGACAATGTGCTGTTACAGTAATGGAGCTTTTCTTCATTTACAAGATTTTGACAACACACAGTGGAACTTCTTGCTTATTTATTTATTTATTTTTATTATTTTTTAATATATATTTTTAAATGTTTTATTTATTTTTGAGAGAGAGAGACAGCGTGAGCACAGGAGGGTCAGAGAGAGAGGGAGACACAGAACCAGAAGCAGGCTCCAGGCTCTGAGCTGTCAGCACAGAGCCCGACGCGGGGCTCGAACCCACGAACCGTGAGATCATGACCTGAGCCAAAGTCAGACGCTTAACCGACTGAGCCACCCAGGCGCCCCTTATTTATCTATTTTTAATTTTAGAGTGAGTGAGCTGGGGAAATGGGCAGAGAGAGAGGAGGAGAGAGAAAATCTCAAGCAGGCTCCAGGCTCAGGACAGAGGCTAATGCGGGACTCGATCCTACCACCCTGGTCATGACCTGACACTCAGCCAACCGAGCCATCCAGGTGCCCCTAAGACGTATATATATATGTATATTTTTATATAGTTTATTACCAAGTTGGTTTCCATATAACACCCAGTGCTCTTCCCCACAAGCGCCCTCCTCCATGACCATCACCTCCCTTCCCCTTCCCCTCTCCCTTTTCAGCCCTCAGTTTGTTCTCAGCATTCAGAAGTCTCTTTGATTTGCCTCACTCCCTCTCCCCAACTCTTTTCCCCCTCTTTCCACTTCCCCTGCTCTCCTGTTAGTTAGGTTTCCCCTGTTAGATCTATGAGTGCAAACATATGGTATCTGTCCTTCTCTGCCTGACTTATTTCACTCAGCATGACACCCTCGAGGTCCATCCATTTGCTACAAATGGCCCGATTTCATTCTTCCTCATTGCCATGTAGTACTCCATGGCACATCTTCTTGACCCACTCATCAGTTGATGGACATTTAGGCTCTTTTTATGATTTGGCTATTTTTGAAAGTGCTGCCATGAACATCGGGGCACATGTGCCCCTATGCATCAGCACTTCTGTGTCCCTTGGGTAGATCCCCAGCAGTGCTATTGCTGGGTCATAGGGGAGTTCTGTGGATAGTTTTGGAGGAACCTCCACCCTGTTTTCCAGAGCGGCCGCACCACTTTATGTTCCCACCAACACTGCGGGAGGGTGCCGTTTCTCCACACCCTCGCCAGCATCTGTAGTCTCTTGATTTGTTCATTTGGTGTGAGGTGGTATCTCAGTGTGGTTTTGGTTTGTGTTTCCCTGATGCTGAGTGATGCTGAGCATCGTTTCATGTGCTCTTGGCCATCTGGATGTCCTCTTTGGAGAAGTGTCTATTCAGGTCTTCTGCCCATTTCTTCTCTGGATTATTTGTTTTTCGGGTAAGGAGTGTAGTGAGCTCCTTGTATATTTTGGATACTGGCCCTTTATCCGATATGCCATATGCCACTATCTTTTCCCATTCTGTCAGTTGGCTATTAGTTTTCTTGATTGTTTCCTTTGCAGTGCAGAAGCTTTTTATCTTGATGAGGTCCCAGTAGTTCATGTTTGTTTTTGATTCCCTTGCCTCTGGGGATGTGTCGAGTAGAAAATTGCTGCGATTGAGGTCAAGGAAGCTGCTTCCTGCTTTCCCCTCTAGGGCTTTGATGGTTTCCTGTCTCACATTCAGGTCCTTCATCCATTTTGAGTTTATTTTTGTGGATGGTGTAAGAAAGCAGTCTAGTTTCAGTCTTCTGCGTGTTGCTGTCCAGCTCTCCCAGCACCATCTGCTAAAGAGGCTGTCTTTTTCCATCGATACTCTTTCCTGCTTTGTCAGAGATTAATTGGCCATACTCTGTGGGTCTAGTTCTGGGTTCTCTATTCTATTCCATTGGTCTATGTGTCTTTTGGTGCCAACACCATACTGTCTTGATGATGACAGCTTTGTAGTAGAGGCTGAAGTCTGGGATTGTGATGCCTCCTGTTTTGATTTTCTTCTTCAATATTACTTTGGCTGTTCAGGGTCTTTTGTGTTCCATATGAATTCTAGGATAGTTCTAGCTTTGAGAAGAACGCTGGTGCAATTTTGATGGGGATTGCATTGAATGTGTAGATTCCATTGGGTAATAATGACATTTTCACAATGTTTATTCTTCTGATCCATGAGTTCGGGATGTTTTTCCATTTCTTTGTGTCTTCTTCAATTTCTTTCATAAGCTTTTTATAGTTTTCATCATACAGGTCTTTTACATCTTTGGTTAGGTTTATTCCTAGGTATTTTATGGCTTTTCGTGCAATTGTGAATGGGATCAGTTTCCTGATTTCTTCTTCTGTTGTTTCATTTTTGGTGTATAAAAGTGCAACTGATTTCTGTACGTTGATTTTGTACCCTGTGACTTTGCTGAATTCATGGATCAGTTCTAGAAGTCTTCTGGTGGAGTCTGTTGGGTTTTCCATGTAGAGTGTCAGGTCATCTGTGAAACGTGAAAGTTTGACTTCATCTTTGCCAATTCTGATGCCTCTTATTTCCTTTTGTTGTCTGATTGCTGATGCTAGGACTTCCAGCAGTATGTTAAACAACAGTGGTAAGAGTGGACACCCCTGTCGTGTTCCTGACCTCAGAGGGAAAGCTCTCAGTTTTTCCCCATTGAGGATGATATTAGCTGTGGGCTTTTAATAAATTGCTTTTATGATGTTTAAGTTCCTTCTATCCCGACTTTCTCGAGGGTTTTTGTTAGAAGGATGTTGTATTTTGTCACATGCTTTTTCTGCATCTATTGACAGGATCATATGGTTTTTATCTTTTCTTTTGTTAATGTGATGGGTCACATTGATGGATTTGCGAATATTGAACCAGCCCTGTAGCCCAGAAATGAATCCCACTTGATCATGATGGATAATTCTTTTTATGTGCTGCTGAATTCGATTTGCTAGTATCTTGTTGAATATTTTTGCATCTGTATTCATTAAGGATATTGGTCTGTAGTTCTCTTTTTTTGTTGGGTCTCTGACTGGTTTAGGAATCAAGGTGATATTTGCTTCGTAGAGTGAGTCTGAAAGTCTTCCTTCCATTTCTATTTTTTGGAATAACTTGAGAAGGATGGGAGTTAACTCTGCTTTAAGTGTCTGGTAGAATTCCCCTGGGAATCCATCCGGCCCTGGGCTTTTATTCGTTGGGAGATTTTTGATAACTGATTCGATTTCTTCACTGGTTATGGGTCTGTTCAGATTTTCTATCTCTTCTCGTTTGAATTTTGGTAGTGCATGCGTGTTCAGGAGTTTGTCCGTTTCTTCTAGATTGTCTGGTTTGTTGACATATAATTTTTCATAGTAATCCCTGATGATTGCTTGTATTTCTGAGGGATCCGTTGTAATAGATCCATTTTCATTCATGATTTTGTCTGTTTGGGTGTTCTCTTCTTTCTGAGGAGCCTGACTAGAGGTTTATCAATTTTGTTTAATTTTTCAAAAAACCAACTCTTGGTTTCATTGATTTTTTTCAACTGCTTTTTTGGATTCTATATTGTTTATTTCTGCCCTGATCTTTATTATTTCTCTTCTTCTCCTGGGTTTGGGGTGTTCTTACTGCTCCTGTTCTAGTTTCCTTAGGTGCTCTGTTAGATTTTGAGTTTGTGCCTTTTCTAGTTTGTTGAAATAGGCCTGGATTGCAATAAACTTTCCTCTTAGGACTGCCTTTGCTGCGTCCCAGAGAGTTTGGATTGTTGTATTTTCATTTTCATTTGTTTCCATACATTTTTTAATCTCTTCTCTAATTGCTGATTGGCCCGGTCATTCTTCAGTAGGGTGGTTTTTAACCTCCACATTTCTGGAGGTTTTCCAGACTTCTTCCTGTGGTTGATTTCAAGTGTCATAGCATTGTGGTCTGAAAGTGTGCATGGTATGATCTCAGTGCGTTTGTATTTATGGAGGGCTGCTCTATGACCCAGTATGTGATCTAGCTTGGAGAATGTGCCATGCGCACTCGAGAAGAAAGTGAATTCCCTGGCTTCAGGATGCAGAGTTCTAAATATATCTATTAATTCCATCTGTTCCAGTGTGTCGTTCAGGTCCATTATTTCTTTAGTGATTTTCAAGTGTGGCTACTCCGGCTTTCTTTTGGCGTCCGGTCGCATAGTAGATATTTCTCCATCCCCTTACTTTCAGTCTGAAGGTATCTTCAGGTCTAAGGTGAGTCTCTTGTAGACAGCAAATAGATGGAGTTTGGTTTTTATCCATTCTGCTACTCTGTGTCATTTGATTGGAGTGTTCAGTCCATTTACATTCAGTGTTATTATTGAAAAATGTGTGTTGAGATTCATTGTGTTCTCTGTAGAGTTCATGTTTGTGTTGATGTTTCTGGTGCCTTATATTCCTTGCTACATTTCTCTCATAGAGTCCCTCTTAGGATTTCTTGTAGGGCTGGTTTGGTGGTGATGAATTCTCTCAATTTTTGTTTATTTGGGAACACCTTTATCTTTCCTTCTATTTTGAATGACAGCTCACTAGATAAAGGATTTTTGGTTGCATATTTTTCGTGTTCATCACATTGAAGATTTCCTGCCATTCCTTTCTGGCCAAGTTTCAGTAGATAGGTCTGTAACCACTCTGATAGGTTTCCCTTTGTATGTTAGGGCCCTTTTATCCCTAGCTGCTTTCAGAATTCTCTCTTTATCCTTATATTTTGCCAGTTTCACTCTGATATGTTGTGCCGAAGGTTGGTTTAGGTTACGTCTTAGCCCCTAAGATATTTTTAAGTAGTTTCTACACCCAATGTGGGACTCGACTCTGTAACCCCGAGATCAAGAGTCATATGTTCTACCAACTGAGCCAGCCAGGAGCCCCTTTAGGGAAGTTTCAGATTCACAGCAAAATTGAGCAGACAAAACAGTTCCTTAAACCCCCTTCCCGTCCTGACACGCCCGCCACCCCCATCAACATTCCACCTCACGTGGTGCGTCTGTTACGGTGGTGAACCCGCACATTGTTCCCACCCACAGTCCGTATTTACACCAGGGGTGGGTCTTGGGGCTGTATGTCCTGTGGTTTGGACACACCTACACTAACATGTGTCCATTGACTGTTGTGTATCATATGTTCTCCCTGCCCCAAGAACCCTGGGTCCCACCTTTTTGTCCATCCTTCCCCCTAAATCATTGCCAACCATAGTTTTGCCTTTTCCAGAATGTCACATAATTGGAGTCCTCCAAAAAAAAAATTTTTTTTCACTTAGCAGGAAGCATTTAAAGTGCCTCCATGTCTTTTTGTGGCTTTTCAGCACTGAGAAATATTCCATGGTGTGGGCTCTCCATCCCTTCCCTGCTGAAGGACGGCGTGGTTGCTTCAGGTTTGGGCAGTCCTGGGTAAAGCGGCCGTCATGCGCATTTCTGCGTGGATGTAGCTCTCGGCTCACTTGGGGAAAACCAGGACGTGGGCTGCTGGAGCGCATGGGGAGAGTGTGCTAAGGTGGCTGCGGCGTCTCGCGTTCCTCCCGGGAACGCGGGAGGATTCCTGCTGCTGCCCGTCCTCCCCGGCCGGCGGCGTGGCCCGTTCTAGCACATGTGCCGTGGTCGCTCGTTTAACTTGCCGTTTCCTGATGATGTTGAGCATCTCTTCGAAGGCTTATTTGCTGTCTTTTGAGAGGTGTCTGTTCAGAATTTCAGCCCATCTTTTAATCAGTTGGTTCATTTTCTTTACTGTTGAGTTTTGAGAGTTCTCTTTGTATTTTGGGTGTGTCTCGGTGAGTGTTTTCTCTGAGTCTGTGTCTCCTTGTCTCACTTCCTTGACAGTGTCTCTTGTAGAGTAGAGGTTTTTAATATTAATGAAGTCCAGCTTCTCAATTCTTTCTTCCACGGATTGTACCTTTGGTGTTGAATCTGAAAAGTCATCGTGTGCCCAAGGTCATCTAGATTTTCTCCCAGTTTTGCTCTAGGAGTTTTATAGTTTTGCATTTTACATTTAGGTCTGTGGCTCATTTTTAGTTAATTTTTGTGAAGAGAGTATAAGGTCTGTATCTAGATGATTCTTTGTCTCCACATGGCTGTCTGGCTGTTCAGCGCCATTTGTTGAAAAGAGTGTCCTCTCTCTGTTGAACTCTCCTCCTTTGTCACAGATGAGTAGGCTGTGTTTGTGTGGCTGTTTCTTTCTGGGTTCTCTGTTCTGTTCCACTGATGTATTTGTCTAACATGCTGTGTTTTTAAATTTCTTTTTCATTTTCAAAGAGAGAGTTCCCTTTATTTTTTATTTTCATTTTATCCTCTTGAAGGTGGGAGAGGCAAAAGGAAAGGGAGAGAGAGAATCTTAAGCAGAACCCCCCAGTGGGTAGCCTGATGTGCCCGATTTCACGATTGTGAGCTCATGACCTGAGCCAAAATCAAGGGTGCTCAATCAGCTGAACCAGGTGCCTCTCAATTTCTTAATTAAGAATTTGGGAAGGCATCTGGGTGGCTCAGTTGGTTGAGCATCCAACTCTTGATTTTGACTTAGGTCATGATCCCAGGGTTGTGGGATCAAGCCCCCCAGTTGGGCCCTGCCCTGAATGTGGAGACTACTTGAAATTCTCTCTTTTCCTCTGCCCCTCCCCTGCTTGCATGCTCTTTCTAAAAAAAAAAAGAAAAAGAATTTTTGCATTAAAAATAATAAATGTTCATGGTAAAACAATGTGTAAATGTCTAATATGAGAGGAAAAGCCCGTATAAGCTCATAAGCTCACCCCTCAGATAAGCACTGTTAAAGGCCTGGTATGGATTTTCCCCAGTTTTTAAAAACTGTATGTATGCTGATGGTTTAGAGATGGAATCATGCTGCCTATGCCGTTCTCAGGCTTCACTTTGTGTTTGATATGGATTTTGTCATCGATTCGAGATAGGTGTTAGGTTTTGAGGTCACACACTCTGGAGGCGCTGCACTGCTTTACGTTAAGTCCCCGCTGATGCATGCTTGTGCCACAGAGCCGTGCTCCAGTGAGTGTCCTTGGGTCTGGTTCCGCACGTCAGATGGGTGGTGTCTGTTGTACACATTCCTTGAACTGGAATTACTGAGTCCGAGAACGTGCACATTTAGAAATTTAATAACAAATCCAAATCTCTTTCAGAAAGGTTTGGCAGTTTACAGGCTCACTGTCAGGGCGTAAGAGAATTTCCAGCTCCTTAATTTGGCAAATTCAATTCTCCGCACGGGGGGGCCTCCTGTGGCTCGTGCGTAGCAGGCGCAGCGGAGATTCCCCCCAGTTTTTAATTTTTGTGACGTTTTGGCGTATGGAATTTTAAAAAACTTTTATGTGATTTAAAAGTTTTTTTTCTTTATAGCTTCTAGATTTACTTCTACCTCTCTGTGTTCTCTTCTAGAATTTGGTTTTAAGTGTTTGATCACCCCGGGGTTTGTTTTGATGTAAGGCCTGAGACAGGAGCCCAGCCCTCAGTTTCTTCTCCAGCGGCCAGCCCGGAGTTCTTGTGCCGTGTGCTGATTGGTCCAGTTCTCTGCATGGATTTGGAAATGCTGCTGTTTATGCTGACTCTCCGGGAGGACTTGAGTCCGTGTCTGGATTGTATTTTGTTCTCTTAATGTATCTATTCTGGTGTAATACCGTATAATAACAATTACTGTACCTATACGTTCTAATGTTTTAGCGTTTTAAGAGTCAGGAACCGCTCATTCTTTTCTTTTCATGTTTCCCCCCACCTCTCTTTGGTATTTATTAATTCAGATAAAATTTGTAATGATCACATTAAATCTGCCCACCATGTTCCCCTTTCCCGCTCCCCACCCCCCAAATAAAAGGCCTGTAGAGAAAACCTCATTGACTGAGTTTAAAAAGTAAGCAGAATGTGTATCTCCAACAAAAATTTTGCAAGTAAAGTGCCTTATGAGACTTAAATGCATTAAGTACAATATTTAATCCTCCAGATTCTTAAGGTGGCGTTACCCATATTACCCATACTTCCTGTAGTAGTTTGCCCAGGATTCAGGATCCTGTGACTGTTTTCATTCTACCCACTATCTCTCCGGTTACTTTTAGTTAAGTAAACTTGCAGGAGATTTAAAAAGGAGCAAAGTTATAATAAAATCCCAAGTTTCCTTTTTAATCCTAAAGCACAAAAAAACTGTAAAGAAAGCTGGATTTACCCATAATTCCACCCTTCAGAGTTATTTTGTCATTTTAGTGTATTTCTGATCATGTTTTATGTCTACAAATAAAAGGTGTTCAAACTGTTGATCGAGGCACCTGGGTGACTCAGTCAGTTAGGCGTCTGACTTCGGCTCAGGTCATGATCTCACGGTTCATGGGTTCGAGCCCCACGTCGGGCTCTGTGCTGACAGCTCAGTGCCTGGAGCTGCTTCAGATTCTGTGTCTCCCTCTCTCTGACCCTCCCCTGCTCACTCTGTCTCTGTCTCGCTCTCAAAAATAAATAAAACATTAAAAAAAAAAAAGACTATTGATCATATTGCACATATGGTTTTTTGTTCCGCTATTTTTATTTTGTGATGAATTTCCTTGTTATTTTTTCAAAACCACACTGGTTTTAAAAGTGTAATCATATGAATGTATCATAACTTAAATTATTTTCCTGTTACTCCTGGCTGATTATTTGTGAGATTTTGCTATTGGTAAGGAATTCTATAGGGGACATCCTTGGACATTAACTTTTGAATATTTCCTAGAGAGTTCTGGATCAAGAGGCCTGAGGTTTTTTAAATTTTTATTTATTATTATTATCTTTTTAAAGTTTAATGGTTTTTATTTATTTTTTGAGAGGCAGAGACAGAGGGAGACACAGAATCTGAAGCAGGCTCCAGGCTCTGCACTAGCTGTCAGTACAGAGCCCGATGTGGGACTCGAACCCACCAACAGTGAGATCATGACCTGAGCCGAAGCCAGACGCTTAACCGACTGAGCCCCCCAGGTGCCCCTATTTTTATTTTTTAATGTTTATTTAGTTTTGAGACAGAGACACTGTGAGCAGGGGAGGGGCAGAGAGAGGAGGAGACACAGAATCTGAAGCAGGCTCCAGCTCTGAGCTAGCTGTCAGCACAGAGCTCGACGCGGGGCTCGAACCCAGGACCACTAGATCATGACCTGAGCCGAAGCCAGACGCTCAACTAACTGAGCCCCGCAGGCGCCCCAAGAGGCATGAAGTTTTGATACATACGTTGCTAAGCTGCTTTCTGGAGATGTAGTTCTGGTTTACGTTGGTACCATGAGCGCCGTCCCACCCACGTTAGCGTTGAGTACTGACTTAGAATTGTCTTGCCAATACTGTGGGCAGAATTTTGTCTTACTTTGACTCTGGTAATTTATGATTTAGGGAAGTCTAAGGTTGCATTTGAATCAACTTGATAATGCTTTGATACTTTCAAAGCCCTACTCTGTATCAGGTATCTATTTATATATATTTTGGTGTTTTTTCCCTAAATAGTTGGTCACCTGCTCCCCCCTCCCCCCCAGTATCATGTTTATTTTTTAATTTTTAGACTTTTAAAAAAATGTTTTTATTTATTTATTTATTATTTTTAAGTAGTTTATTGTCAAATTAGTTTCCATACAACACCCAGTGCTTTTCCCCACAAGTGCCCTCCTCCATCACCTCCACCTCTTTTTCCCCCCTGTTTTATTTATTTTTGAGAGAGAGAGAGAGACAGCGAGACAGCGTGAGCAGGGGAAGGTCAGAGAGGGAGATACAGAATCCAAAGACAGGCTCCAGGCTCTGAGCTGTCAGCACAGAGCCTGACACAGGGCTCAAACCCACAAACCCTGAGACCCTGACCTGAGCCGAAGTCAGATGCCCAACCTACTGAGCCACCCAGGCGCCTGCCACCCGCAGTATGATTTGAATTCTTAAGTTCTTCCTATATGAGCTGTTTGTCAAGTTAGCGCTTTCACATCTTATATTTAAGTCATTAATTTTCTTCTGCAAAGAATTATTTTGTAATTTTAGGTAAAATTTATACTGCATATTACAAATAATTCAGAAAGTGCAGAAAAGCATAAAGAATAAGCAATGATCTCCTAAAGATACTTTCCCTTAACATTTGGTGTATTATCTTTCCAGAGTTTTCATAGGTATATTAAAATATATGAAAAAATAGTCAAAGTTTGATAAAAAATAATAGTACCTTAATAGGATGCTCTTCCAACTTACAGGAAGAGATGTTCATGATCTACTAAATAATTTTTTTTAATGTGTATTTCTTTTTGAGAGAAAGAGCGTGAGTGGGGGAGGTGCAGAGAGAGAGGGAGACACAGAATCTGAAGCAGGCTCCAGGCTCTGAGATGTCAGCACAGAGCCTGGTCTGGGGCTGGATCCCAGGAACTGTGAGATCATGACCTGGGCTGATGCTTGATCTGATCAAGAGTCAGATGCTCAACTGTCAGAGCCATCCAGGTGCCCCCGCAGATTCAGTTCTGACGATCCCTTGGGAGTATTTATTCCTTTAGGTCTTTTAGTTTTTCCTTTGTTCCGTTGGTTGGATTCTCTCCTTAAGGCACATAGATCATCCTTATATCAGACATTCTTTGTTTCCCACAGTTATTTCCTCTTTATTTGCCGTGCTCTTTTTTCTTTTCTTTGTATTTGGTGAAATTATTTCAGGTCTTTTTGATCTGTTTCACAGTATCGATTACTGTGTTTTCTAATGTTGGACAGATTTTGGGATAAACTTCAGATTGGTTATGATGGACTGTTGTTTTTTTTAATGTTTATTTTTGAGAGAGAAACACAGAGTCTGAGCGGGAGAGGGTCAGAGAGAGAGGGAGATACAGAATCCGAAGCAGGCTTCAGGCTCTGAGCTGTCGGCATAGAGCCCCATGTCGGGCTCAAACTCACGAACTGTGAGATCACGACCTGAGCTGAAGTTGGACGCTCAACCAACCGAGCCGTCCGCCCCCCCTCCCCGCCCCCCGCGCCCCTGGGATGGACTGTTGTAACTAGTATGCAGCTGGATGCGATTGCGCATCTTTTAATTGTTTTGCAATTATATTCATAAGGGCAGCTGGCCTGTATTTCCATTTTGGAACTACCTTAGGTTTTGGTGTCTTCATTCTCTCAGCCTGGTAAAATAAACGGGGAAACGTTGTATCTTTTACTATATTGAGGCAAGTTTAAATAATTTAGGAAGTGTTTATTCCCTATAGATTTGATAGGATTATTCTCTTTGAGGTTTCATCTTGAAATTTTTAAAGGTTATTCGTAATTTTTTTGGTCATTTTTCTATTGTTAGTCAACATTCTTGCAATTAAATCTTTACACATATCTATGATTACTTTTCTAGGATAAATTCTTGTTAGTGAAATTCCTTTGTTAAAGAATATACGTACTTTTCAGACTTAAAAATTTTTTTTAATGTTTATTTTAGAGAGAGAGAGCACAAGCAGTGGAGGGGTAGAGAGAGGGGGAGACACAGAATCCGCAGCAGGCTCCAAGCTCTGTCAGCACAGAGCCCGACACAGGGCTTGAACCCACAAGCCATGAGATCATGACCTGAGCTGAAGTCCTATTCTTAACTGGCTGAGCCCCCACCCAGGTGCTCCCGGCGTTTGAGACTTGTGGGTGACGGCCCCATAGTCCCCTTCTGGAAATAGACTGCGGGTTTGTTTTAATCAGGTACAGTAAGGTAACAGGGTGACAGATACTGAGACAGCTGCCTTTGAAAGAAGAGTTTATTACTTAGTCACCAAGAGGGGCACGCTGTGTCTCGCAGGGTCACATGGCACAAGGCCAGGGCACATAGGAGGCAGAAGGAGCCCAGGGAAAGCATGGCCTCCATTGTCTCCATGGAAGGGAACAGAGCAGGCGAGGTTGAACAAGGTTAGGACCGCACGGTTTGAATGTCGTCGGTGTGCTCTGGTCTGTGGGGTGGGCTCTGGTTTCCTGACGCCTGGCCACGGGCTTCAGGCAGGGGATGCTGGCGTGGTGCGTGAGAGTTAGATCGGCGAGGCCGTTGTGTGGTTTGCGTGTGGCAGGCGTGTTCATGGGCGAGCTGTTTGTTACCTCGAGGAGTTAGCCAGCCCTGGGAGGGGCAGTCCCTTCCTGGCCGGCAGGACCCCACCATGTCCAAGGCTAATAAAATATGGAAAACACGAGACGTTAATACATCATCCTTCTTTGTGCTCCCACCTGCAGTGTGGAGCGTGCCAGCACTGAGTGGTGGTGTCTGTAAGCAAAGAAATCCAGAGAAAAGCTGACTGGGGAGCAGGAGTCTTGTTCAGGTTTGCATGTCTTTGGTTTCTGTTCGGGCCTTGCAATCGATCTTTATCCTTTAACCATTAGATCATGTTTGTCCTCAGTGTCTGTTAAGAGCTCTTCTAGGAAGACGTTACTCCACAAGTCTACATGTTTTTGCGTGTGACACTTTGTTGCCAGCAGTGTGAATTAGTTTGGTAAAGTGATCAAAGGAGAGCCAGTGATGGCGTTGGGAGGACGTCACTGGTGCAGGTGGGAATGTCACGTGCCTGTGGACCGCGTCCACTCTGAACAGCCTTAGAGGTTGTACAGAAGACCCTCGTGGATGAGGCCTTCTCCTTGTTCCTGTCGCCAGAGGGTCTCTTGTTTGGTGATTAAGAAAGTGAAAGCCTTTTTGTTTGACCATTATTGAGTGATCTGGTTGAATTTGGGACAAGAAATTATTTCCTTTTTTTAAAAAATTTGTTAATGTCTTTTATTTATTTTTGAGAGACAGAGAGTGACAGCACAAGCAGGGGAGGGTCAGAGGGGGGGGGGACACAGAATCTAAAGCAGGCTTCAGACTCTGAGCTGTCAGCACAGAGCCCGACGCGGGGCTCGAACCCACGAACCGTGAGATCATGACTTGAGCTGAAGCCGGCCGCTTAATCGACTGAGCCACCCAGGCGCCCCAAAATTATTTCCTTATGCACTGTCTTCTTTCATTAAAAAAAGTGTTCAAGCTTTGAAAAATACCCATGGATATTTGAAAAATTTTTAAATGTTTTTATTTATTTTTGAGACAGAGAGAGGCAGAGCATGAGTGGGGGAGGGGCAGAGAGAGGGAGACAGAATCTGAAGCAGGCTTCAGGCTCTGAGCTGTCAGTCAGCACAGAGCCCGATGCAGGGCTTGAACCCACAAACTGTGAGATCATGACCAGAGCCGAAGTCGGCTGCTTAACTGACTGAGCCACCCAGGCGCCCCACTAACATTTTGATTAAAAAAACCAAAAAGCAAATTTTTCTGTCTGTAATCTAGGATTTGGTGTTCTGAATATTAAAAAAAAAATTTTTTTTATGTCTTTATTTTATTTTGAGAGACAGAGAGTGAGCAGGGGAGGGGCAGAGAGAGAGAGAGAGAGAGAGGGAGACACAGAATCTGACGCAGGCTCCAGGCTCTGAGCTGTCAGCACAGAGCCCGATGCGGGGCTTGAACCCACGGACTGTGAGACCATGATGTGAGCCAGTGTTGGACGCTTAACTGACTAGCCCCCCAGCCGCCCCATCCTATGGATATTTTATATGTGGTGTTTGCATAGTTTTGGTAGGATTGCTGGGTATTCCCTGGATTTCTCCGGTATTTCCATCAAACTTCATTCTGCAGTGAGACGGAGAGTGTTGGCGAGCAGGTGCTGACCCAGCTCTGGGGACCCCCTGTAGATTTGGCGGGGATGGGCCACTTCAGGGCGGAAGGGACTGTTTTCCTGTTGTCCAGACTGGTACTCCGCTCTGTGAGTTGATGGCAGATGGCTCACCTTTGTCACTGTTGACCTCCTGGGCCGGGGACTTCCCGTGCAGGGCAGGGCCGCCTGGACGTCCTTGGGTGGCCTCTGCCCAGCAGATGTCCGGGCCCCTCCTCCCAACTGTGACAACCAGACATGCTCCCACATTGCCAGGGGCCTCTGGGGAGCAGAGTCCCCTCCAGCTGAGAACCTCTGGTTTAGGACAAACTGCTTTCAGATGCCTCTTTACCATTCCCAGGCAAACTTTCCACACGGACAAAAAGAATCTAATGGTGTAATGCCCTTACTGTAAAGGAAAATAATTTGTAAAATGAGTAATGTATTTCAACATGTAAATGAACAGTACGACTCAATGAAAGAGCCCCATGAGGCAGTCTTAACCCCTGACTTTGGTTCCCACTCCTGTGATGCAGGATCTTCCGTGTTCGTCTCCTCTGTTGGATACTCGTGGGCACAGGCAGTCTGCGTGGGCCTTGGCGGGTCAGCATCTGACCCCCAGCCCCCCGGGACTGACATCCGCGCGCGCTCTCTGAAATGTTTTACCTGTTGGTTTCTCACATCCCCTTCTAGGGACATAGAATCACTTTTCTTTATGCACTTGTAGGCAGGTTGGCTGTTTATCAAACTTTTGATCCCTGTTATGTATGACCTTGATGTTTCTGAAAAGCTCATAAATAATGCATTCGACTTTCCTTATAAATAAAATATAAACTCTGTATTTTTATTATGTATTTATGAAGAACTTTTTTCCTGATAAGTAACTTCCAATGTCAATTTTGTAGCTAGATTGTAGCTGTACTTTTTATAATAGTGTAGGGAGATAGGAAATTACAGCCACATTTTAGATTTTTCTGTGTTATCATGAACAGTGTGTATGTAGGGAATTGGAATTTGCAGTGTGATAAAACATTCTAAGAGAGGTTTGACTTTTCTCCTATACATGATACATCTTTTATTTCTATTTTTTTTAACATTTATTCATTTTTGAGAGACCCAGAGTGGAGGAGGGGCAGAGAGAGAGGGAGACACAGATGGGAAGCAGGTTCCAATGTCCGAGCTGTCAGCACAGAACCTGACGCGGGGCTCGAACCCACGAGCCATGAGATCATGACCTGAGCTGAAGTAGGACGCTCAACCGACTGAGCCCCCAGGAGCCTCTATACATGATAAATCTTAAGACTATTCTAAACCAATTACTATTTTATGTTAAAGGGATTGGTAATAACCAGAAATAATTAAATTTTTGACTAAATAGTTCTCCATTGTGAATTGTGCGTGTGAATGTGTATAAATGCCCCATTATCTGGAATATGGAGGAGGAATGATGTTTTGTGGGCGTATTATTTTTCAGCTAATTTAGACTTAAGCTGTCAAGCACAGAAAAAGCAAGACGTAAGAAAAATTAACCTGAAAGTCCTTTCTATGGAACATTGTAAACACTTAGAAAGTAAACGGATTAGTAGGTAGAACCACTCACTCTCCATGCGCCGTGACTGCCCGTGTGTGGTGAGCGTGTTTCGTTGTGACCCTCCCTCCCCTCCTCCCCTGGATTTTTGGATGGCAAACCCGAGACTGGCATGCCCCACGTGGGAACGGTTCGGTGTATCTGTCGGCACTGCCAGCGCACTAGTGTAACGCCCGGCAGCGGCGCACCAGAGTTCTTTGTCAGCAAATACCCAGGCCTGGTGGGCGTTTCTTCTGTTGTCTCAATTTAAAAGATTCAATTTATTCAAATCAGGATCCAGACTAGGGGCCATTCTTAAAATCGGTTGATAGGTCTTGTCTGTTTTTGTCCCTTATAATTTATTTGTTGGAGAAATCCATCCTATAGCTACGTTCACCCTTGGAGCTTGCTAGTTGCATCCGTATTTTGGTGTTCTCCATATGCTCCTGCCTTCTGTGTTTCCTCTAAATTGGAAGTTAGACCTAAAGTCATAATCAGGGGCGCTTGGGTGGCTCAGTCGGTTAAGTGTCTGACTTCAACTCAGGGCCTGATCTTGTGGTCTGTGAGTTCAAGCCCTGCATCCGTCTCTGTGCAGAGCGTTCAGAGCCTGGAGCTGCTTCGGATTCTGTCTCTGTGTCTCTCTCTCTGCCCCTGCCCCGCTTGTGCACTCTCTCAAAATAAACAAAACAAAATTTTAATGTCACAGTTCTAGGGTTTTTGGCTTGTTAGGTGGGTTTGTCATTTTGTGTGTGTGGTGGTTTTGTTTGCCTGTTTTGTTTATTCATTTTGAGAGAACACAAGCACAGGAGGAGCAGAGAGAGGGGGAGAGAGGATCCCAAGCCAGCTCTGTGCTTGAACCCCTGCACCCTGAGATCATGACCTGATCCGAAATCAAGAGTCAGATGCTCACCCAGGCGCCCCTGTTTTGCTTTTTTAAAGACTGTCTCAGAGCGGTAGTGTGTACGGCCGTCAGGGGGCACATCATGTCCAGCTGTCTCTCTTTGAGATGTAAGGACCGTTGATGATCGTTTCCTAGATTTCTCCATTCACTGGGGTTTGTAAACAGTAATTAATAATTGTGTACACCTGTAAAGAAAAAATCCTGTGTTTTGCCACGTTAAGGCGCAGGGTGCGTGGGAGGAGGCACGGGGCGCGTGGGACACAGGCGGTAAAGGAGCGATACTTTACCCTGGGGAGTGGTCACAGGAACAGCTCCGTTGCCTAGAACCCTTCAAAGGTGGGCAGTCAGGTTCTTTTTTTTTTTATGAATCCAGAATATGTGGATTTGTTTGTGTTTTACTTCGTTATAGTTGTTTTTACTTTGATTGTATTAGTTTACTACGGCTGCCCCAACAATCTACCGCAAGCAGGATGACTGAACACAGCACAAGTCCGCTGTCTCACGCTGAGGAGGCCGAAGTCCCCAGTTGGTGTCTCGGGCCTGGGGTGTCCGGCGGCGTCGGCAGGGCCGTGCTCCCTCCAGAGGCCCCAGGGGACGTCAGGTCTTGTCTCTTCAGCTCCGGTGGCCGCTGGCATCCCCTGGCCACCTCGCTCGTCTTTGCCTGGCTGTCCTGTTGCATCGTCCTCTGTGCCTGTCACATCGCCTGTTTTTTTTCCTTGCAAAGGTGCATATAGATTGCATGTAGGGCCCACTGGGTAATCCAGCATCAACTCCTCAAGATCCTCATGTCTTCTGCCACGTCAGCCTAACACTGATGGGCTCTGAGGGTTAGGAAATGAACGTATCTGGCGGGGGAGGGGTGGTACCTTGATGATCCAATGATTTCTTTGGGCCACTGTCCTCCAGGACTCCTAAGTCCTGTGACCCGACCCCTTTGTACACCTCCCGGAGTCTGTCATTTTCTCCCGAGGAGCCCTGGTTCCTTGCAGTGGGAACCATATTTAGACGCCACATTCTGGGTGCGAGGATGTGGCATGTGTCGTTCTTAGCAGTTTTTCCAAAATAAATTCCCCATCACCCTGTTTGCTTAAACGACATGTGCTGGACATCACCGCATCGTTTATCAGTGATTTATTATCACGAACATGAGTTTGGGGCCTGTGCCGTAAGCCAGTGACTTTTCCAGCGCTGCCGTATTTTAAGATGATGTTTGTTTGCTTTTATGGTAAATGGTTTGAAATTCTAGTTCGGCTCTGGTTACGGTTGTTTGTTTCTCTGTGACCCAGGCCTCCGTGACGTCCGTGAGGTCTGTCTGTCCTCCGAGGCTTTCCGACGCACCATCTGCGTTCCTCCCTAAACTCTGCTCTTTCTGTCCTTGTTCTCTGTCCGACTCCAAGAAAAGTAAGGGTTATCAGGAGATAAAACTGGATCTTACAGAGGACGACATTAAGTCGGATGGGAAGAGAAGTCTACCTCTCGGCTAAGTAGTTAAACAGATCTGTTTTTCATTCCTCTCACAGGTGAAGACTTGGGGTGGGGGCAGGCCGGGCCGAGTGCGGGGTGTTCCGGCTCTGCCGGGCGGGCAGCCCTGCCAGACCTCCAGGTGCGGCTGTAGTAAAGGCCTTTGGTTTTTGAGTTTAAAGACAAGTCAAAGTTCAACCCATAGCATTTTAAAAAATGGACTTTATTTTAGGAGAGCTGTGGACTCACAGAAGAGCCGGGGAGAGAGTGCGGAGAGTTTTCCTGCTGTACGTGTCGCGTCCCCCGTCAGGGACACGGGCATCCGTGGCACGTTTGTCAGGGGTACTGAACTTAGTGGTGCGGTACTCCAAACCGCAGTCCGTGGTGCATTCGGACTCCGCCAGCTTTTCCTCAGTGTCCGCTCCGTGTCCTCCGTCCTGTCTGGATAGCACACTACCTGTAGTCCCGTCTCTCCTCACGCTCCTCTGAACGGACCGTTTCTCTGACCTTGTGTTTGGGGAGCTCGCCGGTGCTCGGGAGGACTGGCCAGGCGTTCTGCCCGTGTTTCCCTCATGGTTGCACTAGCGTCCTGGGTTTTTGGAAGACCCCTCAGGTGGGGTGCCCCCTGTGCTGGGGCGGGTCATATCCGTGCTGACGGCAGCCTTGCCACCCTGCCGAGCGCAGTGTGCGTGACAGTTTCCAGGGACTGAAGTTTCGCTCCCCCCACACCACCTGCCCCTTCCTCTCTCTGGTACCTGTCCACACTGTCCGGAAGGAAGTCCACACGTGCCCCCCACGCAGTGTCATGAACCAGACCAACCAGGTTGATGATACGCAGATTTTTCCAGGGTGTTTCCTGCCTTCCAACCAGTGTTACTTCCTTGTGGATTATCATTGTTACTTAAAACTTTTTTTTAATGTTTATTTTTGAGAGAGAGACAGAGCATGAGCAGGGGAGGGGCAGAGAGAGGGAGACACAGAATCTGAAGCAGGTTCCAGGCTCTGAGCTGTCAGCACAGACAGAGCCTGACGCGGGGCTCGAACTCACGACTGGTGAGATCATGAACGACCTGAGCCCACGTTGGACATCCAGCTGGCTGACACACCAGGTGCCCCTGTTTTTTTAAATCCACGCCCAGCACCCGGCACAGTTTCTCTAAGAAGGCAATGGGAGTGCGGCCTGCTGTGTCCCCCTGGTGCTCTCTGCCGCAAACATTCGTGTTGGCGTTGGGGACACAGGGAGCTTCGGAGAAGATAGAGTCATGGGGGGGAGGGATAATTCTAGGCCTTTGTTCTCAGACTTCAGCATGAGTCTGAAGGCCCCACACCACAATCCCTGATTCAGGAGGGTCTGGGACAGGGTCCGAGGGTTTGTCCTTCTAACATGTTCCCAGGTGGTGGCGATTCTGTGGTGTCACCGCCACACTTGGTTGTGCTCCGGGCTCGGTCTGAGGGGACAGTGGGAAGCTGCCGCCTAGCTGGCGCCGTGGGCGACCATGTTCCCTGTCGCTGCCCAGCACGGAGCCCCCTCCAGCCAGCCGCTGACAGCCCCAGAGCTGGGGTGGCATCTGAGCGCGGGTGTCGGTGACCGTGGGTGCGCTGGGGTCGGGAGGGTGGGCCTCCGGGTCGGTCTGCTCTTGGCGGGGCCTTGGCCTGTGGTAGCAGGGCCTCTGCAGGTGGAGAGGCTGTTGGAAAGATGGGCTGGGGGGCGGCCGTGGGGACGTCAGCCATGGGCTCCCGTGGCGGGTCCTCACGGGGTCGAGCCCATGGCGCTGCGGCCCGCAGGGAACGGCAGGGAATGGCAGCCCCCGGCACGGAACGGTGCTTCGGCCCGCACGCCCCCGCTTCCTGTCTCCGGGGGCTGGTAGCGGCCTGGGGACTGCGGCGGAGCGCCAGGAGGAGGGAGGCTGGTTCCAGGACCACTGACCTCGGGGGCCCACGAAGGATAGGGCCACTTGGAGCAGGCTGGCGACCTGTGAGACCGGGAGGGTGGGGGTCAGGCGGGCGCCCCAGTAGCCGGCAGCCCCGCGGAGATGGGACGCTGTGTAGCCGCCGCAGGAAGAGTGAGAAACTGAAGAGAAACCTCCCGGTGGGAAAAGAGGCGGTCGTGGTTTCTTAAAACCGCTTTATTGATTGTGGCCACATGCATCATATTCACCCGTTTTCCAGCGTGGGGTCTCTGGTTTTAGCATTTCTGCAGTCATGCGCCCGTCACCTCTAATTCTGGGAGAGTTTTGTCACCCCAGAAATAGACCCCGGGCCACCTGCAGCCATTCCCCACCCCGGCCTCCCCAGACCCCGGCACCCACTTACTTACCTACTCTCAGCGTCCACGGGTCTTCCTGTTTCCAGCCATTACTTAGACTCGGACTCTGCGTTGCTTTTGGTGTCTGGAGTCTTTCAGTGAGCATGACACTTTCAGGGGCCATCATCTTCTGACGCCTGTCAGGACCGTGTTCTCTGGTCTGAAGACTACATTCTGTTGGCCCATTCTTCAGTCGGTGAACACTGGGCTTCCTTTTTGGCTGTTGTAAATAATGCTGCTGTGGACATTTGTGTCCCACTTTCTGTGGAGACTAGTTTTCCTGTGTTCTAGTTACCCCTGCGTATTCCAGACGTCATGATTTTTGTGTGTGATCACTGTAAACGTTACTGGCGTATTTTAGATGGTTTTGTACTAATGTTTTCAAAGCTCCATACACATCTCATACTGCGCATCCCTAACTCAGGTCAACAGTCACCTTTCAGGTGTGCAGGGGCCGCGTGTGGCTGCTGGCCGTCCACCTGGGGACATGGAGGAGGAGGCGCACGAGGGGCTCCGTGCCGGGTGGGCCGAGTCCCTCTTCTCTGCAAACCAGAGACGTTGCTCTCGGGCGCATGTGCGCCGGGCCGCGCTCCCTTCGTCTTCGGTTATTCCCAGCGGACGCTCTTCTCTCTCGGCTTCTGCAGATCTTGCCGTCTTTTAAAGTCCTGACTCGTGTCCTCTCCCTCGGTGGGCCTTAGCCACGGCAGCTGCTTCTGTCCTTCTTCTTAGCGAATGTTTACTGAACACCTTCCGTGTGGCAGCGCGGCCCCGGGTAGCAGTGAGCAGGGCGTGGAGCGTCTGTGTTCTGTCCCAGCGAGGAGCCGTGTTTGTTTACGTCCCCAGGACTTCAGGTGGTGCTCCGTGCGACGAGGATACCAGAGTTGGCCTGATGAGGAAATCGTGTCTGTTGCAAAGCACTAATTTCTCCTTGCAACTTCAATTTTTAATGTTTATTTTTGAGAAAGACAGACACACAGGATCCAAAGCAGGCTTCAGGCTCTGAGCTGTCAGCACAGAGCCTGATGCGGGGCTCGAAGTCACAGAGTAGACCGCAAGATCATGACCTGAGCCGAGGTCGGATGCTTAACTGACTGAGCCCCCCAGGCGCCCCTCAGCAAAGTTGATTATAAAATAGTGTTTACATAATTAAAATGGAGTGATTCTCACTGTTTTCACAAACAACAACAGTTCTGTAACCATCACCATGACCCTGTTCTAGAACATTTTACCCTGGAAAGCTGCACCCTGTCCTTTTGTGCCCTCCCTCTCCCCCACTGGTCGGCCTGCTGTCGCCGCAGTCCCGCCTGTCCTAAGTGCAGTCACACTGGTCGGTCTCTCACTGGGCGCAGTGTTCCTGAGATGCATTCCTGTCGTGTGTGTCAGCGGCCGTTCCTTCCGGTCGCTCAGGAGCCTGTTATTGTATGTGTACATCACTATTTGTCCGTTTATTGTGGGCTATTTCCAACTTTTTAAAAAATTTCATTTTATTTCTACTGGAATATTTTATTTTATTTCTTAAACATTTTTAATGTTTATTTTTGAGAGAGCGAGAGTGAGCACGAGCAGGGGAGGGCCAGAGAGAGAGGGAGACACAGAATCTGAAGCAGGCTCCAGGCTCTGAGTTAGCTGTCAGCACAGAGCCCGATGCAGGGCTCCAACCCATGAACCATGAGATCATGACCTGAGCTGAAGTCAGACGCTCAACCGACTGAGCCACCCAGGCGCCCCTCTACTGGAATATTTTAATTTTTTAAAATGTTTTTTATTTATTTTTGAGAGACAGAGTGCGAGCAGGGGAGGGTCAGAGAGAGAGGGAGACACAGAATCTGAAGCAGGCTCCAGGCTCTGAGCTGTTAGCATAGAGTCTGATGTGGGGCTCGAACCCATGAACCGTGAGGTCATGACCTGAGCTGAAGTCAGATGCTTGACCGACTGAGCCACCCAGGCACCCCGATATTTTAATTTTTTAATGTTTGTTTATTTTTTTCTGACAATGTACATTTTTAAAATTTATTTAAAATATAACTGCTTGTCAAGTTGGCTCACATACAGCATACGGTGTGCCCTTGGCTTTGGGGGTAGATTCCCGTGATTCATCATCGCTTACAGACAACACCCTGCACTCATCCCAACAAGTACCTTCCTCAGTGCCCATCCCCCACCTCCCTTCTCCCCTGCGCTCCCATCCACCCTCGATTTGTTCTCTGTATTCAAGAGTCTCTTATGGTTTGCCTCCCTCCCTCTCCGTTTGTAACTATTTTTCCCCCTTCTCTTCCCCCCACGTCTTCTGTTAAGTTTCTCAAGTTCCACATATGAGTGAGAACATAAGATACCTGTCTTTGTCTGACTTATTCACTCAGCGTAATACCTTCCAGTTCCAGCCAGGTTGCTGCAAATGGCAGAGTTTCATTCTTTCTCATTGCCACGTAGTACTCCATGGTATAGATAAACCACATCTGTATCCATTCATCAGGTGATGGACATGTGGGCTCTTTCCATGATTTGGCTATTGTTGAAAGCACTGCTATAAATATTGGGGTGCATGTGCCCCTATGCATCAGCATTTCTGTATCCCTTGGGTAAATTCCTAGGAGTGCTATTGCTGGGTCATAGGGGAGTTCTAGTTTTAATTTTTTGAGGAACCTTCACACCGTTTTTCAGAGTGGCTGCATCAGTTTGCATTCCCACCAACAGTGCAGGAGGGTGCCCGTCTCTCCACACCCTCACCAACACTTGTTTCTTGTGTTGTTAATTTTAGCCACTCTGACTGGTGTCAGGTGGTATCTCAGTGTGGTTTTGATTTGTATTTCCCTGATGCTGAGTGACACAGCATTGTTTCCTGTGTCTGTTGGCCGTCTGGATGTCCTCCTTGGAAAAGTGTCTATTCATGTCTTCTGCCTGTTTCTTCACAGGATTGTTTTTTGGATGTGGAGTTTGATAAGTTCTTTATAGATTTTAGATACTAGCCCTTTATCTGACAGGTCAGATAAAGTTTATCAACAACTCTGTCAGTTGCCTTTTGCTTTTGTTGATTGTTTCCTTTGCAGTACAGAAGCTTATCTTGATGAATTCCCAGTAGTTAATTTGTGCTTTTAACGCAAGAATTTGCTGCAGCCTCGGTCAAAGAGATTGTTGCCTGCTTTCTCCTCCAGGGTTTTGATGATTTCCAATCTAACATGTAGGTCTTTCATTCATTTTATTTTTGTGGATGGTGTAAGAAAGCGGTCTAGTTTCATTTTTCTACACGTTGCTGTCCAGCTCTCCCAGCACCACCTGTTAAAGAGGCTGGTTTTTTTTTTTTTTTTTCCATTTGGATACTTTTTCCTGCTTTGTCAAAGAGTAGTTGGCCATACATTTGTGGGTCCAGTTCTGGGTTCTCTATTCGATTCCATTGTTCTATGTGTCTGTTTTTGTGCCAATACCATGCTGTCTTGATGACTGCTGTTTTGTAGTAGAGACTAAAGTCCAGGATTGTGATACCTCCCGCTTTCTTTTTCAACATTACTTTGGCTATTTGGGGTCTTTTGTGGTTCCATGCAAACTTTAGGATTGTTTATTCTAGCTCTGAGAAGAATGCCAGTGCAATTTTTTTTTAAAGCATAGCAGAATTTGATATTCAAAATATGTTGCTTTCTTTTATTTATTTATTTTAAATTTTTTAATGTTTTCTTTATTTTTGAGAGAGAGAGAGAGAGAGACAGCATGAGCAGGGGAAGGTCAGAGAGAAGGAGACATAGAATCCGAAGACAGGCTCCAGGCTCTGCAGAGCCACCCAAGCATCCCCCCCTTTTTTAATGTTTATTTATTTTTCGTGAGAGAGACACACAGAGGGTGGGTGGGGGAATGTCAGAGAGAGAGGGAGACACAGGCTAAGAAGCAGGCTCCAGGCTCTGAGCTGTCAGCATGGAGCCTGATGCGGGGCTCGAACCCACGAACTGTGAGATCATGACCTGAGCTGAAGTCGGCCACTCAACCGACTGAGCCACCCAGGCACTCCTGCCAGTGCAGTTTTGATTGGGGTTGCATTGAGAGTGTAGATTGCTTTGGGTAGCATTGGCATTTTAACAATATTTATTCTTCTGATCTATAAGCATGGGATGTTTTTCCATTTCTTCGTGTCCTCTTCAATTTCCTTCATAAGCTTTCTATAGTTTTCATTATACAGATCTTTTACATCTTTGGTTAGGTTTATTCCTAGGTATTTTATGGTTCTTGGTGCAATTGTAAATTTGATCGATTTCTTGATTTCTCTTTCTGTTGCTTCATTATTGGTGTATAGAAATGCAAGCAATTTCTGTACATTGATTTTGTAGCCTGCGACTTTGCTGAGTTCATGTATCAGTTCTAGAAGGCTTCTGGTGGAGTCTGTCAGGTTCTCCATGTGAGTATCATGTCATCTGCGAAAACTGAAAATTTGACGACTTCTTTGCCGATTCTGATGCCTTTTATTTCCTTTTGTTGTCTGATTGCTGATGCTAGGACTTCCAGCACTATGTTAAACCACAGTGGTGAGAGTGGACACCCCTGTCGGGTTCCTGATCTCAGGGCGAAAGCTCTCAGTTTCTCCCCATTGAGGATGATATTGGCGGTGGGCCTTTCATATATGGCTTTTATACAGTTTAGGTACGATCCTTCCATCCCGACTTTCTCGAGGGTTTTTATTGAGAACGGGTGCTGTACTTTGTCACATGCTTTGTCAGCATCTGTTGACAGGATCATATGGTTCTTATCCCTTCTTTTATTAATGTGGTGGGTCACATGGGTGGATGTGCGAATAGTGAACCAGCCCTGTGGCCCAGGAATGAGTCCCACTCGATGCTGGTGAATAATTCTTTTCATGTGCTGTTGAATTCAATTTGCTGGTATCTTGTTAAGAATTTTTGCATCCATGTTCATCAGGGATATTGACCTGTAATTCTCCTTTTTTATGGGGTCTCTGTCTGGTTTGGGAATCAAGGTAATGCTAGCTTCATAGAATGAGTCCTGAAACTTTCCTTCTGTTTCTATTTTTTGGAACATCTTGAGAAGGATAGGTCTTAATCTGCTTTAAATGTCTGGTAGATTTTCCTTGGGAAGCCATCCGGCCCTGGACTCCTTTTGTCAGGAGATTTTTGATAACTGATTCAGTTTCTTCACTGGTTATGGGTCTGTTCAAATTTTCTATTTCTTCCTGTTTGCGTTTTGGTAGTGTGCATGTGTCTAGGAATTTGTCCATTTCTTCCAGATTATTCCGTTTGGTGACATATATTTTTTCATAGTATTCCCTGATAATTGCTTGTATTTCTGAGGGGTTGATTGTGATAAGTCCAATTTCATTCGTGATTTTATCTATTTGGGTTCTCCCTCTTTTCTTTTTGAGAAGTCTGGCGAGAGGTTTATCAGTTTTGTTTATTTTATCAAAAAACCAGTTCTTAGCTTCATTGACCTGTTCTACTGTGTTTTTTTAATTTTATGTTGTTTATTTCTGCTCATTATTTATTATTATTCTATTTTTATTATTTCTCTTCTTTTGCTGGCCTTGGAGTTTCTTTGCTGTTCTGCTTCTAGTTCCCTTAGATATGCTGTTAGATTTAGTATTTGGGAATCTTTTTGTTTCTTGATAGGCCTGGATTTCAATGTATTTTCCTCTTAGGATTCCCTTTGCTGCATCCCGAAGGGTTTGGACTGGTGTGCTTTCATTTTCATTTGCTTCCATATATTTTTAAATTTCTTCTTTCATTGCCTAGTTGTCCCATTCATTTTTTAGTAGGATATTCTTTAACTTATGCATTTGGAGGTTTCCCAAACTTTTTCCCGTGGTTGATTTCAAGTTTTTATTTATTTATTTATTTATTTTTAATGTTTTTTATTAGAGAGAGAGAGAGAGACAGCGTGAGCAAGGGAGGGTCAGAGAGAGAGGGAGACACAGAATCTGAAGACAGGCTCCAGGCTCTGAGCTAAGCTGTCAGAGATCATGACTGCGAGATCATGACCTGAGCGGAAGTCGGTTGCTTAACCCACAGAGCCACCCAGGTGCCCCTTTAAAAAAATTTTTTTAATGTTTATTTTTGAGAGAGAGAGAGAGAGAGAGAGAGAGAGACAGTGCACAAGTGGAGGAGGGACAGAGGGAGAGGGAGACACAGAATCTAAAGCAGGCTCCAGTCTCTAAGCTGTCAGCTTGGACGCGGGCCTTGAACCCACGAACCGCAAGATGATGACCCGAGTTGAAGTCGGATGCTTAACTGACTGGGTCACCCAGGCATCCCTATATTTCATTAGTTTATGAGTAGGTTACTAATCACTAAATTTAACAACTTATTAATGGATTGAGGCTCAGTCTGAAATATACTGGACTAGAATAATCTCTAAAATCCTTGTACAACTATGATCCTGTGATTGTTCCTACTCAGTAACCCAGAACTGAAACTGAGACCCAGAAGATTCCACACTGCAAGTGCCTGGTGGTTATTAATTAATTTTGATCATCAGCATCTTTAGGGAGGCTGCACCTGCCAGTGTATTCTTATGTCTTCATTCCTCCACCTCTACCCCGTCCTTCCTCCTCCCAAGTCAGGCTTCCCATCCTTTCTTCTCTTTAATTGCACTTCTACCTTTTTGAAGAATCTCTTCCTTAATACTTTGTCATGATCTCATTTTCCCTCAGAATGAACATTTGGTGCCAGTTTGTTCTTTCGCTTAGTATCTGTCCTGGATTCATAATGTCGTCAGGTAGTTTACACAAACACCCACTAACCTTTACACGGGAAATCATTGGCTGTCTTATTTGAAGCCCATCATCTTGAAAGTGTTCCTTTATGTGAAGTATTTTGACACCTAAGTGTTTGAGAGTTGCAAAAAAGAAAAAGGTAAGACAAAATAAGGTTTTTCTCTTTGATTCACAGAAGGGGGCTAGGAAGGTGTTCTGTGTAGACTTCTTACCCAGATATTATTGTTTCGGAGCTGGTTTATCTGAGTAAATGGCCAAGGTTAGAAGGATGCGGTTTTTTACTTAAAGTTGCTAAGGTCAGATGTTTTGGAGATGGCATAAAATGAAGTGGGATTATGTGATCTGAAGTGACAAATTTCTGTTGTACTGAAGAATTACGATTATTCAGCCCTATGGACGGAGAGACTCCCACATGCCAGCACTGTGCTCTAGCACCGTGGGGTGCTTGGTGACCTCGGTGCGGTTAGCGACCCACACAGAAGCCTAGATTCCTGGTTCGCCCCACGCACCCCTGTTTCCTCTGCCGGGAGTGGGGGCGGACTTTTGTTCTACTGAAGTTATGTCTCCCCCCCCCCCCTTATCTTCAAGTAGGTGTTTTCTTGGATCTTGAACATCTTTTCACAAAAAGATTCTGGTTGTAGTACTGTGTGACGTAGACTGGCTTCTTCTGTTGCTGTGGCTCACCACATTTAGTCCAGTGTTAGAGGCACATCACAGTGGACACAGCTAGGACCTAAAAATATTTTTAGGGTCTTACATGTTCTTCCATTCACGTCAAGATCGGGGAAGGAGATAAATCAGAAGTATGGCGTCTTCTCGTCACTTATTTCCCAGATTATTTTTTTTTTCCTTTCTTTCTGTATGGTTAGTTATTTCAGACATTTTGAGTAATTGATTCAATAACTTTTCCCCTTGAGTGTCAAGCATTAAAAGTAGCCATTGCATGAGATGCTTTTCCCCTTTTCCTTCTTAAGTAGCGTCTGCACTCATCGTACTCATTGTGGGGCTTGAATCACCACCCCGAGATCAGGAGTCACAAGCTGCCAGCAGAGCCAGCGGGCGCCCCCTTCTCCTGGTTCCCCAGGCGGAGGGAGCACTGTGCAGAGGTGTGGGCAGTTATGGGAGGCCGCACAGCTCAGCGCGTTCCCGAAGGCTGCGTGTTGTGGAAGCCCGGCATTCCTGCTGATTTCTGTTCTGATGCTCTGAGGATTCATGGTCATACGGGAGGGCATGAGCTGGGCGTCTGGGCGTGGGAACTGAGTCAGGATCAGGAGGTTGGGAGTGACTGTTGTGGCTACAGACGCATCACTTGATCACTCTATTTCCTGTCTTCATTAGGTAGATATTGCTAGTTTAAGAGTTACAGCTAACATTTATCAGTTTGTTTCTAAGTGTTGGGCTAAGTCCTTTCCCATGAGCAGTTAGCTAGCTCGTGTGAACTTGCTGGTGACCCTGTTAGGAAAACCCTGCAGCCTTCCGTGTGACGAGAGCCCGTCCCTTTACTCTGCGCGGCTGCTCCAGCCGGGGCGGCCACGGGCGCTCCTGCCGTCTGGCGCAGGCCGAGCAGCCTCCCAGGAGTGGCGGTAGGGGCGACCTTGTTTAAGGAAAAGAAATTATTTTGGCCTTTTTCTTTGTTGTAGAACTGCTGGATGTTAGAAGTACTTGAGGTGGATTTACAGTGTTTTAATTAAGACAACAAATGATAATAAGGCGTTTGATGTGACCTCCAAGGGACCATGATCCCTGGACTTGAAACCGACCTGGAGCCGCAGAGAGGCGCGGGCCTGGGGGTGCGGACCCGCCAGAGCTCGGGGTGGGGGCGGGGGGGCAGGCCGCGCGGTGGAGGCGCTCGGAAGTGTGGCTCCACTGTGACAGGCTGCATGTCAGTTTTTGTTGGTTCGTCAGCTTCAGTTCCCAAATGTAATGTTGAAAGGTGTGGCCATTTGTGTGCGTGCTTCGGCGGAAGGTAGGGAGGGACCGGGCAGTTGTTCGGGAAGAAGAGGGACGGAGTGATCTGGAGGGATTGGGGAGCTCGGGAAAAGGAAGGACAGAGGATCTTGGTTTTCCTTTTTTTCTGGATTCCCCAGCGCCCTTCTGACCCCATGCAGTCATCAGTAGCGACCAGTAATATTACAGAGTTAAGTGCAGAACTTGTTTAATTAACAACTGGGATTTGGATAGTCAAAATACCAAGAGAAATAAATAGCACAGTGAACAAGTTTCCTTCGTGATTTCTGAGAGTCAGTACGAGGTGACTGTGTGTTTCCCTCTCCAGTGGACTCTCTGTTCCTCTTTTTCTCCAGAAGTCATCAAATGTTCTGATGACCGGATGTCCTTCTTGGCTTTGACTTAAGGACCCTGGATACTTGCTCCTCAAAATGACTCCTTACCTTTCATAGTAGACAGTGCAGCTCAGAGGAACAGTCACTTCCCCTTTCTGACCGGATTTCACCTGTACGGTCAGGTTTGGAGTGAGGCTGCTCTGCAGATGGTTTTAGATACTGACTTTAGTTCAGCTGGGGGCGGCAGGGCCCCCAGGGAGCATTTCAGGTCGCGGTGAACACTGTCAGCAAGTTGTACTTGTGTGTCCTTGTGTGTCCTTGTGTCAGCAGTGGCTTGTGCTGGAGAACTGGGGCCTCTGCCGGCCTCGGTGTTTGGGCAGTGGTGCCGTTAGGACCCGTCGGTGTCCCCTGGAGAGACTAGGGTGATTGCTTTGTGGCTGGCTTGCTGTTGGGGCAGAGGAGGAGGTGGGGTCGTGCTCCTGGAGCGCCTGCGCCACACTGGAGCCGGGAGCACACGTGGGTTTGCTCCGGACGCCGTTTGTTGAGTCAGCCACGTCCAGACGTCGCAGCCCCCGAGCTGGATGTGTGTCCCGGCCCGTACCACGCCGCGGTCCACGTTAATCTTGAAACCGGAGGAGCTCCCTGTAATTGGGTGTTCCTGCATAATGTCTGGTCTGCAGCCTTTCTCTGTGAAAGGGTTTTCGATTATGATTTCAGTACAGTGATCGCGAAGCATCCTGAAATTGGGAGGCAGTTGAGGCTGCTGAGAGCCTGTTACATTTTGTGCAGAATGCTCGGGAGGAGCCAGAGCCCGCGAGAGCGGCGGTGTGTTTATGTGTGGGGCAGATAAATAGCCCAGATCATCCGCTGCTTAATCACTCCACAAGTAGAGTGACATTCTGTTACAGCGGGGGACTCGGGAAGCTCCCTTCGGAAAATTTGCCTTATGTGAGGCTCCGCACACGTGCTGGCCTCACTCACAGTGCGTATTCAGTATAGTAGAGATGAGGCGTAGAATTTTCTAGAATATATTGGATCTTCAGAAGAAGTTTGACTATTTGTTTCATTGTAGAAATGTGTAGCTAGAATGCTAATTTATTGTTATTTAGTTTACAAATAAGAGTTATTACTTGTTAACTAGTATTTTTTTTTCCAGTCTCTCTTCAGCAACGAGTAGCAGAATTGGAAAAAATCAATGCAGAATTTTTACGTGCACAGCAGCAGCTTGAGCAAGAATTTAATCAAAAGAGAGCGAAATTTAAGGAGTTGTATTTGGCTAAAGAGGGTAAGTTCCTAAGTCTCTGTCTAACCCCCCCTACTAAGACTGCCTTAAAATGTCGAGTTTCTTGGTGGTACGGTGTTAATATTATCATCGATTATATTGTGCTTGGATTGTAGAATAAAAGCCTCTTTAGAGGCTAGGGTTAAGAATGGAATTGATGAACCAAGTTGAAAAACGCAGTATTTAGGTTTTGCCTTGTCTGTTGACCTTGATGATGATACTTAATGCAGGCGGACTGTGCCACGGGGACCCAGGGCTCTCGGGCCCTTAGTCCCTGAGCGGGAGCCCCAGGCACAGCAGAGTAGGACCGTGGTGTCGTGGTCGAGCCCCAGCGCATCCCGTCCTGACGCTGCCTGGAGTCGGTCCTCACTTGCCCATCAGGAGGGACATGGTGCCCGCCGGGAGGCAGACACGGTGCCTGGGCGCCGGGGCTGGAGGAGGAGCAGCAGGCCCGCGGCCCCTGACTCCTGGAACGTGAACTCGAGTGGGGACGGAAGGAAAGTGTACAAGGCAGATACGCGGGGGCATGTCGAGGGGGACTGGGTCTGACGGGCGAGGAGAGGGGCACGCGCGGGGCACTGGCCTGCGGTGCCCACAGCCGCCAGCCCGGCGCTCCCCAGGGCGGCCTTGCAGAACAGCCGCGTCGGCGCCCCTGTCGCCTCGGAAACCCGTCAGCAGTGTGGAATCTGGGGTCCTGTCTCACGCCTAACCGAATCAGCACGGCCACTGCTGCAGGTGATTGGGGCGCCGGGCAGAGTTCGGGAACGAGGGCTCGCGTGTGGACAGCCGCCCGGGAGCTTGCTGGAACACAGGGTGCTGTGATGGGGCCTGCGAGTGACCAGTCCGCTCGCAGGTGAGCCCGCGCCGCCCGCCGAGGACCGCAGTTTGGGCGCCGCTGCTCCAGGCTTGAGACCTCGTGTTTCTGAATGCAGGCACCTCATAGATTAGTTCCATACACCCTTCACACCGCTGTTTAACGTTGATGTTTCAGATTTTTTGTTTAAAAAATTTAAGAGGTGTTAATTCTGTCATATTGTCAGTTCTAAGAATTAAATGAAAACTTCATGCTCTTAAGCCTCTCAGTGGAATCAGTCATCGTGATTTAATATCTGTCACCATTCGTTAAAAAAAACCAACAGCTTGAATACGCTCTTTAATAGAAATGTTACGTATTTTCCTTCCTGGTGTTGGTTTTCATGTTTACATCTCCCACAGAATTTTATCCTAAAAGGTTGTGTTTGGTTTGTGGTTCTCGGGGTGTCTTGGAACGCAGACGTGAGGACGCATCCGAGTTTTACTAGTAGGTGTGGAAAGACAGATGGGCGATCCCCACTCCCAGGGCTCCTGACCCCCTGGGTTTGTGAGGCCCTGGGATTCACGTTTCTCCCACATTTCCAGATGGCGCTGACGCTGTTGGTGCAGGGAGCACACTCGGAGGACCGCTGGTGACACTTGGTGCTGGAAAGCCATTTAAAGAACATTTGGTCAGGCTTCACTATAAGAGAAATACACATGTGAATTCCTTCTGTGCTGAGTCCTCATTACAGTTATTAATTAGTGCACAGTTGATCACTCCATAAACATTTGACACATTTAAAAAATAATAAAGTGTAAAAAGTACTGGAAATACAGTTCTTTATTTTAAAAAGACTTTATTTATTTAGAGAGTACACACCAATGTGGGGGGGGAAGGGGGGGAGAGAGAACCTTAAGCAGGCTCTGCGCTTAGTGCAGAGCCCGACGCGGGGCTCCGTCCCACAACCCTGGATCATGACCTGAACTGAAATCAAGAGTTGGACGCGTAACAAACCGAGGTACCCAGGCTCCCCTGGAAATATAGGCCCTATGGGTATAATTGGGTCTCCCTCCCATTTAAGTCCCAGCCGCTGGGTGAATAATATTTACTTCTAGAAAAGAATAAATTTCATTTTTTAAACTTTTTTTTTAATGTTTATTTATTTTTGAGACAGAGCTTGAAGTGGGGAGGGGCAGAGAGAGAGGGAGACACAGAATCCGAAGCAGCTCCAGGCTCCGAGCTGTCAGCACAGAGCCCGAAGCGGGGCTCGAACCCAGGACTGTGACATCATGACCTGAGCCACCCAGGTGCCCCATGTTTCATTTTTTAAAAAACATATAGGGGCACCTGGGTGGCTCAGTCAGTTAAGCGTCCAGCTTCTGGCTTTGGGTCAGGTCATGATCTCACGGTTCGTGGGTTCGAGCCCTGCATTGGACTCTGTGCTGATAGCTAGCTCAGAGCCTGGAGCCTGCTTCGGATTCTGTGTCTCCCTCTCTCTCTCTGACCCGCCCCTACTCGCGCTGTCTCTCAAAAATAAAAACCTAAGAAAAAATTAAAAAAAAAAAAAGTAAAAAATCCCCCCATGCCCCATGTATATATAGTCTCATAAACAGAAATAGAATTTTATTTTATAGTGATTATTATTTTTTAATTTATTTTGAGAGAGAGTGTGCAAGTGGCAGGCAGAAAGGGGGAGGGAGAGGGAGAGCCAGAATCCCAAGCAGGCTCCACGTTGTCAGCCCAGAGCCCAGTGCAGGGGTTGAACTCACAAACTGTGAGATCATGACCTGAGCTGAAATCAAGAGTCAGATGCTTAGCCGACAGAGCCACCCAGGTGCCCCTATTTTATAGTGAGTATCATTCCGTTCTCTTAACGCTCTCTGAATTACATGTTCAGTCACATAGTGCTCAGCTTCAGAAATATTCTTATTCTGTGGGCTGGCAAAGCAATGAAGCTGCCTCAGTTTTGTTCAGAGCAGACTTTGCAGTCACCTGGCCTGCGGGAAGATTTGTTTCCCAGTGCTTAGTCATTCCCTTTATTACTAATGTTGAGATTTTCTTACTTTTTTTTTTTTAATGTTTATTCATTTTTGAGAGAGAGAGACAGAACACAGGTGAGGGAGGGGCAGAGAGAGAGGGAGGCACAGAATCAGAAGCAGGCTCCAGGCTCTGAGCTCTCAGCACAGAGCCCATTGCAGAGCTCAAACCCACAAACTGTGAGATTATGACCTGATCCGAAGTCAGGCCCTCAACCAACTGAGCCAGTCAAGTGTCCCCATGATGTTGATATTTTAAATTGTCCCTCTGGTTTAATACGGCAGACGGGTTTTTACACAACAGGGCCGTGACCCACGGAACAGTTCAGGAAGCACATCTTTTGTTAAATAGGAGAAGGGTGTCGAGAAAAGGGAGATGGACACAAAGAATGTGGACCTAAACACCACTCTGCTGTAGGAAAAAGTATTTATGCAAGTTGAGGATCTAGAAGTTGATTCCTTGAAGACCATATGTGTCGGTGAATCCTTGGAACATCTTTGCATGCCTCCAGGCGTGCGTGGTCCCCACTTGAAGGTCATTGCCTTGGAGTGGTGTTATTCAGACTGCAGGTTGTAACCCTTTGGTGGATTAAAAAAATTACATGGGTAGTGGCCAGCAGTTTGTAAAAAGGAATAAAATGGAAAATAGGAAAATAACAGTATATTGTACTCGTAAGTTTCAGTTAAGTGTAGTTGCATGAAATACTTTGTTTCAATGACGTGTATACACGTTATGTATAAAGTTGTGATAGATACATTTTTTAAACAGTTGTTATTTATTTTTGAGAAAGAGAGCACGCACGACTGAGGGAGGGGCGGAGAGAGAGATTGGGGGGGAGAGTCCCAAGCAGGCTCCTTGCAGTCAGGCGGGGCCCACCGTGGGGCTCAATCCCACGAACTGCGAGGTGTGACCTGGGCCAGCGTCAGGAGTCGGACGCTCCACCGGCGGAGCCACCCAGGCGCCCCTGAGCCGTGTTTCTGGCTGCGCGCTGTCGTGCGGGACATCTGATGGCCAGTGTTGGGGCCGCTGCAGCCGTCCTCGGCCTCGCCGGGCCCAGCCGTGGCTTGGGGAGGCTCGCCTGCAGTCTGGGATGGGGCTCCGGGTCCTGGGGGGGCGGGCTTGTCGGCGGGCTTCTCCCTCTTGGATTTGGTTCCTGCGCGGGCGCACGGGAGTTGGGAACGCTGGGGCATGGTGGCCCTCTGCACGTCACTGTGGAGGTTGGGATGCCTGGGATAGGGTTTTATCTTCCAGAAAGTGTAGTGTACGGGGGTAGATGGTACACTTTGCAGTGTCATCGTTTGAATATATATTGTGTCTTGAGAAAAGTTATGTCTGGGTCTTAGGTTGTTTTGTTTTGTTTTCATTTATTTTTGAGAGAGAGAGACATTGCGAACAAGGGAGGGTCAGAGAGGGGGACACAGAATCTGAAGACAGGCTCCAGGCTCTGAGCTGTCAGCACAGAGCCCAACGCGGGGCTCGAACCCATGAACCGTGAGATCATGACCTGAGCCGAAGTCGGATGCTTAACTGACTGAGCCACCCAGGCGCCCCATGTCTGGATCTTTAATGTATTTTGTGACTTTGTTAATTCTCCTTCCTAGAACTTTTTTTTAATTAAATTTTTTATGCTTTATGTTTATTTTTGAGAGACAGAGAGAGCCAGTGCAAGCAGGGGAGGGGCAGAGAGAGAGGGAGACACAGAATCCCAAGCAGGCTCCAGGCTCCGAGCTGTCAGCACAGAGCCCGATGAGGGCTCGGACTCCTGAACCGTGAGATCATGACCTGAGCCGACGTCGGACGCTCCACTGACTGAGCCGCGCAGGCGCCCCCGCTCCTTGAGTCGATGAGGCACAGCTCTCAGCTCCGCACGGTGCTGTGTTCCTGTCGAGGTGACCTGTGGCGCCTTCCGCGTTGGCACGACGTCCGGGCAGGGCAGTCAGAGTCGCTGGCGGCCCCTCTTCCCGGTCGCCTCTCCCGCCGGGGCCCTCCTTGTCACGCTTCCTCCTTCAGTCTCTGCTTAGTCAGTCAGTGCGGCTTGATCTCGCCCCGCGTCTGCTCGTTTTGTTTCCTGTTGTTCTCTGTCCCCACATAGAGCCGGAGGGCTTCCTTGGTTTCCTTATTTCTTCTTCAAAATTGTAAAGTGGCCTTTTCTGTAAAATTCAGAAGACGTGAGAATGGCCACGACCCTCTCATCCCGGATCCGGCGGTCGGTGCGGGTCGTGCCCGCTCGGGAACGCGGGCCGCGTGGCTTCGGGCAGAACCGCGGGCGGGTGTTACCGCCGCCCTAACTCCGCGCCCCCCGGCGGCCGTGCGGGGGTCCCCGCGGGCCGGGACTCCCCGGAGGGCACGGGCGTTCTGTGGGGCGGGGAAAGGAATACCGGGGCCGCCTGGGACCTGTCGGTGTCGTTTCTGAGGAAAATGCGCCGTGCGTGAGAGAGAACTGCTGATTCCGCGGCGGCCCGGCCCGGTCGCCGAGCCCCGTCCAGGCAGCGCCCCGTCCAGGCAGCGCTGGGGCGCCTGCGGGGACGCGGGGACGGGTCACACGCGGTCCTCGCGGCCAGTGGCAGTCTGCGCCGTGGTTCCCACGAGCTCGGCCGCCCGGCTCTGGCCTTGCGAGCGCCCGAGTTTGTCCCGATGGAACGGCTCTTGCTCTGGTGTCGTAATGGCCGTGACCTCCTGTTCGGAGAGGGGCCCGCGTCGGCCGCCTGCCCCCGCTCGGCCCCACCGCGGCAGAGACTTCGGAAAGCCTTGCTGCTTTTCTGTTGTTGCACTTGAAGAGACTGTGTGTAGCTTTCAAGGAAAGTACTTGATTCGGGGTTCTTTCTTAGCCAGCCCCCGGACGTAGGTTGGCCTGCGGCAGTTTGTGTCCGAGAACCCCCAGTCCGGGCAGTGAGGACGAGCCGGGTACGGGAGGCAGCAAACCAACGGCCTTGGCCTTCTGGATCTGAAGGAAGGTGGTAGGAATGGAGCGCGCTCACAGTAATCACCAGAAGACAGCGCAGTTTTCTAGTATGTTCAGAACGATTTTGTGCATGGCCATTTTTATAAAGCCCTGATGCTAACTAACCAGGGTTTTGTTCAGTAGTTAGAAGCTAGGTTAAGGAAGGTGCTTGTCCTAAGCTTGCTCTTAGATATGGAAGTAAAACTAGAGTATATTAAAAAAAAAATTAAAGGCCATTAGAAATCTTGGAAACAACAAATAACTTGAAACGAGGTAAGTAGATGGTTTAGATTGTAGATGAGGCACAGAGATTTTATTTCAGTGAATTAGGAAATGGTATTTGGGAGCTTTCTCTCCCAGTGAGACAGAGCATCAAAGAGCAGTTGACATAGAGGATAAATGAGTCTCTAACACATATCTTAAAAGAGTGGAAAGAGAAGAGAATGGAGGGTAGAATATTTGAGGAGATAACAGATTTTTCAGGGATTAATATAAAAAAGTGAGTCCTCAACATAAATACTGAGTACCAAATAGGCAAATAATAATAAATTCCTATTTTGACATATCTTCAACTATAAAACACCAAGAATGAAAAGAAAATATTGGAAGCTAACAGAAGAAACAGTTATGTCAGGGCACCTGGGGGGCTCAGTCAGTTGAGCGTCCGGCTTCAGCTCAGGTCATGATCTCACCGTCCGTGAGTTCGAGTCCCATGTCGGGCTCTGTGCTGACAGCTCAGGGCCTGGAGCCTGAAGCCTGTCTTCGGATTCTGTGCCCCCCCCCCTCTCTCTCTCTCTCTCTCTCTCTCTCTCTGACCCTCCCCTGCCCGCACTGTCTCTCTCTGTCTCAGAAAGAAAGAGAGAGGGAGAGACGGAGAGGGGAAAGAGAGAGTTATGTCATTGGGAGATACCACATAAGCAAAATAAATGCCAGGAGACGATGAAACAAGATCTTCAAAGGGCAGAGAAAAGTTATTTTCAATCCAAGGTTTTCTGTGTAGCTAAATTATTCAAGAATGGGAGTGATACGGGGGTTTCAGGCATATGAAAACTAAGCGCATTTATCACCCGCACAGATCACCAGAAGAGCGAGTAAAGAGAACACTTGCAAACAGACGAGTAAACGGGGGGCAGGGAGGATGGAAGCAGCAGAACCGACCACAGAAACCGACGGGTCTGGTGTAAAACAGGAACAACCACCACAAGCCACAGAACTTCGTAGCCCGTGTTATGTTTTAGAGGAAGAAAATGAAAACAGGAGAGGCAGTAGCAGGACTGGGGCTTCGAGCAGGACGTGTGGCCGGGATGGGGAAGGCTGTCTCTCGTTAGTGAAAGAGACAGTCTACCGAGAAACGTCAGGCGTCCTGTACCCCTAGCAGACTCGCCGTGACCTGCCCTGTGAGCAGAAGGTGCCGGAGCTCCGGGAGAGTCCGCAAGCGCGCAGCGGGGGCTGTGGGGCATCCAGCCCTCGCTCAGGCAGCAGGCAGCAGAGAGGAGCTCTGGGAGCATCTGGGGCCCAGCTGGTTAGGCGTCCGACTCTTGGGCGGGCTCAGGACAGGACCTTGCGGCTGCGGCTTTGAGCCCCGCGCTGGGCTCCGAGCTGCCAGCATGGAGCCTGTTTGGGATTCTCTCTGTGCCCTGCCCCTGCTCACGCGCATGCGCTCTCTCTCAATAAATACACTTAAAAAACCTTTTTTAAGGAGATACTAGCTTTGAGCAACAGCATTTTAAAAGGCTTGATGTAGGAATTCTGTACCCAAGGAATCAAAAAAGTTCATTTTTTATATTAATAAGGGACACATAAAAATTATCTACATGCATGTATCTCAGAGACTGAATATATTTAAAAAAATCACGCTACTTCTGTTTTCTTACCTGTTACCTAGCTGTTAGAAAGATTTTAAATGAGCACATAAATGTTAAATTTAAAAGTTTGGAAGCTGAAGAGTGTTATGCGTTCCTCTTCTTGAGTTAAGAAGCAAATCACAGTGGCGATTACAGAGTCTGAGGATACGGTAAAGGTACTTGGGAAGCAGCTGAAACAAGACTTCGCGAATAAGCTTTTAATTTTAAAAGCATCTATTAATATTAAATTATTAGAAGACATGAGAAGGTGCCTGGGTGGCTGGGTTGGTTGAGCTCTTGGTTTCAATTCAAGTCATGATCTGACGGTTTCTGAGATCAAGCCCTGTGTCAGGCTCTGCATGTGGCCTGCTGGGAATTCCCTCCCCTCCCCTCTCCCCTCCTCTCCATGCTCCTTCCCTGCTCGTGTGAGTGCCCTCTCTCTCAAAATAAATAAACCTAAATAAAAAACAAAGTTGAAAATAAATGATCTATGTGATCAACTCAAGAAGCTAGAAAGAGTGAGCACAAAGAAGGTAGAGGAAGAAAATAATAGCAGTGAATGAAATGGAAAGCAAAGTTAAGCTCAATGAAATCAAAAGCACATTTTTGGGAAAAGAACTAATAAAATGAGACAATTACTGATACAAAAGAGCTGTATAAGAATACTGTGTATGTCCATGCCAAAAATTTTGGGTGGTTAGTTGAATAATATCCTAGGAAATATGAATTACCAAAATTACCTCAAATAGAAAATCTAAATAGACCATAACCATAAAAGAAACTGAGTCAATAAACAGAATTCTTGGGGCATCTGCGTGGCTCAGTTGGTTGTGTCTGACTTCAGCTCAGGTCATGAAGGTCATGATCTCACGGTTTGTGAGTTCGAGCCACACATCGGGCTCTGTGCTGACAGCTCAGAGCCTGGAGCCTGCTTCTGATTCTGTGCCTCCCTCTCTGCCCCTCCCCCACAAGCGCTGTGTCTCTCAAAAAATTAAACAAACATTAACATAAAAATAAACAATTCTTATTTATAGAAGATGTCACATAGACAAGTCTTGTTAAATCTATAAGGAAAATGTATTCCTTTTATTTACTATTGTAGAAAAAAAGAGAGCCATTCATTTTTATTTTGTGGAATTGATTGGTATAACCTTGACACCTAAACAAGGAGCATGAATACTAGCGTATAGATGAGCCAGTCTCATTGATGACCATAGAGTTTAAAATCCTAAATAACATTGACTTCAGTAGAATATTTAAAAATGGCCCACAGTGGCCCTGCAGTGCAAGACAGACCAACACTGTGACACGTGTGGACGGAACGCACAGCATTAACCAAGTGAGAAGAGCCAAAATTCAGTAAAACTTAACACCCTTAATAATGAGTTCACACTGGTTCGTAGCAAACTAGGACGGAGGGGCCTGCATTAGCCTATGAAAAGTTTTTCTTAGAAACCAGTAGCATATCCCATACTTAATAGTGAAATGAGGTAAGAAAGCCTATTATCAGTCTTCATTTTTATACCAGAGGTCCTCCTCGCCAATGTGATAAAATAAAATGAAAAGAAATGAGTTACAAAATTTTGAAAGTTAAGGATAGTTTTGTCTCTAGGTGGAGTCCATGGTTATCGACAGAGAGGAACCAAGAGAATCCACTGTCAGAACTAAAGAGAGTTCCCAACACTGTGGGGAAGAAGATCAGTATAGAGGCGTCAGGGACGCCTCTCTGTACCAGTAACCAATTACGGAAGTAGCCGAAGAGAAAGAAACCCTGAAGAAAATGCAATAAAAGACAATAAAATCGTAATTTTCAGTCATGTGGGAATATGTCTAACCAAAGCTGTGTGAAACCTTTGCAGAGGAGAGTTACAAAGCAGCGTCGCCCGAATAAAGGGACTGTGATGCCGTGTCCGCAGGTGGAGAGTGTGTGTCCGAAGGAAGCTACCTCTTGGTCTGTGAGCTCAGAGCGACTCCAGTTAAAGTCTCCGTTTTTTCCCCTTATGGATCTTCAAACTCTTGAGTTGTGCGAGGAAGAGTAGGGTCAAGGGGATGGTGCCCGACTGCATCGAACCATCGATTTGTAGGGAACACGATGAACGAAGGAGGAGTCCACGGTGTCGTAGGTGTGCAGTCAGCAACCTCCAGGCTGCGGGGGGCTCTGAGGACAGCCCGGCTTACTCTGCAGATGATTTCAAGGAAGAGCGAGATGGAGGGGAGACCTTAGATTAAAGGACACTTAAAATGTATATTAACTAACGTATGGCCCTTGTTTGGATTTTGACTCAAAGGCCTGAACTACTGAAAATTCATTAGACAATTGGACATTTCAACACGGACTGGATGTTTATTCAGGCATCGTCAAATTTTCTCAGCTGTGAATGTGATCCTTACGAAGTGAAATTAGTTAGCCAAAGACAAAAGATGTTAATTCCACTCACATGAGGCATCTAAAATAATTAAACTTCTAGAAAAAAGGTGAAATGTGATTGCCAAGGGCTTGGAGGAGGGAGGTTGATTCCTGGGTATAGATTCTGTTGTTTAAGATGAAGAGTTGCGGAGGGGCGCCTGGGCGGCTCACTCGGGTAAGCGTCTGACTTCAGCCCAGGTCATGATCTTGCAGTTCATGAGTTCGAGCCCCGCATCAGGCTCTGTGCGGACAGCTCGGAGCCTGGAGCCTGCTTCAGATTCTGTGTCTCCCTCTCTCCATCTGCCCCTCCCTCTCCTGTGTTCTGTCGCTGTCTCTCAATAATAAATGTCAAAAGAAAATTTTTTTCAAACGTTTTGGAGATTTGTTGTACAACAGTGTGAATAACTTAACATCACTGAACTGTACACTTAAGAGGGTTAAGGCGGTAAACGTTTATTTTTGAGAGAGAGAGAGCAAAAACACGTGCACATGAGTGCAAGCAAGGCAGAGAGAGGGAGATGGAGGATATGAAGCAGCAGAGCCCGGCGCGGGGCTCCAGCCCTCGAGCCGTGAGATCGTGACCTGAGCTGAAGTCAAGTGTCAGAGGCTTACCCGACTGAGCCACCCAGGTGCCCCCATTTTGTTTGTTTTCTAAAAAGTGGTCCCTTTAGAGACCGAGGCTGAAGTGTTCACGGTGCGCGGCGAGTCTGAGGGCTCCACTAGTCACGTATTAACGTGAACCGCAGACCCTTTCCCCAGCGAGACTGGTGAAGATTACTTAAAACCTTTTTAATGTTTTTTATTTATTTTTGAGAGACATAGACAGTGCAAGCAGGGGAGGGTCAGAGAGAGAGGGAGACACCGAATCCAAAGCAGGCTCCAGGCTCTGAGCTGTCCGCACAGAGCCTGACGCGGGGCTCAAACTCATGAACCGTGAGATCAGGACCTGAGCAGAAGCCGGACGCTCAACCGACCAAGCCCCCCAGGCGCCCCGTGAAAATCATTTTTTTATAAAAAAACAATCATTTAAAGTTTCTAGAAGTGGAGGGGGCCAGGCTGGCTCAGTTGGAAGAGCACCAGCTCTTGGATCTCAGGGTCATGAGTGTGAGCCCCATGTGGGGTGTAGAGATTACTAAAGTAAGTAAAATTCTTCTAGAAGTGGTTTTACAGCAACAGAAATATTTTTTGAGAAAAATCTACTGAATCCTGTTGAAAACAGAGTCTGGAGCATTTGATCCGTGAGCCGCTCCTGTCCCTCCCTGCCCAGCCTGGGGTCACAGAAACTGTGTCCCCAGCAGAGGATGCTGAGAATACAGGCGTCTCTCCCGCCGACGCACAGGTGAGGACCTGGAACCTTCCTTCCCGAGCCCCCCCCCCCCCCCCCCCCCCCCCCCCCCCCCCCGCAGTTGTCTGTTGCTGAGGTGAGGACGCGGCGGCTGAGGGCGCGCTCCTCCTGCCTGGCCTCCCTCCCCGGGTGGCGCCTCCACGCTGGGAGAAACAGGCCCAGGAGAGCGGAGGCGGCCACTCCATCGCCCCGGCTCAGCGTCCTGCTCCCGCGGCGGGTGTGTCACTCAGGAGGGCACCGGCAGTTCCCTGCAGGTCGGGGATGTCGTCAGGGAAGGACCATCACAGGGCAGCCCCGTGAAAATTACGCTCATTCCCGAGTGATTCTGCTCACGCCCAGGGCTCACCTTCTGCGGAGCAACAGCTGTGCGAACGGAAGAGAAGAAGCCAGCTTCTACTAACACCCAGTCAGTTACTAGATGGCGGATGAAACGAAGCTGGTAAGGGAGTGGGTTAGAGTTGCTGCAATATACTGTTAAAAAATAAATACATAAAATAAGTCACTTTCAACAAAAAGAAAATGGGGCGTAAGAAACAGGCCGTTGTGATCCATGCAGAGGAAAACATGCAGTGCCTGTGAGCATGACCAGATGTCAGATTTATTTTTTTTATTTTTTACATTTTATTTATTTTTGAGAGACAGAGAACATTTATAGGGGAGGGGCAGAGAGAAAGACCCAGAATCCGAAGCAGTCTCTGAGCTGTCAGCACAGAGCCCGATGCGGGGCTCAAATCCACGAACCGTGAGATCGTGACCTGAGCTGAAGTCAGACGCTCAACCGACTGAGCCCCTCCAGGCGCCCCCGAGATGTCAGATTTAATGAAGACTTCAGAGTACTCACAGGTGTCTTTAAAGAAAAGGAAACTGCCTAGTGAAGTAACATGACGGTATTTCATCAAATGGAGACTGTCAGTAAAGAAATTGTAACAACCAATTGTTGGTTGTAATTCTCAAGTTGAAAAGTATACGACCAAAGAGAAATAATAGCAAGTATAATGACAGTCCACTGTGGGCGCTCAGCAGTAGGTTCAGACCGGCACACCAGGCATCGGTTAACTTGAAGGTAGGTCACTTAAGATTGTCCCGTTTGAAGAACAGAAAGAAAACAGAGAAATGAACAGAGCCCAATAGAAATGTGACATGAAGTGGGCCAGCGTATGTGTAATGGGAGGGTCAGAAGGAGAGATGAGGGGAGGGACATATTTGGAGAGAGAATGGCTGGAAGTTTCCCACATTTGATGTAAAATGGCAATCTACGTATCTAAGAAGCTCGCGGGCCCCAAAGTAGGATACAGACATGCGAGATTCCCACGACAGACGCGTCATAGCAAAGAGGCCAGAGAATCCTAAAAGGGGCCAGGGAAAGACACTTGTCACCTAGAAGAGAACCTTGAGGAGGTGAACAGGTGACTTCTCATTGGAAGCCATGGGGCCAGAGGCAGGGGGGTGGCATTTTAAATGCTCAAAGGAAAAAGATGCCACATCCAGCAAAAGTGTCTTTCAAAGGAGATGAAATAAAGACGTTATCTTAGACAACAGCAGGAGTAGTTTTTCCTAGAATAATGCTTTATGAGAAATACCAAAGGAAATTCTTGAGCTGAAAGCAAGAGATTCCAGACAGTAATTTGAATTTTTGTGGAAAAAATAAGAGAGTTCTTGGTAAGGATGATTGTGTAATTACATCAGAGTATAAATATTTCTTAATGGATTTTAGAAAGCAGTTATATAGGGGCGCCTGGGGGACTCAGGCCGTTGGGTGTCTGACTTCAGCTCAGGTCAGGATCTCACGGTTTCTGAGCTCGAGCCCCGCGTCGGGCTCCGTGCTGACAGCTCAGAGCCTGGAGCTGCTTCCGATTCTGTGTCTCCCCCTCTCTCTGCCCCTCCCCTGCTCATGCTCTGTCTCTGTCTCTCAAGAATAAATAAAAATGTTAAAGAAAAAGAAAACAGTTACATAGCCCAGTGCATGTATTGTTTTATTGGCCCCATAACATAGGGGAATGTAGTGCATTTGCCAATATCAGCCCAGAGGAGTTGAGTGGAAGGAAAGCTACGTTGGACTGAGGAAATGACCCCGGATGGGAATTCCAGTCCAAAGGATCAAGTGAAGAAAGCCAGAAACTGTGAATAAGGTTAGTATAACACATCCTGTCACTGCGTGAGTGGTCTCCTTTCTTTTCTGGACTCCCTTAGAAGAAAGTCGTACGAAGCAGTAGTTCTAGCAACGGATCATCGGGTTTGCAGCGTGTCTAGATAACAGCATGGACAGCATAGACTCCTAGAAAGCTGTAGAGGAGCAACATTTCTGTGGCTCCCTGGCATTAAATTCAGTTTGAAGTAGGAAAAGAAGTAAAGCTGTTTCTGTGGTCCTGACTTTTATGTAGAAAATTGAAGGGAACCCACTGAAAACCTGCTTGCACTCTTACATGAGGCGAGCCGTGTTGCAGGACACAAAACTAATACACGAACACCAGCCGTATTTTTTTAAGTATTTAAATTCTAGTTAGTTGTCACACTGTTATGTTAGTTTCAGGGGTTCAGCGTGGCGTACCGCGGTTCCATGCCTCACCGGGGCTCGTCCCGCGCACGCTGCAGCCCCCATCACGTGGTTCACTCAGGCCCCCACCCACTTCCCTGCTGGTAGTCACTTCCTTTTTTTTTTTTTTATCATTTATTTATTTTTGAGAGACAGAGCATTAGCGGGGGTAGGGTGGGGGGCAGAGAGAGAGGGAGACACAGAATCCGAAGCAGGCTCCAGGCTCTGGCAGCTCAGCACACGGGGCTCGAACTCACGGACTGAGATCATGACCTGAGCTAACGTTGGACGCTCAGCCGACTGAACCACCCCGGCGCCTCAAGTCATTAGTTCTTTACAGTTTAGCCTCTCTCTTTTTTGCCCCCTTTGCTCATTTGCTTTTTTTCTTAAATTCCACATGTGAGTGAAATCATACTGTATTTGTCTTTCTCTGAATTATTTTACCTGGCATAAGACTCTCTAGCTCATTGCACGTCTTTGCAAATGAAATGGCAAGATTTCATTCTTTTTATCCTTAATATTCTGTTCTGTATATACACACACCACATCTTCATGCATTCCTCAGCTGATGGACACGTGGGCTGTTTCCACAATTTGGCTCTTGTAGATACACGGCTATAAACATCAGTGTGCGTGTATCCCTTGGAGTCAGTATTTTTGTATTATTTGGGAAAATACCTGGTAATGCAGTTGCTGGATTGTACGGTAGTTCTATTTCTTTTTAATTTTTAATGTCTTTTATTTATTTATTTTTATGAGAGACAGAGCGTGAGCAGGGAAGGGGCAGGGAGAGAGATACACAAAATATGAAACACAGAATGTGAAGCAGGCTCCAGGCCCTGAGCTGTCAGCACAGACCTCGACACGGGGCTTGAACCTATGAACCTTGAGATCATGACCTGAGCTGAGGTCAGATGCTTAACCAACTGAGCCACCCAGGCGCCCCGGGGTAGTTCTCTTTTTAACTTTTCCAGAGTGGCTGCATCCGTTTGCATTCCCACCAACAGTGGGAGAGGGTTCCCCTTTCTCCACGTGCTTCCCAGCACCTGTTGTTTCTTGTGTTTTTGATGTTAGCCATTCTGGCGGGTGTGAGGTGATACCACATTGTGGTTTTGTTTTAGATTTCCCTGCTGGTCAGTGGTGGTGAGCATTTTTTCATATGTCTGTTAGCCAGCTGGATGTCTTTGGAAAAATGCCTAGTCCTGTCTTCTGCCCATTTTTAAATTGGATTTTTTGTGTTTTAGGTGTTGTATTTTTTACGTTCTTATGTATTTTGGATACTAACCCTTTATCAGATATGTCATTTGCAAATAACTTTTAAATATGTTGCCTTTTAAATTTTGTAGATTCTTTTCTAGGTCTTTGATCCATGTTGAAGTTTACTTTTGTGTACCGTGTAAGAAAGTGGTCCAGTTTCATTCTTTTGCATGGTGCTGTCCAGTTTTCCTAACACCTTTTGTTGAAGAGACATTCTTTTTCCTCTTGGGTATTCTTTCGTGCTTTGTCAGAGAGAAATTGACCATATACTCATCGGTTCAAACCAATTGCCTTTCTATGCATTTGCAGCGAATATTCTGAAAATAGAAGTAAGGAAACAATTCCATTTACAGCAGCATCAAAATTAATGATATACTTGGAAGAAATTTAACAAGTGTAAAGCTTGTACTTTGAAAACTTTAAAAATAGTGTTGGAAAAATTTGAAATGAGCTAAATAATTGAAAACATTCCATGTTCATGTGTCAGATGGCTTAGTGCTGGCAGCAGTCTCCTGATTGACTTTCACATTTCATGCAGCGTATTTCTTTATCACGGTTGCCCAGTTTGCAGACGTGGACAAGCTGATCCTAAATTTGTATGAATATGTTAGGGTTGCAGAGTAGCCAGAGCATTCTTGGAAAGCAGGCACACGGCTCGAGGACCCCCGTCCGCTGTAGTACGTTCAGAACTTACTACAGAGCAACAGTAATCAAGACGGGGGGTGCTGGCCTGGGGGTAGTGGTGGTTCCGTGGGATGGAGTTTAGAATCCAGAGGTCAAGCCCGTGTATGTATATGATCAAGTGACTCTCTACAAGATGCGAAAACAACTTGATTGGGCAAGAGCCGTCTTTTCAGTCCATTGTGCTGAGACCTGACGTCCACACGCAGGGGGTGCTGGACTTGTGGCATCTAGAAACATTCACTCGGACGCGTCAGCATGTTCCACAGGGATAGGGACACCTCGGTGGCCCAGTTTGGCGAGGCATCCAACTTTGGTTTCAGTTCAGGTCATCATCTCAGGGCTCATGATATGAGCCCCGTGTCGGGTTACGTGCTGACAGTGCAGGGCTGGCTTGGGATTCTCCCTCTCTCTGTCCCTCCCATGCTTGTTTGTTCTCTCTCTCTCTCTCTCTCAAAATAAATAAACGTTTAAAAAAAAGAAAGCGTTTGGTTTTCGGTTCGGAGGAGGCAACGGTGCAGCAGTCTTCGGTGTTCCCGAACCCGGGTTCATCCGACACCAACCGCCTCCACCATGCCGCCTCAGTTCGACCCAAACGAGGTCAAAGTCATATACCTGAGGTGCACCAGCGGCGAGGTCGGTGCCACGTCTGGCCTGGCCCCGAAGATCAGCCTGCTGGGTCTGTCTCCAAAGAAGGTTGGTGATGACATTGCCAAGGCGACCGGTGATCGGAAGGGTCTGGGGATTACAGTGAAGCTGACTGTTCAGAACAGATGGACCCAGACTGAAGCGGTCCCATCTGCCTCCGCCCTGATTATCAAAGCCCTCAAGAAACTGCCCAGAGACAGAGAGAGAGAAGTAGAAAAACATTAAGCACAGTGGAAATACCACTTTTGATGAGATTGTCAACATTGGCCGACAGATGCGGCACCGATCATTAGCCAGAGAACTCTCTGGGACCATTAGAGAGGCTGTGGGGGCCGCCCGGTCTGCAGGCTGCGGTGTTGATGGCCGCCACCCTCATGACATCAGAGATGACATCGACAGTGGTGCAGGGGAATGCCCTGCTAGTTCAGAACTACAAAGGAAAATAGTAAAGGATCATTTTTGACAACCAAAAAGAAAAAGAAGAAAACAGGGATGAATCTGCGAGTTGGAATCAGGCAGCGACGTCTTGGGTAGGATGTTCCAAGCAGAAGCAAGCAGTGAGGACGGGGGTTGGACGTCACCAGAATTAAAGCTCCGGTGCCTCCAGGGACGCTGTCCAGAAAGTGAGACAGCCCACCGAGTGGGAGGGGTTTCTGCATGCGGTATGCCAGCTAAGGGGCCTCTATCTGTGTATATCAGGAACCCTTATAACTTTATTATACAAAGACAACAAAAAATGCTTACCAGATCCAAATAGACATTTCTCCAAAGAAGATAGTCAGATGACCAAAAAGCACATGAAAAGAGGCTCAGTGGCATTAGGTGAGAAACACAAATCAAAATTAGAGTGAGCCGCCGCTTCACACCCACTAGGACGCCTGTCTCACCAAGTCCGTCACTAACAGGTGTCGGCGGGGACGTGGAGAAGTCAGTCCCCTCATGCGCTCCTGGCAGGAATGGGAAGCGTCCAGAGGTTCGGAGAACATTCTTCCCGCTCCTCAGAGGGTTCAGTAGGGAGTTCCTGCTCAGGCCAGGGCTTCACTCCCAGGTGTAGACACAAGACAAGAACAGGGGTGGAAAGGAGATTTGTGGTTCCCTGATACTGGGGGTTTAGAGTCAGGGGTGATAGAGAGCATGGGGTTTCTTCCTGGGAGGATTCGCACGTTCCCCCGCCGACGGTGGCAGTGGTTTCGGGAGTCTGAACACATGCAGGCAGGGACGGCCCTCCCCGTGGGGTGCAGCGGCCCGCCACATGCTGCCGCCGCTGTAGGGTGGTTGGAACTTTGGTTCGTTGCTGGTGGGGACAAATGGTGTGGTCGCTTCGGAAGGTGGTTTGGCGGTTTTTTACAGAACGGAACGTACTCTGCTGCTGTGGGCCACCGGTTCTCCTCTCCGTACACACCTGGGTGAGGTGAAAACCCGTGTGCACACAGGAGCCTGCGTGTGGGTGTGTCGCAACCTGATTACTGATCGGCCAGGACTTGGGAGCCGAGCAGAGAGACTGGTTGCGTCCGGGCTGTGGAATATTACTCAGCCTGAGCAGGAAATGAACCTTTAGGGGAACGCAGCTACCCCGAAAGGACTCGGTCCTGCGTGGGTGAACTGTGACGTCCTGGGAGAGGCGCGGGCTGGGGACGGAGGCGGCCGCCAGGGTTCCGAGGGAAGGAGGCGCGGGCGGGCAGGCAGGAGGGTGTGTGTGGCCTGGGTGACACCGTGTCCTCACAGGCTTCGTGACACCACCAGTGCGGCCTGCTGCGGGGAGGGGGGCGGGGGGGGGGGGTTCCCATACGGGAACTCTGTACTTTCCGCTCCGTTTTTCTGTGAACCTAACTTGCTCTAAAAATAAAGTTTATTTTAAAAAACGTCAGAAACTTGTTTCAAAACAGTATGTTGTGGAATGCAAATGAGTGGGCGGGCCAGATTGCCTGTAAGTTTATGAGGGTTGGAGCTGGGTGGTGGGTGCGTGAGGCTGTAATCATAACTTACGTCTGGTAGGGTACGTGTCCCCGCTTTACTCAAAATTATTACAGTGGGGTTTTTTTAATCTTTTTTTTTAATGTTTATTTTTGAGAGAGGGAGAGAGAGTGTGTGAGTAGGGGAGGGGCAGAGAGAGGGAGACACAGAATCCATAGTAGGCTCCAGGCTCTGAGCTGTCAGCACAGAGCCCGATGCGGGACTTGAACCCACAGACCATGAGATCATGACCTGAGTCGAAGTCAGATGCTTAACCGACTCAGCCACTCGGGCTTCCTCAGAGTGGATTTTGTTTGTTTGTTTTGTTTTTGGATTAAAAATATTTTTTTTAAATGTTTATTTAATTAATTTATTTATTTTTTGGCAAATGTTTATTTTCAAGAGAGCGTGAGTGGGGGAGGCACAGAGAGGTACAGAGGATCCAGTGTGGGCTTGCACTGACAGCCTGACACAGGGCTCGAACCCACTGTGAGATCGTGACCTGAGCTGAAGTCAGACGTGAGCGGACTGAGCCCCCCAGGCGCCCCACAGTGTTTTTATTAAGCTGTTACCGTGGAGAACTTGACAGCATGTCGGAGAGTAGACACAGCCGTGCGGCCTCTGCTGCGGGGAGACAGCAGGGTGGTGGCGGGAGAGCAGAGGTCCCGTAACCCGCTGCTCACCCGCATGGCAGTCTCGTAGGTGACACAGGCAGCGCTTTACAGTTGGAAAAGCCCGGGACGGGGGGCGGGGGTTTCCTGCTCCCGCCTGACCGTCCGCGGGCGCGATGCTGCTGCTGGTGAGCGCTGTGGCGTCGCAGTGGGCCCTTGGCGCTGGCACGTGCGTCAGCAGCCTCAGAGCCAGTGTTGCAGGTGGAGGAGAGTGAAGGGGAGGCCAGGCCATGAGAGAGCACTGAGGTCTGAAGACCTGTCACAGAGCATAGGTGTCAGATACGCTCCGGGAGGATTCCTCCCAGTTCCTGATAGGTGTTACTTCTGACGGAGGCGGGGCGTTTGTCACGTTTTACTTCTTAAAGTTAAAAAGAAATTGAAGCATATGTAGCAGTAATGTTAGCAGCTGATGGAGCCCGGCCGCCTGGCCGGGTCAGTCCCTGGAGCTTGAGACTCTGGATCTCGGGGTTGAGAATTCAAGCCCCAGGTTGGGAGCAGATCTTATTTAAAAATAAAATCTTAAAATAAAAACCTTCACATTTGAAATATTCTGTAACGTGTTAATATATCCAAATGAAGTGTCTTGTTTGGCTCCTAATTCACACAGACTTCAAAAAGACATTTTTGTGCCATCGGAGAAGTTTCACTACAGACGGGTTATCAGACTGTAGCAGACGGTTGTTAGTTTCGTTACGTGTGATCATGGCACCGCGTTTGTACAAGAAAATACTCTTGTTTTTAGGGACGATGTGGTATGTTAGGTGACGTCGTATTGTTTCCGGGACTCATTTTAAAAATACTTCAAAGAAAAAGGATTGTCAGAATAAATGTGGCAAAGTCTTAATAATTGATGTATCTTGGTGATGATAGGTGTGTGAAAAATTGTACTGTATTCTCAACTTCGGAGCACGTTTGGAAATCTTTATATCCACAAAACCAAAAGGGATAAATAACTGTTCTTTATTATTATTTAAAAATTTTTAATGTTTATTTTTGAGAGAGAGAGAGGGGGAGACAGAGAATCCAAAGCAGCTCCAGGCTGCAAGCTGTCAGCACAGAGCCCGACGTGGGGCTTCAACTCATGAACCATGAGATCATGACCTGGACTGAATTTGGATGCTCACCTGAGTGAGCCCCCCAGGCGTCCCAATATCTGTTCTTTAATAGGTTTGAAATGTTTTGGTACCAAAAACGCCGGTTTTTCTAACTTATGTGTGTTTTCTCACTTAAAGATGTGTGTCTGCGTGTATATAGACGTGTACATGTACGGGTGTGTGATGTGTGGCGTGTGGTACAGACTTGGGTAGACACACATCGCGTCCGCCAGCAGCAGCATCTGACCTGGCCCTCCTGCAGGCGCGCTGTGCTGCCTTAACTCTGGGGAAACACGCCACAGAGGAGTATTTAGGTTTGGCGTCTGCAGTTTTTCTGTTCATAGCGATGGCGCGACAGCACTATGTAGCTCTGGGTGATTCCCGAGAAACAAGACGTGTCGGGGAGGCTCCGCGGAGGAGGGTGCGCGTGGGGACTTGAGCCTTGACGGAAGCGTTCTCAGAAACGAACGGAGTATTCCAGACCAGGCTTTTCCTTTTATTTCACATTTTACAAAAACGCTTGTACACTCAGAACATGGAGTTGTCACACACACACCTTTTCTTTGGTGGCTTCGTGTGTTTTGTCTCTGGGTCATTCCCACACACCCACCTCTGTGTCCCCGGGGTCGGGCTTACCTTCTGGATACTCAGATAATGACTTTCTGTAATGTTTTTGTAATTCCTCTGGCTAGTGTTTCAGGATATTTTAATAGTAGTGACAAAGCAACGGGAAACTGAGGCTGAGAGAGTGAGATTTCCTAAAACGACACCAGTTAGAGCGAGCATCACGTGGGTTTCCCCGTTACTCCGATGACCACGCTGGTAATTCCTGTGTGTGTTTGATAACGCAGGCGCCGTAGTTTTATCCGTTTGATTAGAAAGTGAGCGGAGCGGTGCTGCCGCTGACCGGGCCTGAGGGCTGTGCGCTTCCTTGGGGCTGCGGCCGCACTGATCGAGGCAGAGCCGGGTCAGACTGTCGTGCTGGCCCGCCAGCCCCGGTTCTGTGTTCTTTGAAGGAAATCGACGCCTTCGCACAGATGCCTCCAAACTTCTAGATGGCAAACGACACGGAAAAGTTAAGAGACCAACAGCAGCAAGGCTGGGAAAGCTTTGTGAGAAAGTGGGGCTGAAACTCGCTGTATGTAAACCTCTCTCCCAAATCGGAAGAAAGACTGATCACGAGAAGCGCAGGTAGAGGATGTCACTGCGGAAGGCGCGCGGCCGTCAGTGAGATGATAAGACGCAGCCTCCCTCCGGGTGGGGAAGTACACCTGACGGCTGGCACTGGCTGGGCCCCGTGGTGTCGGCGGAGTGTCGGGCAGTGGAAGATCGGACCGTTTGTAGGTGTGCAGGGAACACTGCGGGGACGTTCGCCGCCTTTTCTCCTGCGTTAGCTGTTCTCGGACGTTCGCCTTGTGCAAGTACCGCACTCCTGAGCATTTTCAGTAAATTGTTTTATTGCTAAGACAACTTCTAAGATAGGTGTTTTTATCCCTGTTTATAGATGTGGAAACTGAGGCCAGGGAGGGTAAAGGAGTTGATTAGCCAGTGGGTGAAAGCGTCTTAGTTGAGCTTTAAAACCACGGCCGTGACCACTGTCTGGCAGGATAACGAGCGAGGAATGGATTGAGAGGCCCTGCACACCCGAGTCTTATCTCTATTAAGATAATTTGGTTTTCTAAGGTAACTAACATTAGATGCCCACTTCCTTCGTTGGACTGTTAGCATAGACGGGACACAGGATTTCTCCCGTGGGCCGGAGGTCGGCCTGTGGAGTGCGGCCCCTTCGCTAACCGAAGGCCTTCCTTCCCCCAGAGGACCTGAAGAGGCAGAACGCGGTGCTGCAGGCGGCGCAGGATGACCTGGGGCAGCTCCGGACGCAGCTGTGGGAAGCGCAGGCAGAGATGGAGAACATCAAGGCCATCGCCACCGTCTCCGAGAACACCAAGCAGGAGGCCATCGACGAGGTGAAGAGACAGTGGAGGGAGGAGGTCGACTCGCTCCAGGCTGTTATGAAAGGTAAGGAAGGAGAGGGCCCTCCGTCTGCTTTGTCGTTTCCCCATGTCCCCTGATGCTGGCGATGGGCGTTTCCGCGGGTCTTCAGCTGTGTCCCGAGTTCTCCTTGTGGCCTCGGGTGTTCCCGGCCGTGGCAGGTTGTGTCCTCCGCCCTCAGCAGGGGGTTCTCTGCAGGAGGCAGGCTCTGCGTGGCCGCGGGGCGTGCACCGAGCGGAGAACTTCCACACGAGGCCTCCGGGCCCCGCTTCCCTTCGTAGGCTCCGGCAGATCACCGCGCACCCGGTCCGCGTGGCTGGTTTCATGGCGTCAGCGAGGACCTGGTTTTTGCCGGGTCTCTTTGTGGTGGTTCTGCGGCCGAGTGGCTTTATGGGCCGCGACCCTCGCACCAGAGGAAGAGCAGCCGTCTCCCATCTGTCTGCTGTCCCCACTAGCGCTCGGTCTTGGCCTGCGTTTCTCACATGACAGTGACCCCAAGCAAGCCACCCCTGAATCTTTGGGTTCCTGAAGTCACTTCGGTTACTGTCATGGATGTGAACTAGTGACGACTTTCTCCCGTGTCCGGTCGTGTCCTCTCCCTTGGTGCTCCCCGAGAGACGGCAGGGCCACGGCCCACTGCCAGCTTGCTGGCCATCACCCACGGTGGGGGCCCCATGAAGTCACTGTGTCCTGGGCTCCTTTGGTCCTTCTCCAGCCATAGCTTGCGGTTTCCCCTCCGTTCTTGTGGCTGAACGCCGGGAGCGCGGCTCCTCCTCCCGCGCGCCCCCGAGCAGTCCCGGCGGCGCCCCCACGGCCACTGCGGTGTGTGGCTGCCCACAGCTACGCAGGCACCGTCCCTCCGGGCGCTCAGGCCTGCCGTCTGTGCTGTTCCGCAGAGACGGTCCGTGACTACGAGCGCCAGTTCCACCTGCGGCTGGAGCAGGAGCGGGCCCAGTGGGCGCAGTACCGCGAGTCCGCCGAGCGGGAGATCGCCGACCTGCGGAGACGGCTGTCGGAGGGCCAGGAGGAGGAGAATTTAGAAAACGAGATGAAAAAGGTATGAAGGAACATCCTCACCTGTAGAAATAATTCAAATCCGAACGCAGGAGGCCTCCACCCACGATACTGTGGCCAGAGGGGGACTTTCCTGTGCTCTGTTTGCCGGGCTATTTGGACGCACACCTACACGAAGTGCTAGACAGCCCGAGTCCCCGACCCCGGGTGTGTGCGGGGCTAATCCCGTCCCCTCTTCACATCCTGAACCGAATGCCTCCTGACCTCCCTGTTCACGCGTCAGCCTGGCCACCTGCCACCGCTCTGCCGGTCACCGTGTCCTGCTCTGCCCCGTCCTTTTCTACAGCACACACCCGGCCCACCCGTTACGGTGCCTTCCCTTCCTCACGGGGGCGTGAGCCCGCGTGCCAGGACCCTTGTTCACTCGTGCGTCCTGCAGGCCACGGCAGCCTCTGGCGTGCACGGGCCCACACGTGTTTCCCGAAGGGGCGTGGTCGCCGGGTGACGGGTGCACCACGCCCTGGTGCGGACACTGTCCCCTAGGACGCCTGAGCAAGTGTGACCAGGAGAAGGGGCGCAGTTTAGCGTTGAGAACGTTGTGAAAGCCCTTGGTCCCTGCAAAGCCTGCTTTTGTGTATTTAGAAGGCGATTTCGTTTTTATAATAACATAAAAATCATCTGAGAACCCAGTACCTAGAATAGAAGGTTTAAACACAATCATTTTTTTACATTCCGTTTTATCCCAGGAGAAGACGGTATTTCAGCCTCTTCATGAGACTCTGTCTTCCTCACCTCTGGAGTCGCTGGGCCATCTGACAGAGCTGTCCATAGCCCCCCCCCCCCCCCCCCCCCCCCCCCCCCCCCCCCCCCCCCCCCCCCCCCCCCCCCCCCCCCCCCCCCCCCCCCCCCCCCCCCCCCCCCCGCCCCGGGTAGTTCCAACAGACAGTTCTGTTCATGCTGTCGCTGGGAACCCCGTTCCAGGCCCGAGCAGGAGAGCCTTGTTTCCAGTCCTCTAAATGTTCACATTTATGATTTTCACAGTCTGCCACTTTCTGTCACTTTTAAAATGTATTTTTATTTTTAAAATAAACTTGGGGTGCCTGGGTGGCTCAGTCACTTAAGTGTCCGATTTGGATTTGGGCTCAGGTCATGATCTCCTGATGCCCATGGGCTCTCCCTGACCCCTTGTTGGACCCCGTGCTGACACTGTGGGGCCTGCTTGGCCTTCTCTCTCCCCCTCTCTCTCCACACCCAGTCGGCCGTTACTAGTGTCTTACGTTAGTGTGGTACTTGTCACAACTAGTAATTAACTAAAGTCTGTTGGTTTTATTCAGATTTCAGTGGTTTATACCTGATGTCCTGTTTGGCTATTCGAAGATCTCACGCACGGCCCCGCACTGCGTGACACCGCGTGTCTCTCCTTAGGCGCCTCTTGGCCCAATTTTCCATGTTGTTGTTTTAAAGAATAAAAAGGTGCAATAATAAATAATAAATCTAATAAAATGCAACACCTAGGCATAAAAACAATTCTAAGGAAACTCATAGAAGGCAATTTCCTTATTTCATTGTTTATGAAAAATGAAAATATAAATACCATCGTTGATACAGAATTTTTTTTTTAATAATTTTTCTGAATTTATTTTTGAGAGACAGAGACAGTGTGAGCAGGGGAGGGTCAGAGAGAGAGGGAGACACAGAATGCAGAGACAGGCTCTAGGCTCTGAGCTGTCAGCACAGAGCCCGATGCGGGGCTTGAACCCACGAACTGTGAGATCATGACCTGAGCTGAAGCCGGATGCTTAACTGACTGAGCCCCCCAGGCGCCCCGATACAGAATTCTTTTTTTTTTTTGAGAGACAGAGAGAGACCGTGCGAGCAGGGGAGGGTCAGAGAGAGGGGGAGACCAAGAATCCGAAGCAGGCTCCAGGCTCTGAGCTGTCAGCATAGAGCCTGATATGGGACTCGAACCCACGAACTGTGAGATCATGACCTGAGCTGAAGCCGGACGCTTAACTGACTGACCCCAGGGCGCCCCGACACAGAATTCTTGAAAGCTGTTTCTCTGGAAGATGAACACATAAGGATGCTAGCCTTTACATCTTCTGAGTATGACACTGAAGGTGTGGCCTTGGAGATAGAGCGATAGGAAAGAAGTCCTGGGATCAACTCTTAATCCATAAAATCATTACATGTGGATGACATTCTTTTTTTGTTATTATTTTTTAATTTTTAAAATTTTACTTCTAGTACAGTTAGCATATAGTGCTGTCTCAGTTTCCGGTGTAGAATACAGCGATTCAACGCTTCCACACCTCCCCTGGTGCTCATTGAGACAAATGCACTCCTTAATAAATTTTCCTTCTTTTTTGTTTTTGTATTTTTCTTTCTTGAAAGAGCGTGAGTGCAGGTGTACTGGGGGAGGGGCAAAGGGAGAGGGAGAGTCTAAAGCAGGCTCCGTGCCCCGTGTGGGGCCGAGTGCAGGGCTCGACCATGACCGTGAGATCATGACCTGAGCCGAAATCAAGAGTCAGATGCTCAACCGCCTGAGCCGCCCAGGTGCCCCCAAGTTTCTGTGTGGTTAATGACCATTCTGTCATGCAAAAAAATCATCTTTATAAGTTTTGTTTATAATGATAGGCAACACGTAATTGTGGGGTCATCATTGCATCATTAAATAACTCAATCTGTGTAAATTCCTTGCTGCTTCCTTCCTTTCCCCCTGCTGTTTTTCATCAGCTCAGCAGATCTGTAAGTATCCCAAGTTAGCCTAGACAGAAGGTATTTTAAGCTCCTACGTCTTTTCCAAACAGTACTTAGTTAAAAATAAAATAAGTGACTAAATGACTTTTTAAGGACTGGAAAACACAGTGAATCCCTCTTTTCTGAAAGAGGTGTGTTTTGAGGAAAAGCCCCTATTTGGGCACATGTGATTCTTTCCCTGTCATGGACAGTTGAGGATGAATTTGAGCACTTTTAATAGATAAAAGGTCAATTTTCATTTTCACTAGAAAGGAAAAAACTAACTTTTGATGTCTGCCTTTGTTTCTCTGTATATATACACACACACACACACACACCCTGTGTATGCACATATATGCACACACGTGCATGCACACACACAAGTACACACACTTGCACACGCAGACAAAATATACATATATATTGTGTATGCAATATGTGTATAATAGTTTCTCACCAGTTACTAATTTGTGGATGTTATTTTCTTTTAATTCATGTTTTTGAGAATGAAGAATAGAAGACAATAAGATGGTTTTAGGGGTCATTCTTTGGGTTTGTTCATTTAGATATCAAAAGGAAAATACTATTTAAATTACTCTTTTAAAATAACCAGGATAGGGGCGCCTGGCTGGCTCCGTCAGTTAAGCATCTGACATCAGCTCAGGTCATGATCTCACGGTTCACAAGTTCGAGCCTGGAGTCGGGCTCCGTGCTGACAGCTCGGAGCCTGGAGCCTGGAGCTGCTTAAGTGTTAATGTGTATTTCCTTTTGTATATAGGGTATTTTCCAATTTAATGAATTGATCTAAAAAGTCAGATTTGTCACCGTGAATCCATTTTTCTCCCCAGTCCCCGTTTCTAAGGGAAACGTCTGGGGAAACTGCGATGACGGCTTGACCTTCAGAGTCGTCAGGCGCCTCAGTCTAGTGAGCGCCCACCCAGCACCTGGGGGGCTTCCTTGCGCTCCGTCCTCCGACGTGGGAGTCCGTTTCTCAGTTGTAGCATTTACTTCTTCTTCACCGTAGGCCCAGGAGGATGCCGAGAAGCTGCGGTCTGTTGTGATGCCCATGGAGAAGGAGATCGCGGCTCTGAAAGAGAAGCTGACGGAGGCTGAAGACAAGGTTAAAGAGCTGGAAGCCTCAAAGGTTGTGAGATGTTGTGGCCCCTTGCTTACTCCCGGCCCCCGACCTCACGCCGTCCTCCCTCCCGGCCCCCCGACCTCACGCCGTCTGTGCTCCCGGCCCCCCGACCTCACGCCATCCGTGCTCCCATCCCCCGACCTCACGCCGTCCTCGCTCCCGGCCCCCGGCCTCACGCCGTGAGCCAGGTTAGAGTCACGGGGGGCAAGCCTTGGAGTTCAGATTGGGCCTCCAGAGAGTCTTGGTTTCTTTCAGATCCGAAAGGACAAAAACGCTTGGGGATGGTTCTGTCCGTATGGACAGTCTGGTCCCAGCGGCGGGCTCGCTCCTGCTGCTCTGTTCCAGCGTCACTGTTGGTTTTCTTGTCAGAACGAGCCCTGGTCTCATCTGTTTTCTTGTTGAGGAAGACGAGCCGCTCCCGCTGACCTCATTCCCTGACGCTGGTCCCAGAGTTGGTGTCCGAAAGATGACGTAGTTAGGGTGTGGCTGGGTTTGCTGGCCGTGGAGACACGGCAGAGGGAGTAGAGAGAGAACGTCGCTAATTTTAGCAGTTAACTGAACGTAGGAAAAAAAGAAAAAAAATTTAAAAAGTCTGTAAAGAAAAGCACAGCATAGGCATGTGGAAAGGGGAGTGTGTCCATGATCCTAATACGTGTAAGCTGATAATCCCCTACTGAAAGAGATGGGATTTTAGAAAATCTAAATTTATGTTGCTGATAATAGATGTACCTAAAATAAAACCATGAGACTGAAAAAAGTGGGATACTTAAAAATATGCCATGTAAATTCTTTTTTTTTAATGTTTTATTTATTTTTGAGACAGCATGAAAGGGGGAGGGACAGAGAGACAGGGAGACATAGAATCGGAAGCAGGCTCCAGGCCCTGTGCTGTCAGCACAGAGCCCGATGTGGGGCTCGAACCCACGAACACGGGATTGTGACCTGAGCCGAAGTCAGAGGCTTAAGCGACTGAGCCACCCAGGCGCCCCAAGATTTGCCATATAGATTCTAACCAAAGGAAAGTTGATACAGTAGTTGTGATATGAAACATTTAGGATGTCAAGGAGGAAAGAACAGAGAGGGACCGCATCCATCAGTAGGCAGGGCTGAATGCAGGACTGCACGCACCCTGCGTGTCTTGAACTATGTGAACTTAGAGGGACAAGTCAGGGGAAACTAACACTCACAGGCACAGTAGGCGCTTGAAACTAACGTGTAGCAGGTGACGATATCAGCAGAAGCGGTACTAGTGGGGGGCGGGGTTTAACAGCCAGGTGAGCGATGTGGGTGTGGTGGACACAGAGTCCCGTGGGCAGGAGAGAGGCACTGTGTCTCATGCGGTCGTCGAGCCTAGGGCTGAGGGGCTCAGCGTTCATCGGGGGGGGGGGGGGGTTGGCAAGAGGGTCTTACTGTGCTCTGGTTTTCTCAACTGTAAGACGGAGCTGCTGCTCCTGTGCGCCTCGAACGGCTGCTGGCAGGGTCGCGTGGAGCACTTAGCGCACGGGACCAGTGCTGCGACCTCTGGGCACGTCATGTTCTTCATAATGACACAAAGGAAGTGTCCGCACAGTTGGGAGGATTGTTATGCAGACTCCAATCTCTGACCACAGGCTATTAAATTATTTACAGTAAAATGGTAGCTGAAATGAAATCTCTTGAAATGGGGGGAAATCATGGAAACAGGCATTCTAAAGTATTTCGAGTAATTTGAATATATCCTGAAGAATCTAAAAAAGTGAACAGTAGTACACTGTGAGCACTAGGAAATACATAATATATTCGTAAGAGCAGAAACTAGTGAAGTGGAAAAGCAGAAGAGAACTAGAGAATGCCAGCATAACGGGGAGATGAGAGAGCTGGGAAGATGGAGAAACCTCCAGTAAGACCGTCAGCTATGAGAGCGGGTCATAGCTACAACCAGGAGACGCTTCTCTGCACAGTGTCACGGCAGCACCTTTGAGATGAAGGAAATTTGATTAAATGAAAACTTTTTTTTTTTAAGTTTATTTTTAAACTGAGAGAGTGGAGGGGAGAGAGAGAGAAAGGGACAGAGAATCCCAAGCAGGGTCTGTGCTGATAGCGCAGAGCCCGATGTGTGGCTTGAACTCACAAACTGTGAGATCGTGACCTGAGCTGAAACCGAGAGTTGGATGCTTAACCAATGGAGCCCCCCTGGGCACCTGACAGTGGTAACTATTAAAGAAAGTGAATTCGTAGTTAGATTTGTAGTCAAATCTTCCTTTCTCCTGTTTCCTCTCCTCAGAGAGACATCAGGGATTTGCAGGCAAGGTTTTCCAAACCTCAGAAGACACAATCCTTATATTTTACAAACTGTGTGCAAAGCCCTCCTGCTGATTTTATGAGACCTACATGATTTCATTACAAACCCCCGGGGTGGGGGGATAGAAGGAACGGCATTCTAGATCTGTCTCATTTAGGAACAGCAGTGTAGTTTAAAAACAGAAAGAAAAGTAAAATATAATGAAATAGGATATATCCCAAGGAATTTAAGGAGGGTGTGTCACCAGAAAACGATTGTAGGAGAAGGTCGTATGTTCATCTTGGCTTCAGAAACACACTTGATAAATCGAAACCTCCGGTGAGTCAGTAAGAGCCTGTTTATCAAGCCATCGGCCAACATAATTAATGATGAATGTTTAGCAGCCTTACCATCAGTGACCGGAACCGCGTGGGGACAACTGTACTTGGTGGCTCTGTGCAGATTATTTTGTGGTCCTGGGGGACGCAGCCTGATGAGGTGAAGAGATGGGCGTAAGAACTGAATGAAAACAACAACACTGATCTGGTCGTTTATGTAGAAAAGCAGGACGATGTAAGATGGTCAGACCCAGCCACGGCTCCAGAATGTCGTTCCAACAGGAGCAGCAGACAAAAGCGGTAGTATTTGCGCACTCCGGTCGGTAATCTATCCAACGGGGGAGAATCCCACTCATGGTAGCAGAAACAAAACAATAACACCCAAAAACCTAAAATGAACCGTTACCTGAGAATTTATCTAAACAAAACCAGGTAATATCTTTATGAAATACGTCATAATGAAGCTCTGAGTACATGTGTTCCAGAATGAAAAGATAATGTGTTATTAGGCAGGTAGTATATCCCCAAATTAACCTATACACTCAGGATCCAATACGGTTCAGTGAGGAACACGGTAGGTGGATCCCAGAATTCATACGGAGAAGCGGGGGATCCGAAGTGTACCCGGGACAGCTGGGAAGCAGGCAGGGTCAAGACACTTGCCCGGACATCGGACACCGGAGAGGTCAGGGACCGCAGCTGGCTAGCGCCCACGGGGTGTCCATGACACGGGGGTGCACCCTGTGGTGTCCGTGACGGGGGTCCTGTCTCGCGGTCACCAGGTTGTGAGTCCACCACAAATGGGTCATGTTTACCCACTATTGGAGCGTGCGAAACTCTTGGAGTTTCAGCTGTCATCGTCAGGTTGGAGCCCCAGTTGACAAATTTGGGGTCCTTGGGGTCCTCGTCGCTTCCCTTCCCTTTGCCCCACGCGGATGCGGGTATCATAGCGGTCCCTAGAGGCAGCTTTCCGTGGCTCTTTCCCACTCTCCAGCTCTCACTTCGTTGTCTTGCGGATGTCTATGTGTTTTTGGCTTCATAACGTGTCAGGGCAAATGGAATTCAGGGAAATTCACATACCTTGGCACCTTTTCCCCCAGGGCTCTGCCTAGGAGCTTTCAGAGGTTAGAGATTCATTCCTTACTACTCAAGTCAGGTATTTACACTAAGAGGTGGTGGTGGAGTTAGCGGTTGTGTGCCCCTTGTGTGTCCGCACGCTGACTCTCCTTGTCACCGGCCGGAGTCCCGCCCTCTCCAGCGACGAGGACCTGCCTCGCGGCAGTCAGCACCTTGTCACACCTGCCTCACCTCTTTCATCAGGTGGCAGCTACAACGTCGTTCTAGCCTGTGGCCAGTACGAACGTATTGTCAAGTTCACTGGAAACAGATCAGCCAGTTTTCTTTTTTTTCATAATTTTTATTTATTTTTGAGAGACAGAGACAGCACAAGCAGGGAAGGGTCAGAGAGAGAGGGAGACACAGAAGCCAAAGACAGGCTTCAGGCTCTGAGCTAGCTGTCAGCACAGAGTCCGACGCGGGGCTTGAACCCCAGAACCGTGAGATCACGACCTGAGCCGAGGCCAGACGCTTAACTGACTGAGCCACCCAGGTGCCCCTAGCCAGCGCTTTCAAGTTTGAAGAAGCAGGAAGAAAAAAGGCATGGAAGCGACCTTGAAAGTGATGTTAGACATAACCATCAGAAAAAGCTGACATAAATTGCCAGAACTTACGATGACGGTTTATAAGACCGAGTACAAGTGATTCTACAATCAGTCTCTGCGCCAAGATTGTATTTTACTTTGGTCATAACTGTTTCACACATTAGACTCTCTTGTTAATATTTGAGTATTATAGTTAATTGTTAAATAGAAATAAGGCATCTTTTAAAAGATAAGATTTTAGGGGCACCTGGGTGGCCCAGCTGGTTAAGCGTCGTGGCTCTTGATTCTGGCTCAGGTCATGATCTGACAGCATCATGAGTTCCAGCTCCGTGTTGGGCTCTGTGCTGATGGTACAGAGCCTGCTTGGGACTCTCTCTCTCTCTCCCTCTTCTTCTCTCTGCCCCTCCCCACTCATGCTCCCACGCGCGCTCTCTCAAAAGAAGTAAACTTAAAAAGATGTAATTTTAAGAAATATTCCATACTCGCCTCCAAGTTTGTTTATCACAGTGTGAGACTCGTTCTTTCCATCATCACTTCCTCTTCCTTCCGAAATATGTGCCTGTGAAAATGTGTCCTTTTTATAAGTTTAAGGCATTTGGAATTACCTCCCCAGAAATCAAAGAAAAGCAAAGTTACAGGAGTGCAGTACTATTTTTCTCTTTGAAGTTAACTGCTGTTTGCAAAAGAACCCACAACAGCTCGGTGTGCCCGTAGGCCTGCCACAGGGTACTGAGCCCTGGGGGGGGCGCCTCAGGGCTGCCCTTCTGCGGAGCGAGGTGCTGGGGGCCCCGCGTCGCGTCAGTTCTGTATTCACTCCGGGGACACGGTTATGCCCAAGACCAGTTTTCTGTAGCAGGTGTGTGCGTTCTCTAAGTAAAAGTCACGTCCAAGTTTTAAAATTCACGTAAATATAGACGCAAGTTATTTTCAAGGCACGTTCGGAACGCACCCACTTGTGTCCCGTAGAAACTATTGTTTTAGTTTCGTAGAATCACGTTTTGTTTCAGGTTAAGGAGCTGAATCACTACCTGGAAGCCGAGAAGTCCTGCAGAACGGATCTGGAGATGTACGTGGCCGTCCTGAACACCCAGAAGTCCGTCCTCCAGGAGGATGCCGAGAAGCTTCGGAAGGAGCTGCATGAAGGTACACACGTACCCTGTGCGTGTTTAGCCTCAGTCTCTGGGAAGACGAGCCCGTTCGGGGCCCACTGCACGCTCAGCAGCCGGTTCGCGGGTTCTCCGGAGGAGCTGGGGACCCGGGGCTGTTAAGGGGACCGCTTCCCGAGGCGCGGGCTGTGAGCGGAGAGACAGGAGGGCTGGGAATTTCTGCTTCACTTTGCCCCCAGACCCATTTGGGTGGAGGTAGTTGGGCAAAAGTGAGAATGGGACGGGAGGGCAGGTAGCGCCTGCGGGGCCCTCGGGGCCTCTGTTCATAAGGGGCCGTTTGACCCCGCGCGGCTGGCGGGCTCTCTTCCCCGGCCCAGGGAGCAGGTTCTCTTTCCCCATTAAAATAAAGATCCACTTTTGTCTTTAACTCTGCTAGTGAGTCTTAATTACTGGGGTCCTTAACCTCCTGTGTCGCGGACTTCTTCGGCAGTCGTGAGACCCTCTCAGGATCACGTTTTTAGTCCCTAAAACGTAGAACACAGAGGAAACCACTTCCCGTAGAACGGTGGTCAGAACGTCAGTGGCTGCGGACCACGGCACAGGAACGAGTGTGCGAGTGTATTAACGCTCTGAGTGGGAAGGTTCAGAGGCTCGTCGGGCAGCTGCTGTGACTGCGCAGCGGTCTGTCAGGCCCGCAGGCGCCGGCCCGAGACGGCGCGTCCGCACCCGGTGCTGGGGACTGCCGTGCGTGCCCTCGCTGCGGTGCGTTCCATGCTGTGCACCGCAAGGGCCTGCATTGCGGTTAGAGGTTAGTGAACATGCGGACTGAGCGTTCTTCCCCGTCCAGATGCACGGGCCCTTGGAACTTGGCCGTGTCGAGGGCGGTGTTAGTGACGCTTGTCCGGCAAGTGCAGGCCCGCGTCGCCGGAGCCCCACGGCGGCTACTGTCGAGTGTGTGAGTGCGCGGGAAGCACAGCTCTGCTGGCAGGGGTTCAGGTTTGCGTGAGTCTGCCTGCCCCCCGCGTGGGGGGCGGGAACGTGAAGGCCTGCGCAGTCCGCTCGTAAAACGCCATGACCATGACCCGAAGCTCGGGTGAGCCTCTGGCTCTCAGGAAGCACGTTTCCGGTGCTCTGCCGTTGAAGACACACAGACTCTGGAAAGGTCAGAAATAAGCAGGAATTTCCATTGAAACGATGGGGCCCGGCCCTCCCAGAGATAGCGCGAGACGCCCGAGCCCCTGACGCATCTGGAAACGGGCCTGAGACGTTCCAGTAAAACAAGTCAGGGGGTGATTTCCGTTCTGGAACACTCACACCACAGATCGTAGGTCAGTGAAAAGAAGGCCGGTAACAGTCGAGTGGCCGTGTAACCTGCAGCCTGAACTGGGGACAGTCGCCAGGCCACCGAGTTTCCGCCGTGGCCGGTCATGGGGGCTGGGCTTACAGATGGCAGCGTCACCCGTGCGCTTCTTGAGACGTTGTAAAGCGGGGGTTTCAGAGGTGGATGTTCATCAGGCAGCCAGACGCGGACCTGATGTCCCAGGACCTTTGCACGTGGTGTGGCAGGGTGAAGGAGGCGCTCCAGCCAAGTTAGGATGCGAGGGCCGCGGGCCAGGTGCGTCGGGAGAGGCTGACAGGACCCGGGCCGGGGACGCCTGTGCCCGGGGCTTGGATTTAGCGTGTGAGCAGTAAGGACCTTCTTCCAGATGTTTTTCTTAAATGACAGCTTTACATAATTCACATGCCGTGGCATTCACGCTTTTAAAGTCTGTTCTCACGAAGGTGTGAGCCGTTACCCCCAATTCCACAGCATCTCCACCACTGCAGAGGGAACCCGTCCCTCCCGGTCTCCTCCCCCTCCCCAGCTCCGGCAGCCCCCGGTCCGTTCTCTGTACGGATTTGCGCGTCCTGGACGGAAGTCTGAGTGGCATGGACAGTATGGGGCCGTGGGTTTGATTTCTCTCAAGGGTTTTAAACGGAGAGTGAGAACAGAAGTTTTGCAGCATCGAGAGCTCGGCAGCAGGATGGGGGGCAGGCCAGGGACGCGGGCCGACCGCGGGGAGCGCGCCGCTCGAGCCGTGGGGGCTGGTCCGAGGCAGTGGCAGAGCCTGGCTGTCCCCTGGCGCAGGAGGGGGCTGGCCGGCCTCTGTCACAGACGGCTGTGTGGGGGTGATGGTCAGCACCAGGCGGCCGAGCTGCAGAGTAGCAGCAGGACTGGCCGCTACACAGAACCTTTGATCCTGACAGGTCAGAGCGTGCCTGGGCTCCGGGCACATCTCTGGTGACAGATTCATCAGAACATGTGTCGGGACACTGGGGAGGGGTCCCTGTGCCCTTGGCTTCGTGCCCTTGGCTTCTGGAGCATTTCCCCCAGTGTGTCCCCGAGGGGGGGGGAGTGGCTGTGGGAAGGACCTTCGGCCACGTGGATTTGGGAGCTCTTCTGAGATGCTGTGCTCCACGTCCTGCAGGGACGGGACCTTCAGAAAGTCATTTACCAGGGGCGCCGGGCGGGGTGGGGGGCAGTTGGTTAAGTGTCCGACTTCGGCTCGGGTCATGATCCCACAGTTCGTGGGTGGGAGCCCCACCTCGGGCTGTGCTGACAGCTCGGAGCCTGGAGCTGCTTCAGTTCTGTGTCTCCCCCTCCCTCTGCCCCTCCCAGCTCATGCTCGGTCTCTGTCTCTCTCTCAAAAATAAATGTTAAGAAATTATAATAATAATAAATCCACTTAACCAGGTTTCTAGTGCTTCCTGAGCTCAGAGTCGGGGAGCGTCTGCTCCGGGAGAGGTGCCCCGGGCCCTCGTCCCAGCCCCAGGCGGGACGGACACCTGGTCTGGGGGGCTCCGTGTGGAGGGAATTGTCTGCCACTCACACCTGGTGTCTTGGTTGGGGCCCCGCAGTGTGTCACCTCCTGGAGCAAGAGCGGCAGGAGCACAACCAGCTGAAGCACACGTGGCAGAAAGCCAACGACCAGTTTCTGGAGTCCCAGCGCCTGCTGATGCGGGACATGCAGCGCATGGAGGTGGTGCTCACGTCGGAGCAGCTGCGCCAGGTGGAGGAGCTGAAGAAGAGAGACCAGGTGAGCGCCGCCCGGGCCCCGCCGCGGGGGGACCGCGGCCTCCGGCTTTAGAGGTGGCCGGGCTGGAAGGGGCGGGGGCGGAGGGAGGGGCTGAGTGATGGGAACAGGCCGGAGCCCGGCATCCTGTGTCTCCTCACCTTTTAGACGACACGAGTAACCCACAGACAGGGCTCCTGCCAGAGACGTTCTGTGGTAAATAGGAAGTGAAACACGAAACACCGAGTGGTACAGTGAGACTGTCCCAGTCACAGCCGTCGCCCGGGCGTTCGTGATTTTAGGGTGTCTGCGGGTTGGTCCGCGCCATCCGGGCAGGGTAGAAGCCCTCCTCGGCTCCCTGTCCCCACACGCGGTCGGGGCACCTGCTCCCAGCAGACGGCGCCAGGCCGTCCCTCGTCCTCGTTTCTTTGTCATTTCCAGCAGCGCTGCCGCTGTCTGGGTGCAGGTGGCCCCGGGGAGCTGTGGGGGAGCCTCTCCAGGGACCTGAAACGGGTTTCCAGTCCCCCCGTGTGACTTGGGTTGGATTTTGGTTTTCAGATGTTTCATCCTTTTTAAATTTCTTTTAATTCTGACTTATCCATCTTTTGTGTAGACACAGCCAAGCCGAGGACTTAGATTCTTTTTTTCTTAACATTTATTTGTTTTTGAGAGAGAGAGATCATGAGCAGGGGAGGGGCAGAAAGAGAGGGACACACAGAACCTGAAGCAGGCTCCAGGCTCTGAGCCGTCAGCACAGAGCCCAATGCAGGGCTTGAACCCCCGGACTGTGAGATCGTGACCGGAGCCGATGTTGGTCGCTCAACCGACTGAGCCCCCCAGGCCTCCCAAGGACTTAGATTCTATAGTGCAGATCTAAGCATGCCCTCCTGTGTTCCGTTAAAACCATCTAAATGCCGAAACTGGTCACTTAGGGCCTTTATGAGGGTTTTCCGTGTGTCAGCGGTGCGCTAAGGCTGCGTGTGGTGTAGGTGCTGTTGGTGAGGCGGGGGCTGATGGCGGGTCTCCGACTCCCTGCCCGGTCCACGCCCCTCACGTCCCGAGCGGTGTCTTCTCGGCCCCGGAGACTGTTCGGGACGGCCCTGTCCACCTGCCTTCCCGGGACCCTCGCTGTCCGCTGTCGCCCGGTCGGCAGTGTCCTGTCACTGTCCACTCTTCTCGGAAGCTGTGTCCTGATTGGTCTCTATGGCGGGCGTCCCTTCTCTGTGCCCGGAGCAGTAGACATTTTGTTGACCCGACGTGCGTCGATGTGATCACCGAACGGGCTTCAGCGTCCAGCTGCCTCACGAGGCTTCGCTCTGGGTTGAGGGGTGAAGAGCCGTAGGCGGCGTTAGCTGCGGCCGCCTGGGTGACGCGCGCGTGTCTTCTGTACTTTCAGGAGGAAGAGGAGCAGCAGAGGCTTAACAAGAGGAAGGACCGTCCAGACGCAGATGCCGAGGAGGAGGTGAAAGCGCCCGCGGTGTGCGCCCTGGCGGCCCCGGTACCACACGGAGAGGTACGGCGCGTCTGTCCTCGGTGTCGCTGCGCCCACGGGGAGCTTCTCGCGGTCCTCGCGTCCCTTCGGTAGGACGAGGGTGTTCACGGCTCCCTGTAGACGAGGTCATGGGCGGCGCCGGGGGCGGCTGGGAAGTAGGTAGATGTCCTCCTTCCCCAGACTCCGACAGTAAAACTGTAGGAGGAGACCTTTCAGTGATAAGACCTGTAAAATTTTCTCGTGCATGGATATTAGACGTTGCTAACGCTTGGAGCTTTTTCTCGGAAGAGACCACGCGAGGTTTTCTGACACCGGACCCCCGTGTGAGCCGCTCTGAGGCCTCCGGCCGTGGCAGCAGGGCGGAGGCGGGACGCTGGGGCGGCAGGTGCAGCCCGGGGGTGGACGGGGGCGTTCCCGCGGCTTCGGGCCCCTGCTCGCGCACACAGGCACGCCCACGCCCCCCACCGCCCGCCGGGCGCCGCCTCCTTAGGTGGCCTGTCCGCGGCCTGTCCACCCACTGCCCTTTCCACGCTCCTGGCGGGTCCTGCTTCGGAGCCCCTGGTCACCCGCACGGTTCCGGCCACATTCGCCGTCCAGTCGTGTCGTCCTGTGCGCCTGGCTCGGGCTCCCTCTTCCGGGGTGCTGCCTGCCCCTCCTCCCACCTCTCTGGGTGCTGGGCCACAGGCTTCTGTTCCCACTCCAGGTGAAAGTGAAGCCCCTGGGGGCACCAGAGGGCCTTCACGCCCGGTGACCTCGGTGCCCCCACGACCCGCGCCACGCCCTCGCCCGTGGCCCTCGTTCGTGCTGCCCCCCGTCCTTCCTTTCTGGCCTGTGACATGGGATGGTGAGGTCTGGTCTCGGGGTCATGTGCACATTCATGTGACCACATGCCATCCGCCTCCTCGGGCTTCTGTCTCTGTGTTTACGGGTCGCTCTTTGTGGTTTAGAGTGAAACCTCCTCACGGACACGGGGAAGTGGGACGTAACTGCTGTGTCACAGTCTTCTTCCGGGTTGTGCACGGAGACCCGAGTGGCCTGATTCCGCCTCCCGGGAGAGGGCCCGTTTTCGGGTCCTGCCGAGCATGACGTGGTTTCCGTGTGCAGGGAGGTTCCAGGAGTTTCAGGAAAACGGGAACGGGAGATTGCTGTCGTTCACAGCGAAGCGTTCTGAACGTCCTCGATCCCGTCCCCGTCGGTCTGTAGTACGCGTTGTGCTGGGCGTCCTCTCCTGGCGCTGCACGGCCCTTGGTCTTCTGGGGCTGCCGTTCTGCGGTCTGAGCGCTGAGCGCGCCGGCAGTGAGTCACGACGGCCCCCGGAGAGTCAGCGGCGGCTGCTCTGAGCGGCTCGGGGTCCGGCGAGGACGGTGAGAGGCTGCAGGCGAGCCGCCGTCTGGCCTCTGGCTTGGAGCGTCCTCTTCTCCGAAAGCGTGTTCGGTGCGGGACGCGTGGGAGCGCAGACGGGCCTCTGGAACAGAAGTGCTGGAAGGCAGCCCCCGGCGCAGACGGGGCCCCGTGTTCTGTGCGCGCCTCTCCGGCCTTTCATCTCCACAGTTAACATCTGAGTGTTTCTATTTTCGGTTTTTAAAACGTGACCCACATTGCAACCGGACGTAATGTTTATGTAAATTTTTTCCACTTAAATCCATCTGAAAGGTTTCAGCACATCATGCTGTGAGTGTTTGCCCACGGCCGGCGTTTAACGGCCGGCGGTATTTCCGTGTGCAAATACTCCGTAATTTCTTACGACCCCACTCATGGGTTTGTGCCCAGGTTTAAAGGTCTGCGCCACTGAAAGAAAAGTGTACTGTCACAGTCTCTAGGGACCCTGTGACACGCGCGCCAGGGAGAGCCGCCCGAGACGCACCCGAGGCGGCCGTGAGGCAGCAGGACACGGGGGTGGGGGTCCTGGGCTCCCTCTGCTGGCACTCCTGAGGGAGGGTGGGCGGCTGGCGGGAGCAGCCCGGCGGGTTTGGGGTGCAGTGTGTCCTCGGCTCGGGTACCTGGCCCTGCACGGAGCCAGCGCGAGGGGAGTTCGGGCTTGGAGGGGTGAGGCGCGCGTGCGCGGGCCCGGGCAGGTGCTGGTGATAGGCTGGCGGCACCAGGCAGCCCGGGGGGGCCAGCGGGTCCTCACCTGGCAACACATCATGCGCCTCAGAGCCCCGAGGCAGGCTGGCAGGCTGGGCGCCAGGCCGGTTCTGTCTCTCCCTCCTCCGGGGACCTCGATGATACCACACCGCAGGCCATAGAGTTCTTGCCTGGTCAGAAACCCTCGAGGACTCCCTTGATGCCTCGGGGAAGGAACTGCCAAGTTTAAGGGCACAAGCATTTTTAAAGTACCAGAAGATGTTGAATCAGCTTCTGGAAACACCGTGCAGGCCGCCCCCCCCCTCGTATATTGCTGTGTTGTCACTGGCACAGGCCTGCCTTGGCTTAAATGGCCCTCACCCTGCCTGCCGCTGTCCCGTGTCCTCCTTCGTGTCAGAGCCGCGCTGCGTGTGGCCGATGAGGTGTGAGGCTCCTTTATAAGCTAACAGATGGGCTCTGGGACCTTGACCAAAGCTACCGTGAGCTGTGCTGGGTTCCTCAGCCAGCTGACCCATCGACGGAAAAAAGTCTTGAAAGAGATGGAGGAATTAATAGTCAATTTTTTAAAATAATCAGAAGTGTCATATTTCACAGTCTGCCAGGTCATAGAAGAAAGGGCCCTTGGGGCGCCTGGGCGGCTCGGTTGGTTGAGCGTCCAGTTTGGGCTCAGGTCATGATCTCAGAGTTCATGGGTTCAAGCCCCGTGTTGGCTCTGTCCTGACAGCTGGGAGCTCGTTTCAGACCCTCTGTTGCCCCCCCCCGCCCCCCCCCGGTCTTCTCCCATTCTCTCATTCTCTCTCAAAATAAGTAAATAAACTTAGAAAAGGCATTAACAAAAAAAGTAGACAGGATGTTATGTTAAAATAAAGTCGAGTCCTTTAAATTCAATACATTGAACATCAAAAAAGACTTGCTGTGTTTCCTTGTGTTCTGCTGGTTTCCCAGTAACCACGTGGTTGCATCCGGAATGGCCCGAGGACTAGGCGGGTTTTAGTTGAGACGAAATCCACAGGTCATAAAATCAGCCACTTAAAGTGCGCGGTTCAGTGGCGGTTAAGCACACACACCGTGTCGTGTGTCTGCTCTCAGAGCTTCCCCCCTCCCCCCCAGAGGAGGCCCCACGTCCCCTGAGGGCCACTGCCCAGCGTCCTTCGGCGTCCACTGATGCGCTTTTCAGTCTTCACAGACTGGCCCGTGCTGGACGTTTATGTGAATGGGGTCACACCGTCTGGTACCTTTTGTGTCCTGGCTCCTTTCCGCTCCGTGCACCATGTGACATGTTGATCCCCCCCCCCCCCCCGGCATACGGCAGCTCCCTCACTCCCCTCCTACATAGGCTACTCCTTCCCCCTCCCGTCCCCAAAGTGGACAGATCTGGTGTCCCTCCGAGGGGTTCTGATTTGCTGCTGACACTTCATCATCATACGGTGGGCACTGCTGGGCCTCTGTCTAGACCTCTGTCCATCCGTCGGGGGGGCATCTCCGTGTGGATGTGCGGCGAGCACCTCCTGCTCAGCTCACCTGGCGCCGAACTTCAAGGAGCCCTCCCTGACCCTTGTGTCTGGGCTGAAGCGCCTCCTTGAGCCCCCAGAACATTCAGTGCAGATTTCTAGCCTGTTAGTTTTCCACACAGGGCATTCTGATAGCCTGCTTGCTTGTTCTTTTCCTTCATGACTGTCAGCACCTTGAGGGAGGGTTGCTGGGTGCCCTGGGCGCCCGGCGAATAGCGGGCACTCGGCACGCTCAGTGAGGGAGGAGTGTGCTAGCGGCCGCCCTCGGGAACGTGCGGCTGCGCACGGAGCCGCCGTGGCGTCCGGGACTGGGGGCCGTCTAACCTGGCGCCGTGCGTCCTCCGTTGCAGGGCCAGCGGGACAGCGCCCACGGCTCCGTGCACTCCCTGGACGCGGACCTGCTGCTGCCGTCCGGGGACCCGTTCGGCAAGTCGGACAGCGACCTGTTCAAAGACGGACTCAGGAGAGCACAGTCCACGGACAGCCTGGGGCCCTCAGGCTCCCTGCAGTCCAAAGCTTTGGGCTACAACTGCAAGGCCAAGTCTGCTGGAAACCTGGACGAGTCGGATTTTGGGCCGTTGGTGGGAGCGGATTCGGTGTCTGAGAACTTTGACACCGCTTCCCTCGGGTCGCTGCAGATGCCCAGTGGGTTTATGTTAACCAAAGACCAGGAAAGAGCGATCAAGGCGATGACGCCAGAGCAAGAGGAGACGGCGTCTCTCCTCTCCAGCGTCACCCAGGGCGCAGAGAGTGCGTATGTGTCCCCCAGCGGCTACCGCCTCGTCAGCGAGACGGAGTGGGACCTCCTGCAGAAGGAGGTGAGCGCCCTCGGACTCCTGCCCTCTTGCCCGCCTGGGGGGCTTCTGAGGGCTCTGAAGTGAGTGCTCACTCGAGGACAGCCCGGGGGCCGTGCGCGCACGCGTCCACCGGCTGCTGTGCTCCTGCTGCCCCCGGAGACGGGGCGTCCCCCTCCCCCCGAAGCTGGGGCGCGGCTCCTGCTCTCCCTTCGCATGCCGTCAGCAGTGGATGCTGCCAGTGACCTTGAGGGGGTGGAAGATGCGGGCGGGGTTGACTTTCCTCCTGAGAGGGTTCGCGACCTTACAGCTACGACTGGAAGGTGGAGCTATCCTCGCGGCCTTGTGGGTGTCCCGTCCCGCGAGGTCTGCTCAGGCTTCGGGTGGGGATGGCCCTGCCCCCGTCTGCGGGCCAGAGTGGGTCTCAGGCACCAGAATTGCTTGGGCTTCTCCTCCAAGTAGGAAGACGTGGTCAGCGACCAGGTGTTCTGACTTCTAGCGTTTTCTTTCCCCGGGCCGTGGCTCGTTAAGCAGCTGCTGACCCGTGAGTGGGACCGCTGATTAAGCGTGACAGAAAGCGGTCCCCGGTCTCGTGCGGAACACGCGTGGGAGAGGGCGTGCCGGTCCCTCCCGGCCCCGGCACCGGCACCGGTTAGACTGGGAGCCGCCCGGCCTGCCGCCTCTTGCCTTGCGTTCGCCTCGACGCGGCGTTTGTGGCCGTCGGCCATCGGTTGTGAGGTGGGCCCCTGTCCGATCGTTCCCGTAGTGGGAGTCCGGCTCTGTTCTGCCACCTTTGCCGTGAGTCCCTGCGGAAGCCGTCTCCCCCGTGCTGGACACAGGTCAGGCTGTGCACGCGGAAGCACCTCGTCCTGCCTGGTGAGACGTCATTCTGGTGCCTCCAGGTACATAACGCTGGAAACAAACTCGGTAGACGCTGTGACATGTGTTCCAACTACGAGAAACAGCTACAAGGGCTGCAGACTCAGGAGGCGGAGACGCGAGACCAGGTGAGTGCCCGGCCAGGCCGGCCAGCTGTCGTTGTCGCTGGAGGCGCAGAGGGGAGCGCCTCTTCCTTTCCGCCTGCTCTCTGAAGCGCATCCACGTCACCCGTGCAGTGACCAGTGCCGGCAGCGTCCCCTAGTTTCCGGTGGGAGCACACGGGGGCTGGGCCCGTAGCAGCAAGACTGCCGTGGCACACGCACTCCCGACGTGGTTGCTGTCAGGAGTTTGCACACGAGTGTGCCTCTCGATGTGGCAGGAGGGGGAGGGGAGGCTTAGCTGCTGCTTTTCTTTTTAATTTTTTTTTAATGTTTGTTTATTTTTGAGACAGAGACAGATCATGAGCAGGGGAGGGGCAGAGAGAGAAACACAGAATCTGAAGCAGGCTCCAGGCCCTGAGCTAGCTGTCAGCACAGAGCCCGACGCGGGGCTCGAACCTACGAACCGTGAGATCATGACCTGAGCCGAAGCCGGACGCTTAACCGACTGAGCCCCCCCAGGCCCCCCGAGGCTTAGCAGCTTCTAATGGGGTGTTATCTCCACCTTCATGGGGGATGTTCGTTCATTGCTTACTGCCGGCTCCCTGTCAGACGTGTGAATCGGTTTAGTTTTTGGGGTCACAGTGAGATTTGGTGCATCTGGTACGTGGAGCCTGACGAGTGCCTGGCGGGTAGAGCGTCCCCTCACGAGGCGCCCGCAGCCTTCAGGACAGCAGGCTTGTCAGGGTCCACGGGAGGGGAGGAGGGTCCTTCCGGTCCCCTCAGTAGGCAGGTGCCTTGCGGGTCCTGGGAACTCGGGTCCCGGCGGGGGTGGGGAGAGGACGCCAGAAAAGGAAGGCCAGGATGAGGCCCCGGAGGACTGCGGCCGCCGTGGAAGGGGGCTGAATGTACTCTGAAGACTTTGGGCCAAGTCTGGAAATTCTAAGGAGGGAAGTGAAGTGTTTGACTTTCACCTGAGACGATTTCATAGTGTTGACGCAGGTTGCAGGGGGAAGGCAGGGACGGGCCGGGGCGAGGGGCTGGGGCCCTGGCCCGAAGGACCCAGGACGAGACCACGTGTGTGCAAAGTGGCTCGTGTCCTGTGCCGCCCTCGCGTGAGGTCATTCATTCCGGATTGGCACATCTGTGCTGTTTCCCAGGGAAAAAAAGGTTTAAAATTTTTTCTGGAGTTAGGACTTTTTTTTCACTTTGATGGAAGAACTCTGGTACGTTCTTCTAATTGGCGTTTAAAACGGCGCAGGTGAAGAAACTGCAGGTGATGCTGAGGCAAGCCAACGACCAGCTGGAGAGGACGATGCGGGAGCGCCAGGAGCTGGAGGCGGCGCTGAGGCGGAGCGCCGAGGACGCCGGCCAGCAGGTGCGCGCTCGCCCGCGCTGGGACCCGGCCCCGCCCCCGGAGAGCCAGGGTCCCGCCGCCCGTTTCCTGCTGCCGGTCCGCGGGTTCTTACAGCCCGGTGTCCGTGCAGTTCCCGCGGCTGCGGCCGGGTAACGCGCATCATCAGGCTCGGGTTCTCCTGCCCCTTTGATTTTCATGGGTTTTTTTTTTCTGCTGCACAAAACATCTTCCTGACGGGAATGATCCGAATTACGCTGTGATTCCTGAAGTGTATTCGATAGAAAACACTCGGGCGGACACAGATCTGGCAAACCCAGCAGAACTAGCTGTGCGTGAGCCCTGCCCGGAGCCCCCCACCCCCGAGGGAGCCGCCCCTGGCTGTCCTGTCCCTGCCCCTCCCCGCGTGCCCGAGAGTCTGGTCCCGGCGCCCGTGCTCTCCCTGCGCCCCTGTGCGGTGCGTCCCTCTGTCTGTCCTGATGAGCCCCGGGGCAGATTCCGGCTCCGGGCAGTTTGGAGTAATTGTTCTCTGAAACGTCTGCATAGGGCCTGTGCCCTGCGGCATGGACGCCGGGAGCGGGTGGCTCAGCCGTGTTCAGAGCGGGTTCCGCTCCAGCCCCCCAGCTGGCAGCGCACGAGGTCCACTCCGGGCCCAGACTTCGTTCTGATGCTGTGATGGGGGGCGGGGGGGGGGCGGGCTGGGCTTAGTTTGTGTTTCTCCGAAGAGCAAAGAGGTGACTTAGGGTTTCTCGTGCTTCTTGGGCCCCGGGGCGTCCGTGTGTGTGTGTGTGTGTGTGTGTGTGTGTGTGTGTGTCCTTCTCAAGACATGCTGATTTTTCTATTGGATCGTCTAGTTTTTAATTTATTTTTGGTTATTTTTCTGATTTGTTAGACGTTCTTTACATAATCTTCCTAGAGCCTTTTGGGGACATGTGGGACAGTGTCTTCTCGTCAGTACTTTGTGTTTTCATTATTTTAGTGGTGTCTTTTTGAACAGAAGTTCTTAACATTCCTGTAGTCAAGTTTATTGATTTTTTAACAAATTTATTTTGAGAGAGACAGAGCACGAATAGGGGAGGGGCAGAGAGAGGGACAGAGAATCTCAAGCGGGCCCTGCGCTGTCAGCACGGAGCCCGACACGGGGCTTAGGCCCACGAACCGGGACGTCGTGACCTGAGCAGAGATAAACTGAGTCAGGTGCTTAACCAGCTGAGCCACTGGGGTGCCCCCGCTGATCCTTTCACGTCTGCATTTGTGTAGGGCAGGGGTGGGTGTGGGGCCTGGGCCTGACACTTTCTGTTGCCCTGCTCCCTGAGAGCGCACCCCTGCTCTTGGGCTTGCGGGGCCGGCCTGCCCTGTCGCTCGCTCGGAGCCTCGTCCCCTGAGCTGCTCTGCTGCGGAGAAGCAGCAGAACCCCGGTGGGCACTGACCTCTCCCCGCGGGCACCGAGTCCCCCCGGTGGGCACTGACCTCTCCCCGCGGGCACCGACTCCCCCCGGTGGGCACTGACCTCTCCCCGCGGGCACCGACTCCCCCCGGTGGGCACTGACCTCTCCCCGCGGGCACCGA